>VXAU01002659.1:108075-140979 GCA_013399695.1 Formicarius rufipectus | reverse complement strand
TTTTTTTTTTTTTAATTTTATTAATCCCTTTGTAAAATCTTCAGGTTTCTAATATTTTGGGTTTAAATGTTCCCACAGTAGCTTGCTGATGGTACATTGAGTACCATAGTAAAATAAAAGACCTCCTGCAGGTGGTGCTACAATGCTACAAGTATTTTTAATTAGACTAGGCACAAAAAAAGTCCCCATTTTAATTTCCTCTCACATTATAACAAAAGAAAATATCTATGTGCAAGTAGTTCATTATAGGCAGCAAAGTTCAAACTAGCTTCAAATGAAGAAGTACAGGTAAAACATATTGGAAGTCTGGACCTAATTTAATCTCTCAGTAACACAACTCCACTTTCTCAGCACAATTATCAGTCAATTATATTTAAAGAAAAACATTTTTCTCCTCCTGAAAATTCTGAAGAAAATTGTACTTTATTCTCCACTGCCCAATTATTTGTACACTTAAAAATTGTGATCCAAAATGAGGCTGTAATATGCCATATGACAGATAGATTGGTATCTCACACTCCATATAGAAGTACTAATGTACAAACAACAGGCAAGGGACGGAAAATGGTTGAAAAACCTTAAATGTCTTCTAATGAAAAGAAAAAGCTTCATATTTTGTGAATATCTGATTTTTCATAGGCTAAACAATATAGCTTAGCTTAGCTAGCTTAGCCTAATGGGTCACATACACATAGACACAGCTAGGATTAATTTCTTTTCACCTTTAAATGGCATTGGATGGCCCAATAGAATAAGGCCATTATGTAGGAAAGAAAGTTAATCTGTAAAATACTGCCATTTTAAACCTTTGTAATTACAAAGAACTTTAAATGAAAATTTTTATTCCACTGATTTTGTCTTTCAAAGTGCATATGGAGTTGCTTCTTTCTTGCCTGCTGACATTTTTCTCCTTTATTTTTGTTTTTATTTATTTATTTACTTGTATTTCTAAAGGGAAATAAAAGGAAAACCGAAAGTAGGAATCTATGGGAGAAGAAGTGGAAAAATTATCTTTTCTAATTAAACATGAACTAATTTTAAGTATCCTTTCCTTTTACTTTTACCTACAGGTTTAATTTTTATCCTAAACGTGCTTATAAGCCATTATTTTCCTTTCTCCATGAGAATATGTTTTCAAGTGTGTCTGCTTGCTATTCACAAACTGTTGCAATCCTTATAGTTAAGACAACCTGGCATGGCAACCTGTGAGCTTCCCCCACTTGCTCTTGCTCAGAGAAAAAAACAATTAAGCCATCAACACAAATGCATCTAGGGCTGTCAGATCAGAAAATAAATGCAGGCTGAATGATGATGTAGTGCCAACACTTCTACAAGAAACAGCTGCAATTAAATGAAAAATGCAATAACTAATTAAAATATATGAAATACAGCTCTCAGATAAGCTTGAATCTTATGCTTTGATATGGTTTTATATTTTTTCCCCTTTCTTGTGTGCAGCACCTGACATTTCCCATGGAATTTTCAGGGAGAGGCATCGATTTGGAGACAATAGCATATTGCTCTTCAGTGTTATTTTAAGGAAAGTCAGAACAAGTACAATATCCATTTATTCTTCGGTCTTGCATTCTCAGAGAGGTACAACATGTTTGGGTCAACATGCCTATTAGCACATCAACAAAATCTGTGGGGTTTTTTTTGTAATTAGAGAATAGATTGCTGCTTACAAATGGAAAGTCTATTAGTACTCACCAGTTAAACCAATAGGATATTGTATTATACATATCTATTTCCTCACAATGTGCTATTGTGATCAGGAATGTATTCCTTACTGAATGTAATACTACCACTGGCATAGAAGATGTTTTTTTTTTTCATGATGTGAAACCCTGCATGTAACTGTGGTTTTAAAACACAAAAAATGATCCCTATCTGAAAACAATCACGTCTACCACGTCTACTTGAAATATTAGATGCACAAAGGGAACATTGAGACATTTTCTGAGGTTTCTTTAAAAAGGTCCAATCTTCAGATGAAGTTCCTAAAGAAAATAAAATAATAGAATGATTCAGTATCTACTTATGCTCACCTTTTCCCCTCTTGGGAAGAAAGATTTGCCTTAGAATGTTAACAGTTCATTTTTGGAGACACTAACCTTGGGGACTATTCATATGGATGTTATTTATGGCTTTCTTGAAACACACCAGTGTGTCCTTGAAGGTAAAGGAATGACACCAGGTCCAGACTCAGCATTCCAGGGGTTTCTGATGATAACAGCAGGTCTCCCTGGAGGATCCTTCCCCTACAACTTGTATATTTTATGTCTCTGTGCCATTCTTTGGATGAATCTCTGAGCTCTGTGTGGCTTAGACCACAGAGGCAAGATTAGAAAGGGGGCACCTGGTTTGCAGAACCCAAGGGGTTTATGTTGTACCTTGTACTTAGATGCATAGTGCAGTGAAGTGATTTATGGGCAAGGCACACAGATGACCTCACTTAGAGGGACACAGAGGCACTGGTCCCACTGACAGAAAGAGCTGGAATGAAGCCAGTGTTGGGTTGACACACTTCATGTTACGTTGAAGCCACCATTAGAGGAAATTGCCTTTTTTTTTTGTGAATTTATTTTTCAGTAGTCTATAAAATTATTCTTAGTAATTATTTTTATCACTGACATATAAATGTCATCACAGAGTTGATGTGAAGGCCAACCAGATGCTGATTGCAAAATAATAATTATCATTACTATTCTTATTGTCATTGTTTTGTTTTGTTGTTATTTATCACTACTACTACTTTGTAGGAGTATAATCCCCTTTGAAAATAAAATCTCTGCTTTTGGATTTCTTCATATACTAGAATTATGTAGTAAACTTTCACTTACTAGGAAACAACCTGCTGTGACCTACCTGTGAAAGAAATAGTTGCGCTGTCTCCTCAGTGAAGTTACTTTAAGATACTTCTAGAACTTATAATTTCATGGCTGTACCAATTTTAAGCAGAAAATGTGATATCGACATAGCAGACATCTACCTAAAACCATCAGAAAAAAACAAAGTCTGTTAAAGCAGAAAGAGCAAGGCATTACTTAAATCAGAGAACCACAGGCTTTTTATGTTCACTAAAGAATTTCCCCTGGCTGGACAGTCAGTTGACATAAATCTGAAGCAACTGAGAAACCAATTCTGTATTACTCCTCTGCTCAACTGCTACTAGAAAGCTTGGTGTAATTTCTTTCTGTATCAAAGTAAGCAGAATTTTCTTTTTTCACTTGAAACCATCATCAACGTTGCTTAATTTAACATTTCTGCAGGATTAACATAGGCACGAAGTCTGCAGATTGAAGGGCTTTTGGTCATAACCAGATTGTCTTTTCTATAAGAAAGGGCTCAAAAGGTCACGAGGAAGCAGAAGTTTTAGTCATCCTCCTCACTTACTGCTCTACTAAACCTGGAAAGTTCTTACCCTTATTCCCCAAGAAAAGTCATGAACCATCACAGCTTTTCCTATGGCCTTGAAATGGTTTCCATAGAGAGCCCTGAGAGTAATTTTACTCTATAAGCTGAGTCATGTATATGAAGCCTTCCACAGACTGGCTTCTTGTTAACTCAGATGGATCATGACCAGACTGTGAGACTAAATAACTCTGTAAAATAGAAGTTTATTTGTTAGTATTTGGAAGGGGCCTAAAGATTGTGTTCAGAGAGTCCACTTTCAAATTGAACTGATCATAGTCCAGAAAGATATATTAGCAGAGTAAATTGGCCTTTCACTTTCACACATTTCTTGACATATCTAATAATACTGAGAAGAAAATAGAAGAAAATACAGTATTTACCTTGTGGTCAGAAGTTACTCTTAATTGCTCTGGCAATAAATAAATCCAAATAAAGCAAATAAACATCCTACTTCTTGTGCAAAGTGCTCGCTGCAATGCCTTCCACAATAAGCACAGTTATTGTTTCTTCTGGATAGACATTTACAGCTACATTGTCTAAAAGAGAAAGATAGGCAACATGCATACATAATTAGTTTCCTACGGTACAGGGAACCTCTTCCTCTTATTTCTAGGCAGGATAGATGCACCCCACTATGTGTTTTTGTAAAGAATGGCTTTAGTTTGTACATTACAGGATAAAGCACTTCAAAGGCATGGCAACGGGAGTACAGATTTTGCTCTCCTTTCTGTATTAAACATCTCTGAATGTAACAAACAATATACTCGGCCAGCAGGTAACTCAAGAGCTGACTGAACTGCCAGATGTAAGTCCTGTTCAGAAGAAGGAGCCTTTTTAAGAACTCAACATTTCCATTCTAGATCACCATGAAGAGTTAATCTCCAAATTTGTTTAATTTTTTAAATGAATTATCAACTGCAATCATCTTGAGTAAACAATGCTGACTGGGTTATTTCAGTATTTCAGTTCTTGCAAAATGTTTATTAAAATATTTTTCCCATGATAAAAATATATAGAAATTGCCAGTACACTTTGCATTCCACTGTAATTCTAAATGAAAAAGGTCAGAAGAGAAATTCTGTGAAAACCTAAGGCTGCTACCAATGTAAAGAAAAAAGATAAAATCGTAGAGCTAAATTCTATGAAGATATTGTAGACTGAGCCTTGCCCAAACAGCATTTTCTAGTGAGAAATATTTGGCTATGCATGTCTAATTGACTGGTTTTATTTCCAACAAGGTGAGTGGGTGGGACAGACCTAAAGAAGTGTGTCATTTTGAAGGCTGCTATTATGAGTATTCATGTCCACTTGTGAGAAATAGTCAGCAAAAGACCAAAACTAAAATCAGACAATGTAATACCAGGGTTTACCTTACCTGATGACCACACGTCTGCTTTCTTTTGCAGTGGAGGTCCTGTAGTTTGCATTATGCCTGCATTTCTTCTATACTTTTTCCTCCAAAGATGTAAAAACAATGCACCTTTAGAATACTTATGCTTAAGTAAATAGTCAAATGATGCCCTAAGAATAACTAAAATTTATTTTAACTGTCTGGTGTTTACTTTTAAGATTTTGCTTCAGTAGTAGAAAAGAAATGAATAGTGGCTAAAGAAATCAATTTCAATTTTGATGTTTGAAACCTGACACACAAAACTGACATATTTTCAGTGTTTTCTGCTGTTTCTTTGAAGTAATATTTATCTATCAGTAATGGCTTTGCAGTATGTTGAGCTTTGGTTGTGTAGAAGTGGTTCCAAATAATATGTCTCAGAGATAGGAAGGCAGAAAAGCCTTTTAAAGCAGTGTTTTTCTTCACTGTGAAATTTCATGTAGGAGTGTTGCTTTTTTTAAATTCTTTAACATGTGATAGAAACTGGTGGAGCAGCAGAAACAAACTTTAGTATATTCTGGGAGCTGACAAGAATCCTTAATAAGGCAAATTTTGTTGTTTTTTTTTTCAAATAAATATTTTGTTTATGATTAATTTGTCCTTCCCATGAAGTTATTTTGACCTTTATTAAAAAAAAAAAATATCCAAGCTACTGAAAACTGAAAACTTAAATCTGAGAATAAGGATTAAATCCAGAAACAGGAACATAGTCATGGTTGCTCCTGCTCCATTTCTCTTCACTGTCTGCCTGCTGAAGGCACTATATATGCTCGTTTATCCTTGTGGTTATAGTGTCTTGGAGATTTTCAGCAGAATAGGAGGTGAAAATACCTTGGTTGATTTTCCTGAGTGGAGTGGAGGTGTAGAGAGCTAGGCATTTGCTGTCCACTTGTACCTCAGCATGTGACAGGAGCGATTCTGGCCCATGACTTACATACACTAGGGAGGTATGATATGCAGACTAGCTGACAAGCAGGTATATCAGAGTAGCAGGCTATAGCCTGCTATAATACTGGCATTTTTTTCCACAGTATCAAAAGTGGTTAAACATATATTTACCTAGTCTACGTGTAAGGGAAACTGTACTTATTCCTGTATGAATTTTCTGTAAAATGTTCTTAATGACAAGCACATGAGTTCTTCGCTAATGGAGAATGGGAAATAATGATGTGCAAAATGGCATCTGTGAAGGGAAGAAACAAAGTCAAGGAGCCAGAGAAAGAACAGGAAGATGCATATGAAAATGCACTTGTACATGCCTGCACAAACATGAAGACGTATGTGTGTGCATATCTTCATTACAAAGTGGTATTGATCTTGATTAACATGGGATAACAAAAATATACTCCATCTGAAGAATGATGCTTTGCAGTTTGCTTAGGATGTAGACAGAAGCAGGAGCTCCCACAGCATCAGTAGTTTCATCTGAAAGTATAAGTTGGATCAATATGATACATTCCTCCTTCTCCTCTTCCCTCTTTCCCCCTCAGACATCCAGTAATTTCTGACTTTCTCTTCCACAACCTGTAAGTGCCATCATGTTTACAATTAGTTTAGGAAAAGCAAACTCCAGAGCTGTGATGTGCCATATCCTGTGGAGTTCTGAAAGGAATAGTCCAAGGATTCAGCTCCTCTCCTTCATGTATACTAGGACCAAGCCACGTTAAGCTGCGTGGAATGCATTTTAATATGCACAGCCCATTTGCATGAAATTTTCTCTGACTGTTCCTAAAAATGGAATGAAATGAATTGCTAATAGGAAAACTACAAAATCTGAATGCATTTTTTATATTATTTTCTTTAAATGCTTTGCTTATATTAATGGTGTGTTCCTGAAGCCCTTAAAGTGCTCAGTGAGGGTAATTTTCTGACCCAGGCTGTAATTGATAAATATCTAGAACATAAGTCTGACTTATTTTCTGAATGTCTAGAGATGACATGATTGTCTCCAGAAGTCCACCAGGTAACATTATATTTACAGTTGGCAAAGCATTCAAAAAACACAGAAGCTGATCCGAAGCAATACCAAATCAGCTTCAATTCAAGTTAAAATTTTTGATAAATTGATTTTATTTTAAGCAGCTTTTTCATTAGTGTACAGTTCTTTTGATTTTTATTTCCCAATCAGGAACAGAGGTAGAAGTTCAGAAAGGCTTTTTTTTTTTTTGTTTGTTTGTTTACTGAGAGAGAAGATCTCAAAAAGGAATGAGAAAATTTGTTCTTTTAAGAATTTCAACACTCTGAACAGATTGACATAGTCTTCAGGAATGGTGTTTATCTTAACTCTTCTAGATACCTGCATTTACAGAAGAAGGTTTTAAATTCTGGATGCACTTCCAGTAAAATGTTACATGTATTTTAGCAATATTGATACAGCCATTAACAGGAGAATTGTGCCGTTAGAGTGTAATATGCTTGAAAATTTCCCCTTCTCAGTAAGGACAAGACTCAGCTGCATGTAAGGATTTCTAGTCTACACCTATGTTAAAAATTCAAAATATCATGTCAGAGCTTTTCTGCTAGTTACTAGTACCATTTTACCCTAAGCCAACTGGTGCTCTCCTAGGGATATTCTAGGGAGAGTTTAGAAGTTAGCATGGAGCATAAGCCATTCCTGGCAAATAATCTGGATGCTGCCACCCTGTCTTGGAAGGTGAGAGACTATAAAAATATGGATGTGGGCCAGGCCCCACACAACCAAACCCTACGAATGGGTCCCAATACAATGTCCTCTAATGGGGCAGATGTTGATTTAGAATTCTTACTGTGACTATGCAAACCAGTGAAGAATGATGAAGTGAAATAGAATATTGAACCTAAATTAAAATACTTTTGGGACTATAAGTGTAAATTTTTGGTGACAAAAGTGAAGGCAGGGATTGTTACCTTGAATTCACGCTTCCCATTTCTTTCCTGCTCTAACCAGAAACAGAAGACCTTCAAATCACAACATTAAACCCATGATGAGGTCTCTGATGGGCTCTCGTTTAACTGTATACAAGTCTTTTGGCAAGGTTCATTTTGAAAGGAATCAGGAAGCCAAAACAAAGCCTTATTGGGGGGTATTTCTGCCCTTGTTATGTTGTGGTCTCATGTACTCAGGAATGAGGCACTTGCTGTTACATTAAACACAAAAATAACACAGGAAATTGATTTATGTTGGCACAGTTTTCCTATTTTAAATTATTTACCTGAAAGCTAAACCAGAATTGCAGTCAAAGTATAGTTCAGAGCTCAGATTTCTTGGGCTCACATGTTAGAGAACTTGACATTTGATCCAGATGGTCCATCTGCCTTTTATTACTATTTTCTGGTAAATAAAATGAAGACGGTACATACATTTGCTGCTACATTGGAAAAATCTAAACTAATGTCAAGAGGTTTATAAAATAAATTAATGAAAGTACCCAGAAAGTGAGAACAAGTATGCCTGCTTTCAGTACAGATCTTTAATATCCCGTTCAATGTACTGATGCTTGTTGCTGGTGTTTAGAGCCATGAGAAAAATGCATGAAGATGCCCCTCATGTTAGTGGGTAAAAAATTCCACTGATTGCACAGTCATTGTAATATTTTGCAAAGATGGACTGAAATGGAAAAATCCTTTTCATTTTTTGAGAGAGTGCTTTATCAGCAGAGATAGAAAACTACCATGTAAAAAAGAGGCAACTGGAGGTCAGAGGGCACCTTACCTATGAGGCCGTTGAGACGGGAAACATGTTAAGATATCACATTTGGTTGTGCTCATGTTGATATCAGATTTTAATGAATCTCTGCCAAACTGTAGAGCAAGTATTAGTGGGAGCATTCTTGAGATAGGAGGGTTTTGGTTAACTTTCTGATTATCATTAGCTTTTTTTTCCCTAATTCTTTTGTGCTTTGGGTCCTAGCCAGAACCTAAAAAGGAAATAACTCTCTACCCTGAGAGAAATTATTTGTGAAGAATTTCTGGCTTGACCTTAAACAGGAATTGTCTGGAATTACAGGAAAGACTTCTTACAAGATTACCCTCCTAGCTTTACAAATGCAAGCCATTCAGTGGCATTGGGTGCTTATCAGCAGCTCTGGGAAGCATTTCAGGTTTGTCCAGTTTATAGTTAACAGGGAGAGGTCCTTGCAAACAGCAAAGAATAGTGCCATTTTCTCTGAAAGTTGTTATTTTCCTGACTATGGGCTGAGTTAGAACAGAATAGAAGCAATAGCAAAACCTTGTAGGTAGTCTAATTTAACTTTCCACCTTGAGGTGTGTAGCATGACCATTCAGTGATACCATATCCAAGGAAAAGGACGGAAAAAGGTAAAAATGTGTGTGTTTTATTCCATTAATATTAATTTTTTAAATTAGGGTCCCAAAGTGGAACTTTCCTACCATGCATGCCGAAGGTATTGTGTCCCCATATCCAAACAATCTAAAGCAGCTCTAGGTTACATAAAGATTTATTTTTCAATAAATAGGTAAATAACTCCAGGAAACAGAGGTTGCCCGGTTCATTCACTGTACCTGCATTGAGAAATTAAAAGTAAATTTAAGATGCTCATCAGTTGTTGTTATGATTGCAAATATTGCTGTATAAGTGGCAGTCTGTAAGCATGGTGACCTTAGAAAAACTATTGGCACACTGGAGTCTGTATTCCACTCATACCTTCATGCCTATTAGGAAGTTTCTGAAGCGTTAAAATCCCCAGATGGCTGGGGCCTCCTGTTTGTTTTGCCTATGGTCCTGCTCTTTGTTATTGAATATTTACTACCAATTTGTTTAGAGGGGGGTTACTTGTTGTGTGCATTTGCTGGGTGAAGACTTTGGTCACTTCGTCTGAACTCAAGAGTGAGAAACTGAGAAGTGGTCCCATCAAAATTACTTTCTCTTTTCGTTTACATGAATGAGGATTCATGCTTGCTTGGGTAAGTGTCCAAGTAATGGAAGCATTCTCCCAGATTCATCTCTCTGGGGAACATCTTTGTCATACAATTTCAAGAAAGAGAAGGAGGTCTGCTCCTCATCAAAGCTTTTCTTTATTAATATGTAGAGTTTTGTTTTAATAGGATCACTACACCCTCTTGAAATTTTATTGTTGATGACTAAAGAAATACACCTATGCAGGTGTTATTTTGTTCCACTGAGGAGATGCTTATTTTAATTCAAAAATTATTAAGATATTAACATACACTTTAAGATCTCAAAGACAAACTAAATAAATATTCAGTGTTTTTTCATCAATTAAAAAACTTTCTAATAGTGATTACCCATAGGTAATGAAAGTACAACATGTGTACAAGGACATTACACTAGACAAAAAAGGTTCCATCATTTAGTGCTTTGCCTAGGGTTGCTTTTCAAGCTGTAATAAATCAGATCCAACTTTGCATAGATTTATTTGAATTAAATCATATATCAGCATCTATGCCTGAAAGCATAGTATATTCCAGTACTAAGGTTGTGTGACTCTCTCACTGACATATTCCTGAAAGTCAAGGAATATCAGACATAGATTTACCACAGGAGAAAAAGGATTGTTTTTCACTTTTCCATACTAGCCATTTTAGTGAACTGCTTTTGCCATGAGGGGACAACTCATCTGAGTTGTAAGGATCCCTGAGAGCATAGCATGTCTCCGTCTTTCACGCTCAATCTGATGGAAACTTGCTATAAAAACATCTTGTTTTTAATTCCATACTAACTTTATGTTAACCTCATAAATGTATATATCTAAGCTACTAAAAGTGGCCACGTTCAAGCACTGTTTCTTTAAATATTGATCCATATCTTACTACAAAAACTCTTAAACAAAAAATGGTTGACAGCTCAACCACTAGTGTACGTCTTAATATATTTCTTGCTTTGTTAATTAAGCATTCTGTCTCCTACCCACTGAAGAGATGCATTTTTAAACACACAAGCAGAGTCAAATCCAGACTTACATACACTAAGCAATTGAATACATTTTCATTAATCCACCAGTGTTTTTTTCTCTATGTTCCATATTTTTAAGGCAAAATCTATGAATAATGGAGACTAGTTTAGTTTAATATCTTGAGCTAGGCTATTCAAGTAATTTTTTTTGGTGGAAAACATGAAATGTCTTAATTTTTTTGTGTGTGGTTGCACACAGACATCACTGTAGTGATGAATGAGTGGTGAAACTGTCGGTGAAACTATGAGATCACTGGCAGAGACCCAAATAGTGAAGGCCAGTTTTCCTCTTCGAAGCAGCTTTTTCCATCTCCTTCATTGAATTGAATTGAATTCATGAGTAAAATTGAATTCATGAGTAAAAATTGCTCCAGGCTGATAAACCACACAGTGCTGACCAACAGAACGCTGTTCCAAGGATGCAAACTAGGACAAGGCTGCACATAAAGAGGTGGTCACTGTTACACTCAACTTGCTAACACTGCAGGGGGTTCCTCTTAAGGATATTGATGATAGCCTGGCTGGTTTTAGAAATCTAGCAGTATCGTTTGTCCATGCATACAAGAAGTTTTCCATCCAGTGTCTTTATTCTAGAAAGAAACACAATCATATTTTTTTTAATTTGATTTACAAGGAAAATAGTATTGCCAAATAATTCCTCTCCCATCTGGACTTTTCTCTATCTGGACACAAGCCTTTAACTACAATTTTCTCAGTTTTGATAGCTTCTGAATGGCATTTGTTAAGTATTAGAATAATTATAATTTATAAGAATGCAGTTTTAATAATACATGCACTGTGTATTACCTAACAGGAACTTCTAAGTAAATCCATCATTGGCAATGGTAAATGATACTAATGGTGCCAATGAAAACTTCTAGACCTGTGCCAGTGACTAGTACTTAGTAGTAATATGTGTTCCACAAATTAAGAACTACTGTAATCTACTGTGTAATATATCTAATATTTTATCATGTTGAAATTAAAATTTCTTCTTCAGTTCTATTTGAAAGCAGGCAAACTGCAAAAATACCTGGATCAGTCAGAGGAAAAAGTTCAGACATTCTGTTCCTTAGATATATTCTACTTTTATTTTGCCCACATGATCAAATACAAATCCTTGTCCATAGACCTGAAGTAATCATTGCTACTCTTGCTTTCCTCTTATTCTCCTTTGTGGATTCACAAAATGACAGAATGATGAAACCATTCCATATCATCCCACTCATTGTAAAATTAATCCAATATTTTCAGTAAAGGAATATTTTTTTTCCTTAGTGGTTGATCCTCTGTTATGAAATTTAACCTACTTGGGTGTGCAGGGAGAACATCTCAGTTTTCCATCTCTAAAATATGCACTTTTGTGCCAGAGTCAACAAGAAAAGAAGACTTGCAGGATCCAACTGACTTAGTTTTGTATTTCCCTGATGCCCAAACAACCAGAAAGCAGCAGGACCAAAATATTTCATAAATTTCTTCCTAGGTGGTACAGGCACTAAAGCAGGATGTTTGGGTCTTTGGCCAATCCCAGCAGGAATATTACAGTACAGGAAAATTTTGTGCACACTGCACACATTTATGAGTGTGTTTAAAACTTAGCTGGACAACACATTAGTGAGTATGCTTTAGGAAACAGTCCTGATCTGACATGCTGTTGAACCACTTGATGTAGAAGGCTTTTGCACTTTCTAATCTTATTGTGGAATCCATTGCATTTATGTGCTTCAGTGACCACACAGGTGGTGAATCTGTTCCCTTCACTACCTTTTTCAATTGCATTAGGGTATGAATCAAGTAATCCTGATCTTTCCGTTTCTTTCAATGTGAGCATAATAATTGCAGCAATAATAAAAGCTAAAAGTAATTCCTAGCAGGTAGGAGAGGCAGTTTAGTAGAGAGAGAAGATATCAGTGGATATTATGCACAGATGTTCACCTAGCTAATAGCTAATATTGCAGTCTGCACGTGCTCAAAACCAAAAGTTAAATATCTAGAAATTTTTTGATTGGTTTAACAGTCAAGCAACATTTCAGATCAGTCCTCAATATTGAAAGATTTGTGACAAAATCTCAGGAGTTGGCCACATGAAGCGCAAACTGCTTTTTTTTTTTTTTTTAACTTAAAATTAGTCCATACAGACAAGTTTTTTTATTTAACTTCAGGAAAGAAGAAGAAAAAAAAAAAAGGAAGTATTTTTTCAGTAACTATTTCAGTTTAGCAAAGCTTACACTTTGACAGTGTATTCTGATTGGTTATTTCCTAGAGTGTTCTCTAAACAATTTTTCCCCCCTCCCCATTATATCATGAAAATTAGTTACTGTCTCCATGAGCATTTTTTTACTAAGAATTTTTTAGTTTCAGATCAGTTCAAGTAGAAAGTTTTTATTTTTCATAGTTGCTTGCCTAAACAAAAAATGGCTTTGGAACCTTGGGGGAAGAGAGCAAAACCTGGGCCATGTTTCATATGAATCCTTCTATGTTTCTCCTGCATGATTTCCCAAACAAAACACTGCTGACGACAGCAACAGGAGACCTCTGTGTCTTTGTGGTTTTGTCACTATTGACCAGTCATTGGTGGGATTATAGGGAGAATGCGAACGTGAATGCACTCACACCGATCACCAATGTATTTCCTCTGTCATCAGTTGTATCTTTTAGATTCCACTTTAACAAAGAGTTTGGTGGTTCTCAAACCTTGCCAATGTTATCATAATCACACTAAGGATGCATTAATGTTTGTGTTTGTTGTTTTTTTTTTTTTTTTACTGACTGAAAAGCTAGCTCCCACTCCTATAGCAACTGTCAGGTCCAGAAGATGGTGAAAATGAGTTACTTCTGCAACCATAAGTGTCTTAGATGGAATACAGTGAAAAACCATATAAACAATTACCTTGTTTTATTGTAAGTAACAGTTCATATTCAGAAATTACAACCTAAAAAACAGAGAAAATGGAAATTTTTTCTTTGACAAAATGTTGAAGTGAAATATTAAAAAATTTAACTTTTTTTTTTTTTTTTTTTAATTTGCTTTAACTCATGACTTTCCTTCATTCTTTTCTCCTCTTATATTCCACAAGCATTTGATGACAGTTTTGGTCAACTAATTATTTTGGTTGAATACAAAATTTTCCCAGTTCTACTAACCCTACTTTTCCTTTCTACAGCCTCATTCACAGCTACGATTTTGTCACACACACACACAAAAAGGCTGTGCATCAATAATAGATCCCAAGTGAAGAAAATAATTTTGGCGAGTGTTACTGTAACTTGAGAGAAACAGGATGTGTGAAAAGAACTCAACAGAAAGTTTAAACTTTTTCACGCAGGATTTTTGCTAGCACCTAACTTAAAAGTGAACTATGATCATTTTCTGCTTGTTTTCTTACAAAGGTATCAACATTTTCTCTTTTAAAATGCATCTGGGATTGAAGCTTACCTGTCCTGAGTATAATTTTAACACCAAAATCACTCTATCATGAAATTTGTCACTAAAATATGGAACCTACTATTTTTTGACTGTGGTCAGTATTCTATTTTCTGTGATATCCTTTTGAAACAAATGGGATGGCATCTGAGGCAATACATACTTTAAAGCATTAGTGTTTGTGCTGTGAAGCATATACTCATGTTGCTGATTTCCATACATCCCTGATTTGGGATGAGACTTTTTGTTCTTGAAATTTATGGCAATACGAGCACAGTCTTCAATAATGGCAGGTTATCTGGCTTTGTTCTTGGATTCATCTACAATTTTCATCTAAGTGTTCATTTTGTGAAACTGAAGTTAAAACATATTTAGAGATTTAAACAGCTACACTCTGTAAACCTTTCACATTTAAAAAAAAATGAGAACTGTAACAAATTTTACAATGAAAGCATATTTAGACTAAATAATAATAATAATATTTTATCAGATTTATTTCTATGCTGAGTTTTGACTTTTTAATTTTCAGTGAAATCAATATTACAGGACTAATGTGCCTATTCAGTCACTGAAAGAAAATGTTAGATATTGTAAAAATATTTTTTCAATATAAAACCTGTGCTTTGGTGGATAAAGGTACATCTCTTATTACTGCAGCAGTCCTTGGGGTCACTGAATGTGATCAAATATACATAATAAGCAATCTAATGTTTCAATCACAGTTATCTTATTTCTTCTTAGGTAATGCATGGCATAACTAAGTATCCAAAAGTGTAAATGAATACTGAAATATCATACATTTTGCAGCAGTAACAACAACAACAAAATCATCCAAAGATTTGTGCCAGAAAAATATCATTCATTTTCCTGCTATTAGTTTTTTGGAGATCATGATTCTAGACTTGGCATATTATTACTTGATGGTTGCCATTTCTATGTCTCTCACAATTTTCAAGCTTTTAGTTATGTTCTCTTGATTGTGCTAAGGAATTATGACTGATTAAACAAGAGAATAAATGCCATGTTTGGTGGTGAAGTAGATCTGAGTTGCACATCTACTGATTTCTATTGTAACTGCCATAGTTTCTTGCTGTACTGAGGTGCTGGCATCATTTCCAGTCTGCAAGTACTAGGAGTACTGAGTGACTATAAGGTCTCTCTGGAGCCTTCTCTTCTCCAGGCTGACAAATCCAACTCTCAGCCTGTCTTCATAGGAGAGGTGCTCCAGCCCTCTGATAATTTTCATGGCCCTCCTTTAGAACTATTCTAACACATCTATGTTTGTTTTTTGCTGGGGGTCCCAGAGCTAGATGCAGGGGTGATATCTTTTGAGAGTGGAGGAAAATCTCATGAAAGAGGGAGAATCTCCTCCCTTAACCTGCTGGCCACACTTCTTCTGATGCATCCCAGAATGCAGTTGGTTTTCTGGGGTATTGAGTGCATGTTGCCCGCGCACATCCAATTTTTCATCCACCATTATCCCCCAGTCCTTCTCCACAGGACTGGTTTCAAACCATTCATTACTCAGCCTGTGCTGCTATTGGTGATTGCCCCAGTCCAGGTACAAGACCTTGCACGTGGCCTTGTTGAACTTCATGAGGTTTGCAGGGGTCTATTCCTAGTCTGCCAAAGTCCCTTGGATGGCACCCCTTCACACAAGTGTGTCAGCTACACCACTTAGTGTGGTGTCATTCACAGACTTGCTGAAGGTGCACTCAATCACACTGCCTATGCCATTAATAAAGATATTGAATAGTACGAGTCCTGGTAAGGGCCCCTAGGAGTTACCTCTTCTACTCATCTCCATTTGGACATTGAGCTGTTGACTGCAACTCTTTGGATGCAGCCATCCAGTCAATTCCAGTCAATTCCTTATCCATAAAATAGTCCATCCATAAAATCCGTATCTCTTCAGTTTAACACCAAAGATGTTCTGTTGGATCAGTGCAAAGGCTTGACAGAAGTCAAAGTAAATGGTATGAGTTGCTCTTCCCTTTTACTCCAAAGCATTCATTCCATTGTAGAAGACTGTCAGAACAGTCAGACCTTCTGTGAAGCCGTGTTGGCTCTCTCTAATCACCTCCCCGCCATCTGTATGCCTTGCAAAACTTCCAGGAAGGGCTATTCAATGATCTTATTGAGCACAGAAGTGAGGGTAACTAACAGGTAGTTCCCAGGGCCCTTAATTTACCTTCTTTAAAAATGGATGAAATGTTTCCCTTTTTCTGGTCGCTGGTGACTTTTCCTGACTGCCTTGATTTTTCAAATATGATGTAAAATGGCTTAGCAACTGCATCTGCTCATTCCATCAAGATCCCTGTCTCATTATCAGAGAAGGCTACGGTTTCTTTTTTGTTCTTTTTCTGACTAGTGTACCTGTAGAAGCCCTTTTTTGTTATTCTTCACATCCTTTGATGGGGTCCAGCTATGGATTCACTTTCCTTATCCCACTGTACACTCCAGAGAAGTTTCTCTACATTCTTCCTGGGAAGCATAACCCTGTTTCCAGTGAGTGTGTGCTACCCTGCTGTATGGCAGTTTGCCCAGGAAGTCCTTACTTAGCTATACTGGTCTTCTGCCTTCCTCCTGTCATTCATGGTATTTTCCTGAAAAGCCTGCAGTGTCTTCCTCCATATGCTCCAACTGTGGAGTGTATTCTACTGTGGAACAGTAGAAACAATTTCCAAGTATTTAACTTCTTGAAAATATTGGTAGTATGGAGTAGTCTGTCAAGGGGACACTGAAAGTCATAAAGTAAAAGTCAGAAGTGTTTCTCTTTCTTTTAACTAAAATTGCTTGTGTGGGAGACTGTTGTCCTGCAGCAGCAGGTTACGTTTAATGATGCTTTTCATATTTTGCTTAGTAAGGAGAAAGGATGGCTGAAAAAAAGAAACAAATTTTCTAATGTTGTCTCAAAACTAATCACATAATCAAGGCTGGAAATAAGATTGATTTTGGGATAACCATTCATAATACATTATTGAACTATTCATTTAACTATTCATAATTTACTGTCATCTAATTTTTTAGGAATTAGTTTTTCCTAATTAATTTGGTTTTCTTTAAGTCTATTTTAAACTGGTCTCAGGAATAACCATTCATTTTAAACTCAGAATATCATGGTAGGAAGGATATCAACTGACCATTAGTCTCATTGCCATACTGACTACATGCAATTAGTCATCTTTCTAGCTCTAGCCATGTCATTCTGAGGCCAGCTCTCAATAAAACTAACGTATACTAATATGTCGTGATACTGTACACATTTTTTTCTCACAGTTTATATCAGAACTAGGTTTGACAATACTAATGGAGTTTTTTCCAGCTACCAAAGCAAAACTAACCATTGTGTTAGCTATGGAAAGCTGTAGGCTTTTGGGCACAAATTTTCAGGAAAGAGAAATGCATTTTTATGCCTTAAATAACACTAATTTCCATACTTATTTTGTACATGGTTACCACAAACCTTAAAGAGATTCCCACACATAATCATCTGGATATTATTTAGCTGGTTGCCTGAAAAATTTTCATTGTGACTTAGCTTTTCCCCATCTACTTTTTTACATGTGCCTTCTGCCTAACATAGTTTGGCATTTGATTATGTTTGAGTAGTTTGACCCATACAGATGCCATACAGAAAATCACTGCAATTAGGAAGTGTTCAGACAGGGACTCTTCAAATGGATATGTCACTCTATGAAGACTGTTTTATTGCAATAGTATCAGAGAAAAAGTGATCTAAAATCTTTCTTTCTCCCCTCCCCACCCCGGTCAAAAAAACCCTACTTCCAAAGTTCCTATTGAAAAACCATATTTTCTGTACAGTAGATTAAGTGAAACTTCAGAAAAATCTGGATGTTATGATAACTTCCCATCTTTCAAGATAACTGGAAAAGCTGTTAAGCTCCTGTGTGGAATAGACAGCGGAAACAGTAAGAGCCAATGCCCAAAGCACATTTTTTTCTGAGAAATTGGTTAAGATTCAGATATATTCAGTGTGAGTTATCAGTCATATGAATGTGCAGCTGGGGAAGTGAGTGTCATATGACAGGAGTGTTTGTGTACAGAGTAATGGAATCACTACAGAAGCACACAGAGAAGTACCAGAAAAACAGACAAGTATTTCTGCGCATCTAAGTGAAAACTAAAGAATTCACACTTAGGTAGCATATTTGCTGTTTAAAGTAGATGTTCTGTTAAAAGACCTAGTACTACAGATAAATAAAGCACAGCTGGTCTTAAGGCTATAGAGTGTATAGAATTGAGATGTTTTTAAAATGACATTTATATCCCAAATGCAACAGAGGAATGCAAGAGAAATATCTGACTCAATGATTAATTTCTTCCCTAACGGAAACAAAAAATACAACCCCCCTTAATACTAACAACCACTATGTGTGGTAGCCTGCTATGAGTTCTGCTATGTCCAGAATTATTTGAGAAAAAATTTAAAGATTCTCCCTTAAGAAGAGGAGAGAGACTTGATTAAGGAAAGAGGGAAGGCAGGTGCTTTGTACCTCCAACATTAAAAGTGAATTTTTTACTCTCTTATCAGTCATTAGTAGGCACTAAACAAAATGGGAGCTTCAAGTAAGCTACAACTGCTTTGAGCCAAAATGCAAATTTCTTATTTGGTACAAAAGGAAAACATTTTTGTGTAGCCTCTCTGATTGTGAGATCAGACAAATCATTACTTTGAAACAAGATTTTTTGCTCCAAAAGATTGATGGAAGAATGTTGAACCTTTTTATTTTTTTTTTCTCTGAAGGAATTAAAGTTTCTGCAGCTGTGCTCTTTGGGTTCAGTGGGAAACCCAGAGGCTAAGATCAGTCTCAGATCATCTGTTTGTGCACTGTTAATACTTAAAACTAGAAAACCGAACAAAAGGATTTATGCATTGACCTGAACTGTACAACCAATATCTTTGAATTTTGTTAGGTTAAAGATCACTATACTTGGTAGAAAGAGGGAAGAAGCCCAAAAGAGCTCTCTTTCTCTTATAGTCCCATCTAATCTGAAAGATTTTCACTGGGTGAAGTCAATTACTCTGAAATATTTGGTTCTTCCTCAGCAGCTGTATTTGGTGCTTTCCTACCCAAGATCTCAGCTGAATGAATAATAAGACAGAAATTAAACAGTGTAAGATTTTTTTACTGAGAAAAACCATCCTGAATTAAACAGTGATGGCTTACAGATTTCATGGGTAGCTTCAAGAAGTTAACAACCTGACCTAATGATAACCATTGCCCTGATGTTGATTAAAATTTTCATGCAGGGCATCAGAGGAAGATTATTTCATATGAATCTTCCTTTCATCACAGTTTGTATGAGGTAGCTGGAAGGTTAAAGAAGCTCTTTCTTTTCTTTCATCATTAGTTGCCTTGGGAGAGTTTTTGGCCTGTGCATGACTAAAGAACCCCTCATGATCCAGAGTAAGTTTCTCATGCTTACTGTTTCTTGAACAACTTTTGAAAGAAAAGGTGACAAAGGTTAGCCCTAAAATTTGCTCACATATGTCTGTTCTTACACGAGTCCTCCTTGTACAGATCCTTTATGGTAAATTCCCTAATAATCATCCACTTTGTAGTGCCACTACAGTAAGTTTAAATGTTTCAAATTATAGCTGTAAAATCTCATAGTATTTTGTAAACATGATAAATTTAAAACAGATAAGTACTTTGAAAAGATATACACCAACCAAAAGCCCTCACTAATTAATTAACACATAACTGAATCCTGATCTCTCAGGTCTTTCAACATCAATGCAGGCTTGCTTCACTGATGTCAATAACATTTACCCACATTAACACTTCTGTAAGTAGTCAGTGGTTGGTCTTTCATATTTGCAATTCCTATTGATAGACTTTAAAAATGCATGTTTCATAGCTGCCAGAGCTATAGAAAATTTTCCAAGTAATATTTAAAAGATAATTAAATGGATGAAATTCCTTTCATATTTTGAAAGAGGCATTAAATTCTTGATACATATATTTCTTTCAGTTGCAACATCATTTTGTTACACATCTTCATAAATATGAAATACATACTAATAGCTGATTGTGATAATTGTGGTTAATCTTACTGGAGGCCTGACCTTTGCAACTGGAAAGTTGTCTTGGGAATTTTTTAGTAATCTAATTTGTCTCACTCTTTGTTACCAGACTGATTCCTGGGTAGAAGAACTGATTTTCTTCTTATTTTTACTGCTTTAAATATTAAAAATATATGATGATTTATTTTAATTTCCTTTCAGGTTTTTTTTTTAAGTATTATTATTCTCAATAGTAAAAAGAAAGAGTGACTATCTTTTTACTTCCCTTGCAATTGTCATGTATAGTATAACCATAGAATCTTGGAATGGCTTGTGTTGGAAGTTAATCTAGTTCCATCCTCCTTGCTATGGTCACCCTCTAGATCAAGTTGCTCAGAACCTCACCCGACCTGGCCTTGAATACTTCTAGGGATGGGGCATTAATTGCTTAAAAAGGAAAGTTCTTTGTGCGATACTACTAAGTACCTGGAGATGCAAAACAAGTAATATAAATAACATGTCAGGTGATCTGGCCAAACTTCTAGCCAGATATGAAGGAATTTAAAGAACGATAATAACATTCATACACTGTGCAGCACCAGGGTCATGAATTACAACTTGTATATTCACATTAAGCTTCACCAGAGAAGACCCTTGAGAAGAAATCCTGGCTCTGAGATTTACTGTAAACATCTGAGTGTCTCCAAAGGAACAACTATTTCAGCATGTCACTGAAGATACGTTCTCACATCATTCTGAGAACCCTAAAATAAGTGAAAAACTATTAAAATAAAAGGAGCAGGTGCTTCAAATTGGCACAAGCGGATATATTCTGTTTAAATTTTGTTAGGCAAACTGGGGGGAAAAGGTAGGGAGAGATTGATTTTATGTGAAAGAGGTTGTGGAAACAATTGAGGAAATGAAATCCAGGTAGGTTTTCCATAGAGCTCTCATTTGAGATTATTGTGCCTTTACCATGGTGTTTCCTGGGACCCCTTCAGAGTCTCTATTTATTAGCAGCTCTTCATGCCCAGGCTCTATTATAATTCAGGTGTGGCCTGGGCAGATCCTGCATGTCCCCACCATCTGATAGAGCCAATACCCACTGAAAGGGTATTGCAACCCCAGGGCCTCTCAGTGAAAACCCTGGAATGGTGTTATCCATATGGTCAAAAACTTGTCCCATGGAGCAGGACAACTGTTTGTACATCTGCCTCAGGAGCTGGACGGGAGAAGAAATTTGGGGGAGGCCTTGGACTTCTATGTTTCAAGGCAAAAACTATACCAAAAAAAGCATCCCTAGTATCTTCTCAAAGGGTAGGCCTTATTCAGTTAGCTCCTGCTACAACATCTTGTAAAAGTTATGGGGCAGATATGAGTTCCCAGTCACTACGTGCCCATTAGGGCTGAGTTACAAATGGCTCCATTCCCTGAAAGGCTTTGTGTGGCAACTGCACACTGCAGGTGCCTCTGTTAGAGGACTTTTTCTGCTTCTTAGTATCTTTCATCTAGCCATAGACAGATACTTTCAGGCATTTTAACACTGATGCCTCAAAATCTGGAAGTACATAAGATGCTTGCTTGTGTCACACCCTTAATCTGTGAGTTAGCAAACCAGCTGTACAGAGGTCAGGCACGTTTAGTGAATAGAGGGTGCAGTTCTGAAAAATATCACTACTGCAGATGCTTCAAAAATCTTTTATTAGCTCTTCAAAATTTTTCACATTTCTAATGGCTATCTTCACCACAGTTTGCATGTAACTCACAGAAGCACAAACCAACAATGAATAAAAAATGCATGTCGCAGATGAAAATTTCCCTCTGGAAATATAAAAAAAATCCTTTAGGAAACAGTACAGCCATTTGAAACAATGTCTACACACAGATGCAGAAATGTGCTGCCAGTCACTGAGGACTGTACTCACTGGGACCAAGTACATTTCTCTGGGATGCTCATTTCTGCTGAGAGACTGCCAAGTAGTCAAAGCTGCCTAGCAAAGAAAAGCCTTTCTCAGTTTCAACTACATTTCAAGTTCCAGCCTCATATTAGCTTCACACTGAGCCTGGATTCAGGAAGAGTTGGGTGTAAACAACATTATTTCAGAGTGTTTACTTCTATCTGTAACACTTAGGTGTTTTCAAAGACCTAAATTGAGAGAGGTATAGCTTGTTCCATTTTGATTCTTTTTGTTTTACTGTGGATGCTAGCATGTGTTTCAAGCTTCTGTTTCAAGATAAGACTTTTTTATTTCAATTTTCCTGGAACATGGAACTATGAAGAATGAGCACTTAACAGTTTAGCTTTTTTCCCTAGACTTTCAAAAAAAACCCCCACTAATCATTGTCATGTCTTTGTCTGTCCCACCTCCACCCACCCCTTTCACTGCCTTCTACTGCTGTCAACATTTGCCACGCACATTCATGCCTGAGGAACAGCCAGGAAAGAGAGAACATGCTTAACTAATCTGTAAAAGCAAGAAGGGTGATACCCAGCGTATAAACTTGTAGACTGTCTCTTTACTTTATTTTCTGCGTGTAGGTGATGCATGGCAGCTGCAAGAGAGATCAGTCTCAATGTTTGGACTTCATCTGAACTCAGAACTCAAAGTAAAGGTCAGGAGCCATGACCCTAAATAGATTAAACTAAATAGAGAGGTATAAAGAAACCCTACTATATGAACTGTTAACCTGAGGGGGAAAATCACTTTGTATTCATCTCTGGACAGAGGTTAAACTGAGTTTGGAGACATAGTACTTAAGCTCAACTTAGAATGAATTAATATGTCTGCAAAACTTATTAAATCAGAAACAATAATGTATTCATCTTATATGTTCCTATTACGTTTTGAAATTATACCTAAAATGCAGCATCTTTCACCATTTGTTATTCTTATTTCTCTTTAGCCAACTCAGTAAGTGGCCTGGACTTATTTATCACTGGGAAGATTTTTAGCAAAAAGAGAGGTTAAAATGAGATTACACAAAGCATTAGCATTCACCAAGCTTTGCAACTATTTTTAGGTGGAATAAAATTCATAGCTCTAAGGTTTGACTTTTTTTTTTTTTCCTCAAAGAGTAAAAGGAAAAAAAGCACACATTTTCTAGAAATAAAAATCCAGAACTTTAATTAGAAACCAAAAAAAAAAAAAAAGAAACAAACAAACAAAAAAAAAAACCCACAAAGACAAAAAGAAAAAGATGTTGATGGATGGACAGAAAATGTTGTTATGTTACAGAAAAAGGTTCTGTTTCAAACTTATACCAGATGTACTTCCTATAAAGCAAGGTACTCTAAAAGGAGTTGTTCTACTAGGAGTCTCACACTATTAATGAATTAGTGAACACTGATTCTGAGTTAAGACATTTGGCTTTTAATAAGTTGCTTTCCCTACACAGTGCTGCTTGTCTTTTTCATGCTGCTTTGATGCTGATTTCATTATCTTGAATGAGAGTGAGAAGGAAGTTCAGTGTGTGTGTTCTAGGTACAAAACTTCCTGAATAAATTGTTTTATTGCTCTATCACTGGGTTTTGTTTGTGATTAAACACAGTAAAGATAGGTTCAAAATAAATAAATATATGTACTTTCTATGAGTGTATCCTTGATTAATATACAACGATTCAGGAAAGAATCTTTTATAGAGTATGAGAATCATGGGAAACATGAGAAATCATGTGATAATTCTGATGTGTGGGACCTTTTGAATGCATTTTCTGAATTCAGAATGCCTTGTAGCATACAGTTCTTCTGTAGACTTTGTACTAGTATTTAAGTATTTGAAGAAAATGTCTTTACTTTCCAAACTTCCATATATTTATGTCTTTAGACTCACATTGTTATTGAAATAACATGAATTTGTGAACTGACATAGTAACAATATCAGTCTTATATTTAGCATGTTACACTACAAAATTGAGCATAGTTTAAAGATGGGGATAACTATGATATTCCTGTTATTATCAGGAAAAGTAGCAAATGGAAAAAGAACTTAGGTTTGTGTCTAGATCTTCACAAGTTTTTTCTTATCAGACAAGATTTCTACTGAAAGAGATATGCTGTGAGCACCTGGCCTTTTACAGGAACAAATATGTATGTCTGAGATTTGGCAAGCAATGTTTTTCAGGTATTGTATGAGATTGTATGGGATTCAAAACCTGAGATATCAGTGTTAATAGAAGATACCATCTGTTTTAAGTATCCAAGAGCTGTAGTATGAAACTCTGGGACTATATTCATGAAGGACAGGGAAATACTTTCCTATCCAACTTTATTTCTCACATCAAGTCCTGAGCACTAACAGACAAGGAATATAATCCGAAATAATGAAAATTATATGTTAAAGCTACAATAAATGAAGGATGATGAAATTGCATGGAGAAGCAAAACATTATCTCAGACCAAGTAGTGAAGCTGGTAAAAATGCTCTTTTTTTTTTTTTTTTTTTTTTTTTTTTTTTTTTCCTGGACAAGTTCTCCCTGCTTAACAATGTGACAAGTGAATATAATTCTATCTGATCCCACATACCTTAGTTTCCAAACTAAAACACTGCACATATGTCCAGGCTTTAAATTTTTCATTACTATGTGTATGTGTTTATATAATTTGGTTTTCTGGTTAAAAAATGGATTTTTGATTTAGATAATCTTGGGTTTGAATCTTCCTGACATGTTATCATACTACATATTAGAAGACAAGAGAAGTATGTACAAGTTACTTCTTTTCTTATTAATGTTACTTTTCAAATGAAATTCAGAAGCCAATTTCCCCCCTTATTAGAATTGCCTTGGCTCCAAGGTTAAAATTCCTGGCTGTTTCAAATTTGGAAGGCTTCCCATGGTAATCATATTCTGTATCAGAGTGTGGTCTGTATGCTCAGCATTGCCTTATTTAGATCTGTCAGGCAGCACTGACTAGCTGAAACCAGTTTAACTTTCAGCAGGAGAGGAGTAACAAGAGCACAGTGCCAGTCTTGAATAAACCAGCAGGAGCTCAACAAGAAGCTGTTCCCAGATAAGCAAAAGCACTGTCCTACAGAGAACTTGTCTCTGCTGAAAGACTGGAAATACATTGTTTTAATGAAATCGCCTCAAGCTGTTGAAATAATTTGAGGGAACAGATTTGGGTTTATGAATCTCCTAAATCTCTTTGATTTAAAAAAAAATGAGGAAAGTTTGATTTGTATCAAAATTATTTCTATTCTTCCATTATCCCTACCACACACATGCACTCTGCAGGAGTGGCTTTGTGTGTGTCCAAGGGTATCCTCTTAGGAAGATCAGGAGCTTTCAGATTAGGATTTGATATATTTTTTTCAGTATGTTGTTTAGCTGTAAATAAAAAACTAGCTCATAATTTAAAAAGAGATAAAAAACATTGCTTAATTTGCCTGGCAACAGTAGTATTTAAGTCTGTGCTTTTTTTCTTTGACTCTAAAGAAAGCTTCTCTCTCTTCCCACAGACAATTCTGGTGTAAGTTTCCTACCTTTCAAATATCCTCTCTTTACACTCTCTACTTATGCTGCAAGACCTCCTATCTCTGTTACTTCCACGTCCGCTTTCCTTCAGTGCAAATTTCCAGCAGTACATGTGGGACTGCCTCCCTCTACACAGCCATAGGGGATAACAGCTTGGCTGACCATCCAGTCAATGTTTTGAATAGCAGTTTGAAATTCCTGGTACTTGAAATTACTAGTACAAAGTTGTTGCTTAGACTCTAATTCTTCCTGAGACCATTGCTCATATATTTAATTCTTTATTAGTGAAATTGGAATCCTAACTTAAGAAGGACTGATTTTTCCTTTACATCTGCTGATGGAAAACATGCTGCTTTTGAGAGATGGGCATTCAGGATGAAGGAAGAGACTTGTAAGCAGGGTCCCAGCAGACTCAAGGCAGCAGTATTGTACCCTTTCATGGTATTCTTTCTTTGACCACTGTTGTCTGCCTTTAACACATTAGATAGATATTGGATAGAACATAAGTTTTTGCCATTTGATAGCTATTCTTTGAAAAAATGACCTATCCTGAAATTGTTTGGTACAAATGACCCAGTTGAAAACGTACAAATTTAGTATCAAGAAGCTATGGATTTTTCAGGAGGTGGCAGTCTGATGGATCACTTTACTATCTCAATCATGGCATGACATACTATTCTGCTTCTTAAAGGGTGATGAAAAAGAAAGAAAAAAATGTCCTTTGTCCTTGCCTGTTGGCACGGAATTTGATATATGAATAGATTTATCTGTTTATTTATTTTGTTTCAGTTGTGTCTCTGTCTAATTATCTCAATATGGTTCTTCCCTTATCTCAGAATGAAAGAAAAGTATGAGGCTGGGTTGCAGGCTGACCTTCCAAACTCTTAGAGAAAAATAATCTGATTTGGAACTCTGTGATTAAAATCCATGGTGTCCCATGCAAATTATCAAGCTGTGAGTGGGTCAGAGCTGAGATACAATCTCAGATAAAGCTTCTGCCTTATGTAAGTAATCCTGAGGCTGAATTAGGTGTTCACTTCTCACATTCTCGTACCAAACCCACTATAACTCTATACTACTTATAACTCTAAATTACACAGTTGCATGAGGAGAGGCTCTTCCTGCAGTGCTAGGTATGATGCTTCTTCCTGTGTGGCCACTCAGCCCCATGCCTCTGTCTGGCACTCTGCTCAGGTTCTGGGACTGGCTTTTGTATGTTATTTTCATCTATAGCTCCCTTGCTCTGCAGTGATCCCTAGGAAGAGATGTTGGAAAATCAGGGAGTATAGCTCCACTGATGAGGGGGAAAGTGGCAGAAGTTTATCTCTCTCCTATCTCATGGAGATTTAGGTTTCTATCTGTCTATAAGGAGGATTTGCAAAAGTGTGCAGGCTTGGGGAATGTGACCTCAGGTCTGAGAAGATCTGAACTTTCCATTTTTTTTTGAAATTTTCCTATTTTCCAATGCCATTGAGACAAATAAAGGTGAATTATTTCCAAAACCCTTACCTAGGAAAATCAAGGTAACAGTGAGGATAGGGAAAGAGGGAGCCATTCCAGTTCCTGGCCCACAGACTGTTCCTAACAAAATGGAACTATGAGATCACATTATCTGATTTTACTTATCTATTCATAGACATAGTATCTAGTTACAAATAGAGGCATTTACATCTCATTATTTAGCATTTTTAGATCATATAAATGATTATAAATAAAAGAAGATTTCTCAATGATAACTTCCAGCAAATTCTATAAAAAAACAAGTGGCTGAGAGGAAGGCAGAGCCCCGTATCAGTTCCTGACTGATGGACAAGGCAGACAGAAATCAGAGTTGCTTTGTTGAAAGTAACTAGCTGGCTCCCCAGTCAGCACACATATGACATATGTATTACACACTGTTTTATGTAGCCAGGTGGGGCTGAAAGAGGAAAGAAGCTTGGGGGATCCAGGTGAGAGATAACAAGAAAAATGTGTTTTATTAATTCTACTTCAGAAAATAACTTATAATTTATATTAAACCATTCAGTTTGTAAAATGCTATTTTCTTTCTATTGCATATCAACCTTTTGTCTTGTAACTGTTATATGAATAGAGTGGGAAAAGTTGAAGTGCTCTCACTGTCTAGAGCTCTTCAGCAGCAGTGAAGTGAGATATGCCCAGACCAGTCATATTTCATAGAGTAAAGGGAAGAAAAAAATTTACAAAAACCAACCATACTGATGATGACCCAGGAGAAATTGTGGCAATCAGTTTGATGCACTAAACAGGGGAGAAGAAATATCCATTATTATTATATCTCATGTTGTCGTCAGATACCCAGACAGTAGGTCTCTATTTCAGGTGCTTTTGCAATCTTTTCTAGTCTCGCTCCCTTTGACTCTATGAGGAACTTTGGCTCCAAAGCATAACAGTCCTCAATATCAGCTTTAAATCTGGCATATTTAAAATAATGTTAATTGACTTAATATACATTTTAAAGTTATATACATTTTCAAGGCAATACTGATTGTCTTTGTCTTTCTTCTATCAGTGAGAAAAAAGCACTTAGCCATGGGTAATATATAGTCACAACTGTAGATTTAATGGTCAGAAGTTAGCATTAGCACCTCACAGTGTTCCTATGTCTGTGAAAATTATTGCAAAAATGGTTACATGTAAAGCCTTACTATACTTAATCATTGCCACTGTAGCAGATCCATGCTAGCTGAACTATTACAGGGAATTTTGTCCTTCAGTCTTGAAGAATGCCTTTCCTATTCAAGGCTAATATATGAAACTAGGAACACTAAAGGAAGACTACTTTGCCATATATTTTTGCTATTTCTCCTGTACAGATAAGCGAGGTTTCATCTGTCAGACTTGTCAGTCTACAACTTTTTATGAGAGCTACATTAACTATAAAAATGAAAATAAATTAAAAAAAATATTAGGGAAAATAAAAGGTTGTTGCCAAATACCGTATGCACAGGAAAACTTATAGTTATTATAGGGTGGAAATGAACTTTAAGTGTGATAGTGATATGTGGACAATAGCCCACTTACACTATGGAAAAAATTAAAGTAGCTGAACATGCCCAAAGCAGGACATATGAAAACCAGATGGCTCTTAAAGCTGAGTGAAAAGCCACAGCATGTGTAGCAAGGGCAACTAGTGAACTGTGGAAACAAGAGCCATTGCAAAGCTTAATTAGCTCTTTTATGTTTGATCCAGGGTATGGTGATCTTGTATTGAGGGCTCTGTCTTTTAAAGAAGAATCTTTCCTTCTTATTGCTGCAAAGATCAACTTTAGGTACAAAATCACTGGAAACAGAGATGTGACCTCAGCTGAAGAGTCATAGTGAATAAGGTAAAATGGTAAGAAACCTTCAAAAGGGAAAAACGCCTCCAGTCCAGTTGCAGACAACACATTTTGCAAACAATTAGAAATTAAAATAAATTATGTATAAAAATACAGACTGTGATAACAGAGGGATAAAAATTTATCAACCTCACCATCTAGGTGTGCTTCTGAACTTGTATGCAGTGATGAGAAAACTCTGGGTGGAAAATAATGTCAAATACACAGTTGTATTGGTAGCATGGAATGAGCACTCCAGTGGAAACATTGGAATGAGCAATAGATTGCTGGCACTTGGGATGAGGACACTGAGAGAAGAATTGAAAGATGTGTGTTCAGTTGATAATTCCTGAGATACACAGGTAACAGAACTTTTTTCCAGATTATAATATTTAGAATAATTCTTAGCTACCCTCATCATTCATCATTTACAGTTGAATTTAACTTAATACTTTAATCACATTTCTTCAGAATGGGTCTTCATTATCAAAAGGTATTTGTTATCTTCAGCACACCCTTTATAAATGTAGCTAGGAATTTCTAGAATACAGTTCACATATTGTGTATCCCTTGCAGTTTTGCACCATCATTTAGTAGCCCCTTTTCTCTGGGTTATCAGTTTATTTAGATGACTTTTTAGCATGTATACAGATAAGCAACTGCAGAGGCTGCCATACTGAGTTAAGGAACAGCATAATGAACTTTGCATCTTGGGCAAACTTGGACATCCTCCTATGTGTCCCTGCATTTATGCAGATAAAATTTTTGTGGTTTATCATTTCTGTAGAATCCTTGCTTCAGCTGCTGCCCTGCATGAGCGGGTCCCACTTAACAAGCAGGTGTTTACCATTCTCATTCCATCTCCTTGTTGATATCAAATGTAATGCCTGAGTTTCTGAAACTTTCTTCTCTGGATACAAAGTTAATGATTTTGTATCTTCTTTTTTCTGTTTCTCATCACCCAGTATCTGAGTTCTTCATAGGCAGCAACTACTTTATGGTCAGAAAAATGTTACTTAAAGGGAAGGATTTTTTTGTTTTGTTTTGTACTTTGGAGAAAATAAACAGTAGGGATTAATGTCAAAACTGCCAAGTGGATTATCATTCTAAAACTGAGAAGACCTTTATTTTTTTTTCCCTTTACATTATTAGCACTGCATAAGATTCTGTAAGTTAATTTCTACAAATCAGAATCAAACCTCTCAGCTAGGGGAATCAGAAACTTAGGAACACTCTATTTAATGAAACCTTTCAATATTTGGATTAAGTGACTCAGCCTGGTACCATACATGCATTCCTGGCACTTCCAAGTCATGTCACTACATGCAAGAAGACCAATATGAGCCAGAGGACAGAGCAGAGAACATTCTCCTAGTAGCTCTAGCTCAATTCACGAAGTGGACAGCTATCACGCTTTTAAAATGTCACTATTTGCAATGGTTGATTCTTGTACTGCTTCTGGACAAACTGACAGAATGGGATTTATAATAGTTCTTCAGCTTCCTCTCATCTTCTCATTCTACCAGTCTGACATATTTGTACAAATTGGCCTTATTTGGACTAATCTGTCTGATCAGGATTCTAGAAATAGCTGATAGACCTGTAAGTTGGACTTATAAGTTTCATGATGAAAAAGATATTCTGAATCACAGAATAATTACTAGGAAAAAAAAAAAAACACACAAAAAACCCCCCTAAAACCTCCCTAATCATTGCCTTATGTTTTCATTCCTTTGTTGATATCTGGTTTTTAAGATATTTCCAAGAATATTTTACAAAAATGCTAAATTTCAAATACTTATATATAGAATTCAGTATCATAATAATAGAATGTAGATTGTCATTCACTCAGTAAAGAATTTATATATTTAAATTATTTCAATTCTGGCATCATTATTTTACTTACATATTTTACTATAAAATTCTAAATAGTTACTCTAGTTATACCACCTGTGATTTATTTCAAGTTTGTCAGTCAAGTAAATCAGGATGGCTGTATGTACACTGTGATTTTGGAGCAGAGACCTGGGTCTAGTTTGGTACCTTGCACCCCCTTTGCATTCCAGCATGAGAGATGCTCTTCTGCCTGAACTACCCATCTGCACCTGTGATTCGTTCCTGGATTAGATACTAATCATTTTCTAGGTTCCTCCTCTGAGAATATAGTTGCTGCTACCAGTCTTATCTTTAATCTTGCATATATTAATTAAATTGAGTGCATTAACTTTTACATTCTTCTGCCCTTCCCACCAGTAAAATGAATTTGTTTGCTGAAGATCTGCTCCTGAACTTCAAGGAAAATATCTTAGAAGTTACTTTTTCTCACTTTCCTGCACCAGTAGAGATGCCTATTCCAGGATCAAGACTCTCACATACCTTAGGTGTCACTCTGCACTCAGTAAGCCAGGTAAATCCTGAAGACTTCTATGAGTCTCTGAGTTTCCAGGCTCTTCAGGCCTATACTTAGCTGACCAGTGAGTGTAGGCTTTCACTCTAGCTGTGAGGAGTATTCTCCTCTTCTATTCCTATGGTCTGGAGCATGTGGAGGCACCAATAACTGGGATACTCCTGGCACCCATCTAACGTTTCTCTGCATCAATAGGAGCTAGAAAAACAGAAGAAAATACCTTAGTTCTTGAGTTTAGTCTGCCTTGACCTTTTGCAATGTAATTTGATCTGGTTTCCAAATTGGGATATACCTGTCTGGTGCATTCCTGATGAGATGACTTTCTACTCCTGCAACAATTAACAGAATTGTTAATGTTTGAAGATACCATCAGTATCATCTCATCCAAGTGTCAACATGGCACCACCAAAATCTCCCATATTCCCAAGTGCCACATCTAGATGCCTCTTAAACTCTTTTGGAGATGGTGACTCCATCACCTCCCAGGGTAATTTATTCCAATGCCCTGGCCAATTTTTTTCCAGTGCCTATCCAGTCTTGAAGGGAAGAAAATTCTACTAATACCTAATCTGAAACTCTGGTGAAACTTTTTTTACATTTTTCCTCTTTTCCTTTCACTTGAGACACGGCAGAAGAGACTGATTCCCTCCTCATTTCAGGTAGTTGTAAAGAGCAATAAGGTCTCCACTGAGCCTCCTCTTCTCCAGACTAATTACCCACAGCTCCCTCAGTGAATCTTTTTATTTAATGTATTTTTTTTTTAACTTCTACACTGGTAAGAACTTGAAATGTAAAAAAAAGAAAATTATGAATGTATTCCCCAGCACAGCTAAAAAGATATTTTTCAGGTGTACATGTTTTTGGGATACTAAAAAAATTCATTATCTTATCTATATAATACATATACACATATTTAAATATAAGTATGTATAAAGTTATATATATAATTGATATTGTATACATAATATATAATATTATATTTATATATAATATATACAATGGGTATATTTTATATGCTTTAGAGACTTTAAGAGCGTATTTACTATCATGATCTGCAGAAATATTTATGTACAAGCTGGTAATCATTATTTTACTACTATTTTTCATCCATCATATCACAGATGAACTGTAAGGACATCATTACAGAGATGATAATTGAGATTATCTTATGAAGTGAAATGCAACACTACTCTGCCCCAGTTGTGATAGCTTTGCGCTTTATACCAAGTGACAGTTCCAGTCAGCGCACATAATACACAAGTCTATGCGTTTATTTAGACCTACTGTGGTGCATATTATGTTTGATATGAGAAGATTTTTCAGGGTAAAGAAATGCCACATTGAGTATGCAATAATTGTTCTGATATGCCATAGTAAAAAGAACTAATAAGATTATATTCACTTTTCCACTACAATCCTCTCTTCAGAAACCCTTGCAATGGTCTGAAAACAATCCTAAAACATCAAGGAAGTTCCAAAGATGTTACAACTGCCAATTTTAAAACAAAGAAAG
>VXAU01002659.1:34124-92761 GCA_013399695.1 Formicarius rufipectus | reverse complement strand
ATCTCCAAAATTTGCCTTTCTTTTAACAAAAGTTTATTTGAAACAAACTTTAAAACACTTTTTATGACTAGTCCAGTCTATTACATAGGGCAGGCAGGGGGTCATGCAACAGCTCCTGAGCCATGGGATGTTTATCACAGGTTCAGTTCATTCATGTACATAATGTAACAGGCTCTCCAAGTCAGTTCGAATTCATGCTTGCAAATGAAATTACTTTTTGTACACTGCTCTGTCTACATTACAGGCATCTAGCTCCAAAACCTGCCCCTTTTTTGGAGATATGGGATGCCAGAAGTTTTACCACATGTCATAATGAGCTCCTTCTGTCCAAGCAATGCATTGTCTTATGATTTTCAGCCATGAGAAATTTAGCCATGAGCACTGAGTTCAGACTACTCAGGAAAGAAAAGGGTACTTACATGTCACTAATTTTTTTGCCTAAAATAAAATCTAATTTTTATTAATTCAGGGAAGGAGACTAAGGGTGGGCAGCTGAGATTCCATTTATGTCCTCATGTTCCCAACCATGATGTCAGAAGGTGACATCGTTTCAGTGGTGAGGGAAGAGAAAAAAATTAGAGATTTGTGTTGGATAATAGTAGGCATTGAGCCTAAATAGTCTTTGTTCCTTTCTAGGGAAAGCATTTTGCAGGAAAATCTGTGGCAGCTGTGGAAGAGTGAGTTGCATCTATTTATCACCTCAGTGACTGTAAGCACACACATATGTATCTATGTATATATATATATATATATATGAATATGTTTGCATACATAAACACATATGTACAATGCACACAGTTGCTTTAGCCTCCTATCTTTCCTAAATGCAGTAAATAAATCAGGTAACAAGAGATAAAATAATGGTATGGGAGAAATAACTGTTTTTCCTTACATCCTCTTACAGAACATACAGATCCTATCCAAGCTCTGGAATTGTAATAAATAAATCCAAGGGATTTTCAAATCTTCAATATAATAAATGACACATTTAGTACAAGGCAATAGACACAAAAATCTAGTTCTATTCCAGCATCAGGCTCCTGACTCTCCAAACTTACTGAGAGACATTCAAGGCAGGATTAGAAGCCCAAATTCTTTATTGAATCTCAACCAAAGATATTTGAGTCCATTTTAGGACAGCAATAAGTTTTCCAAGTGGAAGTTCAGTGGGTCTAATTAAAAACTTTATGGGGAACAAATTGTGTTGTTGTCCAGGTCTGTGCTTATTTTATGGACATAGACTGAGGCAACTCATATAGGCTTTACAATTTTCTATAAAATTTGAGCTCAGATTCACAAAGGATTTGTTGACTTTTTTCCCTGTGACCAAAAAAATACAGAAAAAAAAAAAAAATGAAAAAAAAAGAAAAAATCCTTATCATTAATATCTCCCACAGATAAAAAGTAGAAATGCATTTAGGGAGTTCCACTCCTTACAGGTGATCAGGGCATGACTCAAATATTTCTGGTAGGCAGTGAACAGACCATTGTACAATCTGTGCTGTAAGAATTTTAGTTTACTTTTTTTTTTTTAATTTTTTATTTTTCTTTTTCAGTGGTAGTTTAACATTCATTCTAGTTCTAAGACAAATTTAATTACCAATGACATGAGCCTAGTGAAATACTGTTAAGGCCAGCATAACAGGTCTGTTGTTATCCTGTCAAGGCCAATTAGATGAAAAGATTTTTTTTCCTGGGTCAATTCCCAAAAGAGAAAAAGAAAATGTAACTCCATTTGACAGGTGTAAGTAACTACTAGGAATCATTGAATGGAGATATTTGTAATGGTTGTTATGCTGGACAAAATCAGGAAATTAAATTTGGTGTGTTTCACAAGGCAGGTTCTAGTTTTACCTGTGTGTGTCTGTGATGGGAATAGGAGGAGCTATAAACCACCTCTTAGAATCGGCAAATAAGGCAACCTAGACTTGCAAAGAACATTTTTACAGACACACCAGAGATACTGATCTTCACATGAGGAAAGAGAACTTAAAGAAAAATATAAAGTAAATTGAAGTCTTCTCACATAGTTTACATCATCGGGTCATGGGAATCAAACATCATTCATGCTTGCATCTTACTTCAAAGTTCACGGGCGTTTTAAAGGAAAAGAACCGTTTTTTTAGTGGTCCATATTAATATTGCTTCTATCACAACTATTGTGTAGGGGAACTGCTTACAGAAGTGTGTAGGCCTAGGGTGAAGTCTTCAGGCAAAGCTGTGACTTCTTCCCTACTTCAGTCAGTAGAGTTTTAGGAAAGGTCAACACTGCACTCAGTCCAGACCATCAAAAGTTATCTCCCTTATCCAAGACAGACAGTTGAAGAAGTGACATACTACAAATCCTGTAATAGGTGTGTCAGTACACTCAGTAAATGAGCAATGGGTACAGTGTGATCTGATCTGATGCTAATTGATAGTCCTGTTTTATTCATTTTACTTAGAATCTGAGGGACTTAATAACATAATTAAATGAAATAGAATCAGCTATTCCATAGGACTGACATTACTTTACTAAAATACTTTAAAGGGTCTGGCATTGCTCCCATGAAAGCAAGATAAAGCTTTTCATTGATATGAAGGGCAGAAATGAAAGCAAACTCAGATTCATTAACCTTGACTATAGAATTTAAAATATTTAGGGAATATATAGCTAATGTATCATCTACATCGAATTTACATTGCACAATGATTGTCATTTGAGGCACAGAGTAGTTAAACTTCTATTCAAGTAAGCAGTGAAACCCCTTTCATATAAGGGGCTGTACCTTGCTAGTAATGTTAGCATAGTAACATAAGAAAGGACCCATGAAGAATTAGGTTACTCCATATAGGCTGGTTTGTGTCAGCAGAGCTAGAGAATGAAGTGTGTAAACAGGTGCATTGTCAATAACACAAATATTCTGGGATATCAGTAACAGACACAGTGATTAGTACAGATGCCAAAGCTAAAAATTCTTAAACACTGTGAAAAATAAATCAAACCCCCCATGATGTTATGCCTTCTAAGAGGTATACTAAGAAAAATCCCAAATAAGATGAGAGGGCATTTTACCCACCTGAGCACTGCAGAGGACATACAACTCTGTTTTTAGGGAGCCAACAATTTATGCTGCTTTGTGAGACATGCGTTGCCCATGTAGCCTTAGTCTGAGGCTGAGAACATGGTCTCCCTCTGTCCATGTCTGATTTGTGCTGTGACTTCACCTAGCCCTTTGCCACATCCCTCTTCCCCCAGTGGACTGTGACCACTCAGCTCTAAAACCATTCTGTACTTTGGGGAGTTTTAGTTCTTGAAGAGGTGACAAGTTGTAGGAGAAGCAGGAGAAGAAACTTTCAAAGGCTCTTAAGAAAGTTTGATTCAATAACTTTCAAAGAAGTTTGAGCTCTAAATGATGTAACACCCTGTTGAAAGGAACAGTCTTATGTGTATCAACTCACCATGAATATTTAAACATCTGCATACTATCAGTTCAAATATTTCCACTCAGGTGTGGCAAAAAATGCAAATCATCTCATCTGATATATGCTTGCAATTATTTATCTCCTTGGCTAATATTAAACACAGAAATACAATGAGTAGCTACCTTCAGAATTAATCTGCACAAATTTTACATAAATATATTAAAAGATATATGCCCTTGTACTCCCAAATTAAAGGGGAGTTTGAAAATTATGCCCGTTGAGGAAAGCAAGAAACTAAAGTCAATGTCTCTGTAACATCATGACTGACCTAAGCTTTTAAATATGTATTAAATACTGTGTTTCTCATTATCTGTGGAATGCAAGATCTGCCGTCCTTTATTTGATTAAACATTTTACACAATTGAAAGGACTAAATTATTTGCTAAAAAAGTGAAGCATGAATTGGGCCTTGCAATAAATTTGTGTAGCTAAAGGTTTCTAAATAGCTTGATTTACTGCATTGTAAAATAATGTGTAAACTTATAAAATTTTTTTATTTATACTTTCTTTTTTCTTCACTTCCCTAACTATCTGTGGATCTGTTACATTAACTTGAGTTATTGGCTGACATATAATTAATATTTTCCCCTTTGGGAACGTTATTTAAGACAAATAAAAGCTTTTTAATAACTGTGGGTTTCCTTTTTTGCTTCTAGCAGCACATGCATAAAATACAATCTTTGACATTCACTATTTCCAGATTAAGTAAAAAAAACCCAACAAACAAACAAACAAAGAAACCCACAAAAACATCTAGTTCAGTGACCTTTCAAATAACCTGTTTAAGACAAATGACATCTCAAAGACTGTTTATCCTCATAGTATGTAGATATGTATTATGATGTACTGTACTTCTTAGAATTATCATGGGCATCAGATTTAAAGGTAAAAGAAGCTGGGAGGTACTGAGAAAAAAGAAGACTGAGAATCCCCCCCTTCTCTGTTCTTTCAAAGACAACTGAAAGCAACCCTTTGTGATTAGGAACTGTAAGTAGAAATTTATTCTTTATTGCAGAGACACCTTTTTTCCCTTGATTTTTTCCTACATCATGTTTTGCTAACAAATGCAGTTTTTAATGTCAATAGAGTCAAAATTTTCTGTGAACTCATTTAAGGCATTTGATTTTCTCTGCATCAAGGAGGAAACATTCTTGTAAAGCACAGCTACATGTTTGGATAATGAATAATAGACAAGGCAAGATTGTCTAGGAAAAAGCTAAGAGAAAAGTACTAGGCTAAAACCCCTTTTCTCCCTCAGTTGTAAGACATCTCATGCTGGGAATCCAGTGGCCAGTGTTCCCTTGGTGTCTACAGCTAAAGACATGGGAACATCCACATTCTGCTGATGTAATGGGGAAGAACTCATCTTGGCAAAACCATGTTTTATCAGGCCTGAGCATATAACACCCCTGCAAAGCCTTGCACATTCATGTTTCCATGGCAAACAAACTTCCAGGGTGCAGGAGATCCCCCTAGATGGGCAAAGAGTGACCAGGGCTTCAGGATACTAAGCTGACTACAATATTACTGATACACTGCCATGAAAAGCACAAGAGACAGTATTATAATTTGAAATGTTCAAATTTATTTCCTTTATTTTCCATATTTTTAATGGAGATATTTTAAATTTCATTGAACTCTAAAAATTCTGGATATTATTTATTAATCTGTTTTAAGAAAGGTTACTTTATTCTGAAAAAAAAAAATCAGTAAAAAATTCAATATGATCACTGAGAACTTGTTGTTTTTCTTCCTCTGGTTAAAAGTCAATCACTGGAGGGACTAAGCATAAGGAAAATACTTATATGAAATGCCTAGAAGAGATGATCCAAGAGAAGTCAGATCACCTATATACTGGCAAATAGAGACTGAACAGTGAGAGACAACAACAACAACAAAAAAAATCAAAACAAGCTGAAGAAAAACAGTACAGTGTCAGAAACTTTTGGAGTGGCCTGCTCTGCCAAGATGCTTGCAACTTCAGGCTTCTGAAATCCAAAGAAAATAATTATTCTGTCTGCTGATAATGGAAGACATCAACCACAGTTTACACAGGTGAATTTGCCAAACCCTGTGAAGAAAGCATCATTTTACCAGTACTGAAAATGTTTGTATTTGCCAAATATCACCATTATATCTACTGCTCTCCATCTAATCTTTTACTCTAAGCCACACCACTGAGACAGTAGTAACAGCAGCCCTATTATGTTTAAAAATCCATTCTGAAGTGAAAGAGACTGCCATGAACTTATGTTTTGATGCTGCAGCCTCAACAGATAGGTAGTCATTTCTCTTAAGGTTGCATCCCTGGTCTTCAGGGCCATGAGCGTTTTAAGCCCTCAGTGACTTGAGTCAAACTTCATCACTGATTGCATATCAGCACACAGGAAAGAAAAAAGTACATCTATTCACTTGGACCAAATAGTTGACAAGCACATGACAAAATGATGAAGAACCTGTCATAAATACATTCAGACCAGGCAGGAATTTCAGAATAAGAGATATAATGAAGAAAGAAGCAATTTTTCATCTACAAGAAACTTTCTGCACACTTATGCAATGGTTTTCAGTTACAAACATGTCAAAAAACAGAGATTGAAAACAGGAAAAATGCAAAAAAATTCACGGAGAAAGCTCTAGCCAGTCCAGAGAGCAAAGTTTCTGCTGTGATAAATTTTTAACTGGTTTAGATCATGATGGATCTAGAAATATCCAGTGAAATTTTTCTGGTTTATACCAGACAAAGGTTAATATTTTGAAAACAAAAACTAAGACTAATATATTTATTTTCTGATAGTTACATTTCCTATTTTACAAATGAGAAGGTGAAAAGGTAGTTATAACTTTTTGCTGTCAACTGAAATTTGACAGTAAGAAAAAAAAAGCCATGAAAACTACACATTAAATTGTACACATCTTTTCCACACATTTAACTGACTCCTCTTTAGCCAAAGCAAAAGCTTCTATATGCAGGTGAGAGAGACAGCAGAAATGAACATGAAGTCCACTAGGGAAATTCTTTCTCAATACCGTAAAAAGATCCTAGATACCATGGTGATGAGAACCTAAATTAGCTCTAAGTTAGAAATATACATTCTAATGACTATTATCCTACTAGTTTTCTAAAGATCTTTCATTAAGACTGTGGGAGATGGTCTTAATGATAAATTATAGTGTATAGATAGAAAGACTTAATTATTATCTTCTATTTTTAGTGTTGCATGAATCTAAATAACACTAAATGATAATCTATTTTATGCACTGGCTGCAATTCCTGCAAACATGTTCAGAAGAAGATGTTCATATCTTTTGCTCCTAATGGCTAATCCATGCTATTTTCACTGTTGCAGCAGACACTTTGTGGCTATTTTTCAGTGCTGAGTAGCTCTCTCTCAGTGTTATTGTTCAGAAGAACATGATAATACTTTATTTCCTTTGGTAGCTTTTCTACTTGAACTTACAGTGGTTATATTTTTGCCTTGTCACTGTTTGGGTGGAAGTGACAGAGGGACTTGTGTCTTTGAGCTCTCTTTTCCTCTTTTAATTCTTACGGAAGCTTGGCTGTTAAGCAAAAATGTTCTTCAAGCACCAGTCAGCTATGCAAGAACATCTCATTCCACTTAAAACTGAAGAAAGATCAAAAGTGTGATTAGTAATGAGATGCTGATGGAGTATCATTCTACAATAAATCTTCCATGAAGGACAACTGTATTCTTCTAGGTCTTCTCTTTACTTTAACACATGCACTGATCACAGTTAGACAAGGGAAATGCTTACTGACATACCACACTTCGGTCTTCATCTTTTTAACACTCTCTTGAAGACTGTGTTATTTTTTCTTCTTAGAAAGAAGGAACATGGGAGATACAGGACCAAGGTCACTCAATAAGGCATATCTAGTGAGTATTTGTGTTAAGAAAGGAGAATTAATTTAAAAATTAGCTAATTTTCTCTCTTTCTAAACAAACAGATAAACAAAGAAAATAAAGGAAACTCCTATGAAATGTTTTTAATGGGAGCCTTCTCTGTGTATACTGCATAATTGCTACATAATTAGTTGAGGAGGTCACATTCATAAGTCTGTTTAAATCAACAGTGTCAACTGTGTCATGTAAAGTTATGGGCAGCTGGTACTGATGCCTGCGCTCTTACCAATCCTCTCTGCAAAACAACTCTGCTCTGGAGATTCCTGAATAAACAAAAACTTTACTTGTAAACAGTCAAATATTACCTAAAGAGAAAATATGCACTGAGTGAACTAAGTAGATGTTGACCTGCAAGACACTCAGTTCATTAAATGGGTATGAATCTGTTAGGCAACTCAATAGGATTTTGACTGAAATGATTCCAGTCAAAATATATAAATAAGACAGGCAAAAATATGTATGTTGAAAGCTCCACTGTCAGGGATTCTTGATTAGATGTTGATTGCTCAGCCAAGGCAATGATTTCTCTAGAAACATCTGGTTGAAAAATTTAAGAGAAGCAATCAGGACACCAGAACAAATGTGAGTAACAAGTATTTAGAAGTTTTCTAATTTTTTAACTAAGGTGTTGAGATGCATCTAGAGTATCTGGATTTTTTATATATTTATGTTTTCCTGCAGAGATTTCTGTGTCTCTACAGAAGTGAGTAAATCTGTAAAAGTAACAGCGTGTTTTACTAAGGCAGACTTTCATCCTTCATTCATCCTTCAAACAATCCTCTTTATTCTCCTAATATTTCCTTTGACTTCACCAGAAGGGAGTGACTTCCCCTTGCATAGAGTGAAGCTAATGAATGAGAACACTTAGAAGAAGACCTAATTCCTCAAATACACAAGTCTTTTAACGATATTGCAAAGAGCTTTTCCTCAGTAATTCTCAGGAGAGCTTTCTGGCTTTGTCTCAATATTTTTGCTTTCTGGTTTGTTTCAAAAGAGATTTCTTCCTACAGTGATGGTTCTCAATGAGGAGGAGACCAGAGGGCGAAGCTTGTTCATGCAACAAGGGAAGAGACAACAAGAGATTTTCTTGAAGTTCAGCAGATTTACTTCCTCTCCTGAGTGATGATAGTAAAGACTAACAATTGACTGTAGCTGTATGATTGAATTTTCTATGATGCTTGTCATACTGAGGCCACTGTTGTAGTAAAAATTATCAGATCTGACTCACAGTTTAGTGCTAAACACTTTTTAATCACTGTTGTTTTGTACCACAGAAGAATGTGACCATCTGACAATTGAAAATGTTAAAGTAACTGAAATTCCCTTAAGATAAACATTGCTTTTGCATTAATTAGATGGTTTTGCTGGTCATTGTGGTTATCTCCAGCTATTCCTTCTTACTGAGAACACATGCTTAGTTCTCCCTTCAGAAGAATTACAGATCTAATTGCAAGATGAAGAATTGCATGCCAACAAATTATGCTGTACACTGCTACAGCTCTGAGAGGACAAGAGTGTGGGTCAAAGAAAGCTACTCTTATGCATTGTAGCGCAGCATATTTGAAAAGGGAAAAATGCTTTCAAACAGTATTTTGCCTGTCACTGTATTTTCAAATGTGATATTTAAGCAAGAATTTTGATTAAATAGTTGATTGGACTTGATTTAAAATACCAGGCAAAACTGCATATTTATATTACATACTGTATACTCACTGTGTATGCATTCTTTTACATGTAGATTACCTACATTTATACATGTACAATATTACAAATCATATGCATACACATTACTCTCTAGATAATACTTTATAAAATATATACTTAATAGATAAAGCACATTAAATATACATATATATTCATATTTTAAAAACCTTATAGTTGACTCATACTTAACAAGACAAGCTGATGAACCATCACTGCTTCAAAAAAACCTTCCTGTGACACCAGTCTGTCTCCTGACAGCCTCCAAGCTGCTGCCAATTTTCCTTCTCTAACTGGATCCAGCCATTTTGTTTACAAATCAGCTTTGTCTGTTAGTCAATTTAACATGCTTCAAAAATCCTGCAGCATAATTGGCTAATTGCTTGCCAGTTAGAAAATGATGATTATGATTTTTCCCTTCCACAAATCCCTGCAGCCATGGTCAGCCTTATTTTATATTCAGGGGACTTAATAAATATGTTTTAAACACAATTTCAATATTTAGAGAGGGAATCTCTTTTTGCTACCTTCAGCGTCAAAGTCTGCTGAAGAGCACTTCCGTACTGAGAGCTTGTCTTTGTAATGTAAAGTGCAGTGTGGCTTACACATCAGTGACACAAATGTGCAGCAATAACACAAGCCATGAATATTATGACTTCCCAGATCCTGACAGGTACTGATGCCTGTTTCCATGGCACTGGATCAGATTCCTTCCAGTTCTGAGCTGCAGATTGTAGCTATTCCTGAACCCAGCTGTCACTGTGTTGCAGAACATTTTCCTCTGACATCAGAGTACTCAGCATTTTAACTCCATATCTGGAAAAACAGGTGTATGTATTTACCCAAAATATTTTTGCATCTGATCTGTAGTTATAGTCTGCATACAAGTGTGGAGAGAGAGAGAGAGAAGAAGATCCAGTACTATAGGAATTATTTGAGTAAGGCTGAAAAATATTTTTTACTGAAACTCCAGGAAATCCTCACTGCTGCTTGTTCCACTCAATGGTACGGGGTGTGAGGCGAGCAAAATAGAGCAGAATACATCAGTATTCATTATGTGCAGAGTCAGATCCAAGGAACTAGACATTACACTTTAAACAGAAAACATTACTTGGAATTCAATGCCTGGTATCTATGAATTTCAAGATATTGCTTGGGTATGAAAATTTTGAGATAATGTAAATCACAGAATAAACTCATATACTTAGTCTTTGGTGATGGGGACCTCTCTGAGCCCAAAGAAGGAATATACAAACTTCTTGCAAGCTTCTGTCTCTGCTCATGTGAAACTAACAGAACTATTGGAAGGTCTCAGAGGCATCCAGAGAAGAGGCAGAGGACAGCACTTCTTGGAAACAATCAATAGCAGTCTTTAAAAGGGTACACTGGGTTTTGACTAAAGCCAAATGCAGTTCCGCATGACCAACATCTAGGAGCTGAGCCCACCACAATCTGAGCATGGAAAGGTTGAAATTTAAGAAGAAGTCTGAATTTCATACCTGATTAATCCATCATGAAAATACGTCTGAAATGAAAGATGTTTCTTGTAGTAACTGCAATCAAGACATATAAGGTGCTAAATCTGTTGTATTGCTATTCCAAATGCATACCATGTTAAAGTAAGTTAAAACAAAGAGACACAAACTTGTAATTTCATGGTATCCACAACAGTTAATTAAAAACAAACTTGACCCTGCTCCTTTTCCTCTAGGAGTGGCTGGAATGATGCTCATTTTGTAGACTCAATGCTCCAGCAACATGAAGAGAAGGTGCTAGAAGAGTGTTTATTTTCCCTTTACCCTTGATCTGCTCCCATATGTGGGGTCTCTGAGTGTTAGTGTTGTGTTACAATAGGAAGCCTCTCAATGAAAGGGGTAGAGGTAGAGAAAAGGATCCTTATCTTATGCTGAAGCTTGAAGTTCCAGAGAAGCAGATCCCAGCTGCTCACACAAGGTCACACTGGCTCAGGAGAAAGGGCTAATGAGAATAGAGAGAATTAATCTCCTGCTACCCACAGAATATTTATACATAGATATGCATATATTTAAATGCATATCTTCTGAAGAAATCATGTGTCTCTGTCCTTTGGGAATTTAACTCTGTATTACAGACTGGGAAATAGTGGGGAGTCCAAAGGAGACATTCACATTTCAGAAAACCCAAGTTCTGACGAGTGACAGAAACGAAAAGAATGCCTTTTATAGTATCTCTTAATGCCCTTCATAAACATTCATCTTTCTTACATAGCCTTGCTTTTCCATTGTGTTTGAGTATCCTCTCCTATGCTTTCCCAGTTGTGCAGTATATTGTAAGTCGCTTTTTTTCCTGCCTATATGCTGCTGCAGTAGGTCTCCTAGCATTTTTAGGTTTCCAAAGAGTACCTGAAGTACCAGCAGTACATGGAGTGAGATGAGTTACTGTTATTACTTTACAAAGTGTAAACTGAGACAGAGAAACTTTCAGACAGGGTAATTTTGTGGGAAAGAAGCCAGGCTTCTGTAACCCCGCTTTCCTGCTTTAACCCCTCGACTTCAACCAGGAACAACATCATGTGCTCTGGAACTGAACAATGAATATCGTTGGTAAGTACTGTAAATCTCATGCTTTCTGTATTCACTGAAGCCTAAGTTAATGGCTTCCTTGAGCTTTGTGTGCACACTCCTCAGGGGTGTGTGCACAAGCCAAAAAGGGCAGAAAGGAGATGGCTGCAAATACTTGGCTCCAGTATGTGCATTACATCTGTCACAAGGGAAATAGGGAAAAAGGTTTGAAAAATGCAAGCCTGTGCATTTTATGCTGGCCAGAGGTAAAACAACATTTTCAAAATCTCCTTTTAGTGGTGCTTCTGCAAGAGATCTTTATGTACATGCAGAATATAAACAGTTAGTAGCAGGACAAAAAATTAAATAACAATAAAGAACTATTAGCCAATTTAGCCCCTGTATAACTCAGCTGGAGTTACCCAAGAATATGACTCCAGAAATCAGCAGTGGCTTCATTTAAAAGTTGTACTAATTCATATTTTCAAAGGTAATTTTCATAATAACAGTTTCATTATGTTTCAGAATAGAATGAACATATGCTGCAGAAAAAAAAGCTGGGACAGAAGTGATGGTCTAAGTCACCCATCTAAAGGGAAAGTAAAAGAAATGAAGGGCAGAAAGACACACTACTAAAATCTTTCATATTCCATTTAATTCAAACTTGATAACTTTCAGAAAGGCTATGTGATGTAGATGCAGAGGTGACGGTTTAAGTCAACTTTGCACTGGCTGAGTCCAATTCTTTGTCTGCCATAAAGGAGCAGAGAAAGCAAAAGTGTAGTAGTCGAAAGAATTCACACCACAGTTTTTATGACTAATCCCTTACTTATAACCTTTGTTCTTGTTCTTGTTTGGGAATGAACCAACTGACTTCAGAGACATGGAGACTAAAACCTTTAAAATCACCGGCCATATTTTCAAAGTCTGTGTTTGGAGAACCTGTGGTCTAGGCCACCTCTGTGCTGTATGCAGTGTCATTGACCTGAGGTAAGAACTTGAAACAAAATTTTATTGTCTCCAAAGCTGTATTTAATTTTTAAGAGCAGCAGCTGGATGTAGCTACATTCTTTTATGTGATATTTAGCTGCTGATCTGCATGGGCAACTCATTTACTCTGACCTAAATGATGTGCCTTCTGCTCCTAGCAAAGTTCTGTCTCCAAAGATTTGATTGACTGGAGCTATGGGAGTATGATAACCCTAAAGCATGAGATTTTCACGCTAGCAAATCCCAGATGGTTGGGCATTTAACAGTAACAAAGACTTTTCTGAAACCTTTAAGGAAGTAGGGACAACTTCATGAGGTGTCAGAACAAGACTTGGCTCTCCTTTGCAGGGGATGTAAAAGCTAGGTAAATAAAAGAGTTATGCTGAAGTATAAGTAGGGTACTTACACAGTATTATCCCATCTGTAAAGAAGTGAGACTGGTTCTTGGTCACTCACAGGACACTGAAAGTAGTGCCACACACCGAAACTGGCACAGTGCTTTCATACCTGAAGTTCCCACCTCTTCCTCATTCTGTGATGAGAAATGCTCAGAGAAGCCAAGTAAATGTCTGAAGGCGAAGGTTGAAATGTAATGGAGTTGAACAAGAGCAGTAGAAAAATGGTGAGAGAACGTTTTGCTCAGGAAAAATAAGGGGAATATGTTCTCTCCCTTTCACAAGAAGGAATGTCAGATCTTTGATACTCCCATTTCCTGTCTCTTTAAGTTGGGCAAAGAGCCAAAAAAAAAACCAAAACAAAACAAAAAACCAGTCTTGTGAAAACAAGAAGCAAAAAAATACAATGAGTTTGAGGTCTTATCAACAGTTTTCATATGAAAGCACACCTTGCACATGTGTGCTGTTCAAAGTTCAGCCAAAATTCAGATGAAGATGTATGAGTAGAAGAGTTGATTAGGAAAATAACTCTTCAAAGCACGAATGCTTTCACATCTTTCTTTGGAGAGACCTGACACATACAATTACTGTAAGTGTACTGACTGAGAGGGGACCTCATTAATGTGCATAAATATCTAAAGGGTGGACATCAAGAGGATGGAGCCAGGTTCTCCTTAATACTGCCAACTAACAGAAAAAGCAGCAACAGGCAGAAACAGATACACAGGAAATTCTGGCTGAACAAGAGGAAGCGCTTTTCACCATGTGGGTGACCATGCACTACAACAGGTTGTCCAGGGAGGTTGTGGAGTTTCCCTCACCGGCGATATTCAAAAACTGCCTGAATTCAACCACGTGCTCTGGGTTGAACCTGCTTGAGCAGGGAGGTTGGACTAGATGAACCACTGTGGTCTCCCTCAACATGACCAATTCTGTGATTCTGTATGCAAGTTGGAATGTGTATCTAAATGGAGCATATCTAAAAGTTGTCCATAAAGAACTGTTTCAGGTAGTGCAGACACTCAGCAGTCAGTATTTAAGATGCATGGAGTCATGGTATACCTGGAATAATTTTTTGTTTGTTAGTTTCCTGATAGAAATAAAAGCAGGCTATTTGACTGTTCAGATACCAAATGTTGCTTGTTAGTAATCATTCTGATATAAGTGTTTTTCAGCGTTTGTGAACACTATGGCACTCTGGGACTCTCCCCATAGGACATTATTTCTTATTACAGAATATTGCTATTGTTTTTCTTGGGCGTGCTTCATTTTCTAGCTCAAATTGGAGAAATGAGGGAGGAAAGAGGATCAAGATTTTAATTTAAGATAAAATTGTTTTCAACAAAAGTTGTGTGAAAGCAGCAATCTGCACAGAACTGCTAGTGTTGGTGGTCCCCACTGACTTTTTTGGAGCAGTACTGTCATAATACAGCATTGCTGCCATATTCTAAAAGAAAGAACAGATTTTTTTTTTTTTTTCTATTCTATTGATGACAAAAGTGTAAGTTATGCAATTACTTGGTGGTTTTAGTAGAGCTTGCATTTAGAGAACTGTATACAAGGGGAGTGTATTAGAATCTGTGATCTTTAAAAAACAGTTTCTTTTAGATATGCTTCTTTTCACATCTTTATGATTCTTCCTTTTGCATCACATTCACTTTCTTGCATTTAGAAAGTGCAATGAAAAGGACAGTTATCTATATTTACAGTAAGAGACTGAAAAATCCAGTGACATCAAATGTAGTTATGGCTCTTGGGACAAACTGTGATTAGGAAGTCTAGAAATATTTATTTTTCATTTAGTCCCTCTGGTGAAAGTTGTTTTCATAAGCTTCTTTGAAGGTAAAAGATTGATGGTGTCAACATCTCCATCTCTCATGAGGAAACTATTCTTGACCCTCTAATGCCACCACTGACTTTTGTTTCCAAAGGCTGGTCCCTCACAAATTACCATATTCCTCAAAAGTTTAACATTCCCCTTGTTTCCTTTCTTTGTGCTTATGCACAGCAGAGGCCTCTGAGCTTCTAAAGAAGGATGACGCCAATCCTTCTCAATACAGGAATGTTCCCAAGGAAATGGATGGCTGCTGGGCCTCAGTGAGAAAGGGAGCAGAGCAGGATATGCTGCAATACACAAAGCAAAGTCTCTCTAGTAAAGGTTATGCCACCTGCAAGGGAGAGATGGACAGGATGTGAGTGATGCACAGGAAGTGATGCAGGCAGGAAACATGAAAGCCAAGTAAAGAGATTTCAAAAATAAAACAGGAAAATTGTTGAAAGGAATGAAAACTAAATGACGTGGAAAAAGATGATGGGGGTTTGTTGTGTTTTGTTTTCATTCAGTCTAATAGTAAAGCATTGGCAAAACAGCTGAGGTGTGCTTCCTAAACTGATGTAGTGTGGAGCCTTTTGCAGTTTAAGTTCTGAGCTTTCAGAAAAGCTTTGTAAGTTGTCAATACTTTTTGTGCATTTGTGTGCAGTGTGCACTACAGCTGTATGTTCACAAAGCATAAAGCTTAATGTGCTCCAACAGGATCATTTTAAACGGACAGTAACCTTAAATTTCATTCCCTTTCCATAAAATATCTTCTGTGACAAATTCTAAACACAAAAAGAAAGATTCTATCTCATAGCACTGAATTCAGCAAGTTTGCATCGAAATTGTATCAGTGCCTCTGAAACTGGAATCAGGAGGACTATTTTTCTGGGACATGCTTTAGCTTTGACAGGATGCAGGCTGGATCTTGACATATGTTACGCTGTATTTCTGGAGTTTGAAGCAGCTCAGAAGTCTATTTATTCCTCTGAGTTTATTTCCAATGTCACTAGTATGTAATATTAATTATGCAGTTATTCTTTCCCCATAAGGGAGCCAAATTATATGACATTGTAGTTTTCAGGACCTTTACTAACTTAGAAATATGACATCATCACATGACTCACTTTCTTTATACACAATTTGCAAAAACATGTTATACCAAGAATGTGCCATTACTAGTGTCTCAAAAGTGTTATTTACAAAATTTTAATCAGTTATATTAAGCTGCTCTGAGTCCTCACATAAAAACATTGTAAAGAACTGGCATTTTTATTATCATTGTAATTTTTATTTAAAATATCCACTGTTATTAAAAATTGTACTATCAGTGTTCATAATGGTCCAGGTTCATTTCTTATGATGAGATAAATCCAAAGGGACTACACTGCTAGACCTTTTTCTGCCTCCACTGTTTTTCAAGGCCCTGAGCTGCTTCAAATGTAACTTTCTGATTAGCAAAAAACCAACAGTGCTTTCTGAGGCACCAAAAAGGAGGCGATGATTACAATGTATAGACTCTAATACAAGAGTATCACAAGATGGAGCTAAAGAGACTCGATAGGGAAACTGAAATTAAAAGTGTTAAGTCTTCAAAGAGCAATTTTTTGGTACTGCTATAATTCATATGTCCCTTTGACCAAAAAAATCGTTTTCCAGTAAATAAAATAGTGCTGAAAAATGGTTTCATCTTTTGCATTTGCAAGAAGCAATATTAAATATTGGACTCTACCATGAAAATAAAGTAAAATACAATTAAGTCTCATTAAACAAACTGCTGAGGAAAAAAATGTTTGCTCAGAAGACAACTGGTTAGAATCTGTCAAAATGAAGGAAAATGCTTTTAACCTAAAATACCTTGGGGCCTCTTCATATACTTACTGAGTTCATTTGTGACTTCAATAGGTATGGGGTAATATAAACTGCCGTTCTTAAGTTGTGATTAAGTGACAGTATGGCTTTGTGAGGTCAAACTCTAGTGCACTTGGACAATGAAAAACAATGTTGCCTACAGTGTTTACACAGCCTATTTCTGAAGTCACTCTCTTTCACTAACAAAACAATTCCATTTGACCTCATTTCTGGACTGGACCCCATTCTGACTTAACCCGTCTTGGTATGTGACCTGCATCTTTTTAAAGGTCCAAGGAGTTTTCCAGAAGAGAGGGAAATGAGTGGCAGGCATGGCATTTACAGTGGAAGAGGTTCTATTTGCAAAACACACATTTTAGGTGTTTGTTTGATTTGGTTTTGTTAACTATATGATAAGCTTGAGGTGAAGACAGACTTTACATATTTCTATCTGATAATACTCTTAGGATAAAGAAAAGAACAATGTGTGTTCCTGAGGAAAGGAATATTTTTCAATTCATGAATGATGCCTCTCAGATCCAGCACATAAGTTTTGGAGATGACAATGTCACTCTTAAGTCTTTCTGCTGAATTTCCTAAAATTGGGCTACTTTGACTTTGTGTGTTCAGATTTTTAAATATGAGAAATAATCTTTGTTTGATGACTTCTTATGAAGTTCTTCAAAATGGATTTGATAGATTTAGTTTAATTTCCAGGATTGAGAAAAAAAAAAAAAATAAGACCACTGACGTGGTTCTTGCCTTGCAAAGAGCCACAGTGTTGAGTGTACCTTCTCATGAACTGAGCAGATGATGCCTCTGCCCTGGGAGGGACCCCTAGCTGCTCAGACCACACAACCTCTGAAAGAAACTATGAGTTCTGCTTACCAGAACTGCGGATTTAGATCCAGAAGGAATTCTTAATTCTTCCACATGTTTCTCACCCTCTTTCCATGCAGTGATGGGTACCTGCATGTTCAATTGCTGCTGTACAAAAGCCAAATATATAGCAAGACATAGATCCCTTAACAGAAAGCTTATTAAAACCAAAGCAGTAACCTGTAATCTGGTGCTCACACAATAAGGTTCTAATTTTGCTGAAGCTAACTGGTAGCCAGTTTGTTCCATGACAGCTCATACTGAGCTGAAGGTAGCTTTTCTTTTCTAAAGTTAAAAACAACCAGAGAAACTATATTAAATAGCAGATCCATGGAGCAGTATTGAAGGTGCTTGGTGGAGGCTACTTTGGCCTAATGTGTCTCTGGCTCTGTTTTTACCTCAGTCAGTGTTCCTTCATGATTCTTGCTTACAGAAAGCAAATCTGTGGCTCTAGCCTATGCCATGAAGCAGGTGCACTACCCATGAAATTGGGTCAAAGCCCAAAACTAGTCCCTTTTCTGGCACAAAAGACTCACAGCTTGCCTTCTCTGGAGCTCAGGGTTAGATTTGCTTCTCAGAGATGTTAGGGAGCATTTGCTTGCTAGACTTAATTATTACACCATTTCTGCCGAATCCATTCTTAACTCTATAGAGATGTATGGAAAAAAATGCTACCTCTGTCTTGGTCTCATAACAAAATGATTCCTGATAGGGTTATGTAACTCACACTGTATTTCAAGGGTGTCCCATGTGGGCAATAGACTGGGCGCAAAGCTATTTTTATTTTCACATATCCATCTGCCACGATTCATGTTTTATCAAAGCAGTTTACATGATTTCAGGCAAGACTGTTAAAGAGCATTGGTTTCTGTAGTTGCCATGGATACCAAGCAACATGTTTTCATTTTATGACGTGATAGTATTTTACAATTCTGTGTTAATTTATTTTTTTCGTGTCACTATCTTCTTCATCCAGCTCTCAAATACAGCTTGTGAGAAAATCTTGACAGAAGGAACTTAGTGGTCTAAATGCAAAGATTGTATTGCTTGTGATCACAATAAGGAACCAGGTAAAATTAGACAACTGATATGTCCTTTTAGTTAGGCAGAAATCAGGGAGCACTAGGAGATTGTGTTTTCATGAGCTATTGAAGAAGAAGTTGTCTTCCTCTTGAACATGATCCCATGCTCATTAAAGATTTCCCTGATGCTCTTTGAGAGAGTATGATTTTTTTCTTTATGCTCATGTAAGGAAATCTCTCTTCCTTTCACATTCAGTGTGATGCAGGACGACTGTTTGTCAAGATGCCTCTTTTCAAACTCAAGCAAGAACTTTGTTGTGAATTAGTATTCCAGTTTATAACAACTGAACTTGCATACATAACCAGTATCACACAACTCTGTTCCACAATACCAGCCACCCTTTTTTCTCAGATGATAGCTTAGTGAATTTCAGTGATGTTATGCATATAGTAGCTGGACACTGTAAAGTACTTTGGGGGCTGTCTTGACAAACACTGCTCTGTAGGTGAAAGCTATTATTAACTGTTAGGAGAAGTATGGTCCATCTAAAATTCCATATGGTTCTCCCTTAGCCAGCTCTAAAAGTTTTTAGAGACCTTTTTTCTTACTCTTTTTCTTGTCTTTTCAGATCAGATATGAGATCTGTGATTTATCAGCACTGAGATTTAGTTGTTGTACAGCAATATGTCTTAAAATATGTTCTTCAAAATGTGCTGCAAGTAGAGTTGTGACAAATCCAATGAAAGCTGAAGGCAAACAGGTTCCTTCTGCAGAACCCAACTTTAATATTTGAATAAGCCCTTCTGTTTAGTGAAATGAATTCTGGACAGCTAAAAGAATTGAAAACAGGTATTTTGCTTATGTAGGAAACTCAACCCCTTTTCTTGTCAATATAATTTGCTGTGCAGATTTAATGAAAGTGAAATGAGGAATAGTCAATGAGTCTCTACTGCTGTCATGAGAAGATGTAGCAATTAACATTAGATTAAAGCTATAGAATTTAGCAATCTAAAACTATAGATACATGTTCAGAAATAATTACAAGTAAGCAGAAATAAATTTGACTGTACTTAGTAGGACTGTATCAGAACAATGGCAGGAATATAGTTAACAGCCAGGCTCTTCTCAGTGGTGCCAAGGAACAGACAGAAACTGATGCACAGGATGTTCCACCTGAAAACGCAGAAGAACTTTATTCTGTGGGTGACCACACAATGCAATAGGTTGCCCAGAGAGGTTGTGCAGTTTTCTTCCCTCACTGGAGATATTAAAAAACTGTCTGGACCCAATTCTGTGCCATGTGCTCAAGAGTGACCCTACTTGAACAGGGAGGTTGGATCACATGGCCCACTGTGGTTCCTTCAAAACTTACCCATTCTTCAATTCTGTGAGCATGGATGCAAAAAGGAAAAAAAAAAATCAAACCAAAAAACTTAGTAATCCACATGTAGCTCATGTCCATCTTCACTCTCTAGCTCTGCGTCTGAGCTGGTGTTAAACTAATATTGATAACAGTGGGACTGGGATCACCGATTAACTCATAAAAAACTGTGGCATCTGTTTTAACTGTGTTAAACTGTGGCATTACCCCAGCTGGCTACACATATGCAAGTTCAAACTAGTAAGATCAAAGAAAAGAGTAAATTGTGCTCCTGACTCAGAAATGGGTTAGACTTCCATTCCCACAGATGAAGTCAAAATCCTATGTTTCAAAGAGAGTAGTGCTACTGTATAACTGAATTCTCCAGTTAGCACTAGGCATAAAGAGTTGAAATGGCCTGGAAAACAAATAGCAGAATAATGGCACCCACTTTGTAAGGAGAGTGACAGTAGTCTAGGAGTAGTTGGGGGAGTTAGGAGGGGATGAGTGTTAAAAAAATCTCCACATTTGGCAAGAGATGAGGTTAGATTCCTGGCTGGAGAAGGTGTGATGAAAGAATGAGTGAGGGGACAGTGACAGAGATTCAAGACTAGAGTTGAGCTATTTCCTTTGTGAAGCACTTTTCCTTTACACTCAATTTGTTAAATTGATTATAATACAATTACCAGCCCACTAGATAGCAGGATGTTTCTTATGCTTGTCTCTCTCTGCTAACTCCCAAATGAAGCATGGGCTGGCTGTTTGACAACATAAAATTAACAATAATTTTCTGCCTTTTAAAATAAATATTTGAAGCTCTTAACTGTGGCAGCGAATGCTAAAAGCAGCTCAAAACATGATAACTTCAACATGAAAGCTTGTCTAAATGAGTGAAACAATTCATTCATGCAGTTCTTTCTTCATGTGAGAGCATTCTTATTTTGTTTTAAGAATACATAGTGTAAATCAGTGAAAAATTGCTTTCTAAAGACCTGTAGTTCAGTTGGAAACATTTTTCTCCTTAGAGAAAGCTTATGTTTCAACAAAGCTATTTATGTGGTTCAGTGGGAGGTACTTTCATACCCTGTTTCTATTTACAGTCTTGACTAGTACAACACACTTGTTTAGAACAAGCATTTGCTTTACCTCTTCTGTTCTGAGACAAGCAAACCAGCGCAATGAATGACAGGCAACAATGACAAGACAGCCTTATATTTGCCACAGGCTGCTGCTGAAAAGGAAGAAGAAAAAACAGTCTGGAACAACAAATTACCACTATCGTTACAGTTCCTTTTAACCACAAGCTGATTCTTTCTAGTTAGTAAAATAAGCTCCAGAGGAACTACCAGGAACCTGTAAATAATTAACTGTAGACATAACTAGCAATTACTGATTCAGAGAGGTGCTTCTGGCCTTAATTCCTCCTCATGACAATGACAGGCGCATTTTGGAAATTGCTTTTCTAGAGTTATTAGTGCCACTAATTTTTCAATGGAACTGAAGCTCTTTTTTTCTATCTTTCCTTTTACAGCCTGTCTTTTTATTTGACTGACATAGAAGTTGCACTCTATATTGCAGTCTTAATTTGATGCCCATCAGTTATTCCAGGAGTCCTAGAAAGACAGAAGTACAGTAATCTTTGTATTTAATAGTAGACTAAATAACTTCCTGCAATTTTCTTGAAAAGTTTTAATTAATCTCTTGATTTTTAAAGATATCTGTTCTGGCAGCTAAAAGCCATTGGTCACTGAAACAGTGCCAACATTTTCACACTTTGCTGCTAGTAAACTTCAAGCCTGACCTGCAGAGATAATTTATTATGAGTTCCCAAAGGCCCTGAGGCATTAAAGGATTTTGTTTGATTAGAGCCTGAATTTCTAGGAATCCCTATGGATGACAAATACATTTATACATTTAGGATATAATTATGTATTATACACATAATTTTTATTTTCAAAAATTGATGATCATAAAAGCATGCTTCTCCTAGATTCTTGACCAACAGATGGTTGTGCCGAACCCAAGAGTTTCACAATATGTTGACTAAGAGTGCCTTCCTTATTTCTTCTCCCCCAGATTAGCACTATTTTCAAACATCAGCTGTGTTCCTGTTTACAATACAGTTTTTACATTATATTTGGGGAAAAGTATTACCTTTTCCAGCTGAGAGTGCTTTTATTAGCATATTATATACTACCCTACAATTGATATGACAACAACCTTGATCAACTACTTTTCAACAGAGCGGATCTTGTGAGAAAAGTGGAGATTGGTGGCTATCTTGGCCACAGTGATCATGAAGTAGTCAAGTTTAAAATTTCTGTTGACAGGAGGAAAAGTGCCAGTGAAACCTCAACTCTGAACAAGGAGAGAGCAGTCTTCAGGCTGCTCAGGGTATTAGTAAGGAAGGTCCCCTGGGAAAATGTTTTTGCAGGTTCTGGGGTCCATCACTGCTGGTCACTTTTCAAACATCACCTCCTAAGGGCACAGGAGCAGGCAATTCCCAAATGTGAGAAGCCAGGCAGGTGAAGCAGAAGGTAAGCTTGGCTGAGGAGGAAGCTTATCTTGGAAATAAGGCAGAAAAGGAAGACGTATGCCCAATGGAAGCAAGATCAGGTGACACAGGAAGAATACAGAGATGCTGCTTGCAATTGTAGGGAGAAAATTCATGTGGCCAAAGCTCAACTGGAGTTGAAGTTGGCCAGAAATGTGGGAGATCATAAAAAGATTTTTTTTCCAGTATATTGAAGGCAATACAGAATAAGGATGATCACCTCAAAAACAGAGACAGAGGTATTTAATGGTTTCTTTAGCTCTGTCTTCAACATGGATTACAGCTCAAAGGAATCTCAGTGTCCTCAGTTGGAGGACCATGGCTGCAAGAATGATCAACTCCCAGTCAACCCTGAAACTGTTAGGGATGTGCTGCTACAGTTGTATCCCAAAAAATCTATGGGGTCTCATGGGATTAATCAATTCAAAGCTCTTTGATCTCATTGCAAAACCACTCTCCATGGCTTTTGAGTAGTCTTGGGAATCCAGAGAGGTCACAGCTAAATGGAAGCTGGTGAATGTTGTCCTGATTTACAGGAAGGGCAAGAAGCAGGACCCCAGAAATGACCGGCCTGTCACTCTCACTTCAGTGCCTGGTAAAGTTAAGGTATTGAGGTATTGAAGAACAGCTGAAAGACAATGCAATCATTGGTCACAGCCAGCATGGTTTCAAGAGAGGTAAGTCCTTCTTATCCAGCCTGGTCTCTTTTTATGGCAAAGTAACCCACCTAGTTGATCACAGGAAGTCAGTCAATGTAATCTTGGAATTTCAGTAAAGCTTTCATTACTGTGTCTCACAGTGTCAATCTGGACAAAATGTCCAGCTCAGCTGAATAAACACATCATGCAGTGGGTGAGCAATTGGTTCACGGGTTGAGCACAGAGTGTGTGATAGTGAATGGGATAACATCAGACTGGTGACCTGTCATTAGTGGGGTTCCATGGGGCTCCATCTTAGGTCCTGTGCTCTTCAACATATTCATAAATTAATTGGAATGCAGGACTGGAAGGGATACTAAGCAAGTTTGCAGGTGACACAAAACTGGGAAGAACTGTTGATTCCCTTGAAGGCAGGGAGATCCTGCAGAGAGACCTTGATAAATTAGAGGACTGGGAATTCACCAACCATATGAAGTTCAACAAGGGAAAGAGCCAGATTCTGCACCTGGGTTGGAACAACCCTGATTACTTGTACAGACTGGGGAATGAGATGTTGGAAAACAGTGCCATGGAAAGAGACCTGGAGGTCCTGGACAATGGCCAGTTGAATCTGAGTCAACAGTGTCCTGGCACCTAGGAGGACCAACCATGTCCTGGGGGAATCAGGAAAGCATCACCAGCCAGTCAAGGGAGGGGATTGTCCCACTTTGCTCTGCACTGTAGTGGTCTCATCCTGAATATTAGGGGCAGTTTGGGGTGCTGCAAGAAAGACATTAAGATATTAGAGAATGTCCAAAGGAGAGCAGCAAAGATGGTGAAGGGCCTTGAGGGGAAGCCATATGAGGAGTGTCTGATGTCACTTGTTCTGTTCAGCCTGGAGAAGAGGAGACTGAGGGGAGACCTCATTGCAGTCTGCAACATCCTTGTGAGGGGAAGAGGAGTAGCAGGCATTGATCTCTTTTCTGTGGTGAACCAGTGACAGGACCCAAGGGAATGGCCTGAAGCTGTGTCAAGGAAGGTTTATGTTGGATGTTAGAAAAACGTTCTTCACCCAGAGGTTGATTGGGTGCTGGAACAGGCTCCCTAGGGAAGTGGCCACAGCACCAAGCCTGACAGGGTTCAAGAAGCATTTGGACAATCCTCTCAGGTACATGAGATGACTTTTGGGGATGGTCCTGTGCAGAGCCAGGAGTAGGACTTTGTCCCTGTGCATATTCTCTTCATATTCTGTGATTCTGTGATACTGTGAATCAGCCCTGGGAGGACAACAGCACGTGCATCTCTGTCTTCCAATAGCATTATTCCTTTCAGATTAACTATGTATCTCCTGCAAATGGCTACACAAAACCAGAACATGCATAAAATCTAAGACCTGAAAACATTTTTATTGCTTTCCTGTATCTTGGTGATATAGCATGATATTGTAAAACTGCATTATGGAATCACAGAATGTCCTGAGTTGGAAGAGACCCGCAAGAGTCTATTAGCCCTGTACAGGACAACCCCATGAGCCACACCCTGTGCCTGAGAGCACTGTCCAAATGCTTCTTGAATTCTGTCAGGTTTAGTGATGTGATCACTTCCTTGGAGAGTCTGTGACAAACTTTAATATTGCCACTGCCTGTTTCTGTACAAAACCTTTCTTTGGTTTACTCAGAGTTCATTTCCACTCTACAGTTCTATTTATATAACCATCTTCTGCTGATGTGTAAGGAGTTCTCACTGACTTTCTTATCATAATACCTGTTCAGCATGCTTAAGCATCCTGTTTTGCTGTCCAAGTTGATGTTTCTTCTAAACCAAGTTATAAAGTGTTGTCTGCATTTCAGAATGCCTTTCTTTTATGTAAACTAGCAGTTAGAAAAATATTCTAGCAAAATTTCTACACTGCAATTGGCAATTTCTATGTTGCAATTGGCCATTAGTATGATGAAAGTGATTCCAATCAGTACATCAGGATATGTATATCTATGTATTCATAGTCCAAAAAGAAACTGTACTTACTTTTTTATTTTTTTTTTTCATGTTCTAGGTCTGTACTTCTTTGTATCATCATGTAATGATTAAACTTGGTTTAATAGAACTTTTATTCTATCCATGAATTTCCAAACTCTGCTCATGAATTTAGAGCTTTCAAAAGGATAGATTTGAAATCACGTATCAATAAATCAATTCATGGACTTAGAAAAACAGATTCACTGTGTTCCAAATGCCACATAAATTCAACATAGATTGTTTGAAGAATTTTTCAGAATTTTTTGTTCTAATTAAAGGCAAAAAACCAGTAAACGTCTGTGACTGATACATGGGGAATACTGCCTGTTGTAACAATACTTAGAAAGCCTTGTTCAGAGAAACATCAACTTTGTAATAGATCCTTCTGGTTCTCCTTTTACTAGAATCACACCCACCTTCCTATTGAATGCCTTATTTATGATGTCACATTGCCTAATTCTTTTCCCTTAGTAATTACGCAACCAGCAAACACTCTTACTATGAGCCAGTCTTCACTAATATTGCTAAAGATTTTTATTTTTTTTCCCCTTAGCTGATACTTCAACTCTTACCTTCTTAGAGATTCAAGTACCTCCCTCCTTGTAAGACAAACTACCTGTGCCACCAGGAGCTGCTCAGAATTTTATCAAAAGAGGAGAGACATCTCATGAACTTGATGTTTTATAATGCTTTCCCCTGTACCTTCATCAGCTGCTTAATATATTCTATTTACCTACTCTTATGAGCCCATCTCATCTTTATGTAGATGGGCTCAAAAGAATGAAAATTAAGCAGATTTTTATATGTTGGTCTATCTATATAGTTGACAATATATTTTTAATAGTTTTATTCTTTCCTCTTACTTAATATCTCAGTAACTCAGTTCAGACTAACTGCACAGGGAAGTGAATTGCATGCTCAAACTTTTGTTTTCCACTCTAAACTTATATCTGGCCTAGGCTGAGCATATTTCCAAATATTCCAGATATTGCATTTCCTCTCAATGCCCAAGCAAAGAGCTGGCCTAGCTACTTGGGTGAAATACAGCCAAAGACTTGTATGCTAGTTACTCCTTTCCAGGAAATTTGGGTCACCAAATAGTAGGTGCACTGTGACAATCGATCAGTGTATGCTTTAGAATGGTTGTCTCCCCTCTTCCCGTAATCATTTGAAAGGAAGCCTTGTTTGTCCATAGGGCAGAGCAGATAAATTTTCCAAACTGTTGTTCTGAGCACCTTCCCTTTTCCTTTTATGTCATGCTCTTTAGCCTCTGCTTTGCCTTTCCTTTCTCTCCTCAGATAAAAAATCCCAGCTTTCTCATTCCAGCCTTCCAGCCTCACCTGCACTCACTTACTTACCTCCTGATTGTTTTCTCTCATAGCATCTATTTTCCATAGGGATCTCACATAACATTTTCCTCTGCTACTATCCTTTTCTCATCCTTTCAGATCAGGATGACTGGGCTAAACTGACTAGAACTATGCAGGTTTGTCAAGTCAAGATAAAAAAAGGCGTATTTTCTATTCTAGAATGAAAGATTGGTGATTAAAGTTGTACAGATACACCAAATGGGAAATTTTGTCAAAATTAGAAAGGGTCAAGAATAAGCTTTCTCTTCAAGATTTGCAGGTTATATTATGAATGAATGAGTGAATGAATGTATGCAACAAGCTCATAACTGAAGCTCTATTGCTCTTTGTCCATTGAAAACACCCAGGGAGGACATCTTCAAAGTGTTTTGTTGGGGTTTTGTTTTGGTTTTGTTGTTTTGTTTCATTTGTCATAGGGATTTATGCTATGACATGGTTTTCAATAAAAGCCACAGCAATCTGTCCTTTTTGCTTTTAAAAGTACAAACACAAGATTTTTCATCTACAAATTTTTTTTTTCTCCAGTTCTTTCCAGCTGTTGCACATAGTAAATCCAAATGTATGGGCACAGATTTAATATATGCCTTATATACACCCCGTACAGGTTGGGAAGGAAGTGACAGCAATCAGGCTCCAAATAAAAAACTAGATCTGTCCCTTATGCTAGCTTCTCCAGACAGGTGGATGCTGTCACCATGGCCCAGTGCCTACACTGCTTGCAGCCTGTGAAAAGTTGTGAAACGTTTTGCACCAAGCTGCTGCTGTGAAAGCTTGTACATTAATTAAGAAGGAAACCACCTTCTTGGGTCTAGTTGTATTTACACAAATCCCTTCATTTTTTTGTTTGTTTGTTTTTCTTTAGCTGGTGCGAATCAACAGAGACAATACCACTGGTGTCACCTGAGGAGATCCTATTTCGCTCTTTTCTTACTGTATCCGGGGGAAGAGGTGGGGAGAAAGAAATGGGAAGACGGACCTGGAACCTAAAAAGACTTCCCAGATTTGCCTGGACTTGATCCCCATCTGCCTTCTTCTGATGTGTAGGAGTCTCTGGAGGGAACCCATCCTAGCCACAGGACTGGGCAACATGAGATTTTAGTGGTATTTTAAGCTGCCTAGATAAGCTAAAGTCAGCTAATGGTGATGCAAGCATCATACATATTTAGATGTTCCTTGCAAGTTGCTGAAGGTATGTAGATACAAAAATCAGCAGCCTCTCCATGCAATACAGTATGCTTATTGAACATAATTTAAATATAGATTTAATTCAGTGCATTTATACATATTTTTGCAAATACAATTCTCTGTCCATCCCAGCGAGTAAGTAAACATTCCTCAAGATCTACTTCTGTGACTTGTGCTTTTCCATTGTTCAAGAGATAAGGGACTAAGGAGGAAGTTCTGACCTTGCTGAAGTCAATGATAAAGGCTATTCTCTCCACTGGGGTCAGAATTTCACCTGGGTGTTTATTTTGATTTCTAAAGGTCACCTTTGGCAACAGTGTATTGACGCAGTAAGTTTTGAGGCTATAAAAACAGTGTCTTGGAGAAAGAGCTAGTTAACTGCTTGATAATCTTCCCAACTAACTCACTATGTGTAACAGATTTTTTGCAGAAGATTTAGTTGTAGGTATCTCCTGTCAAGCAGTGTTCTTAACAAGAAAATGAAAGCAGAATTTACAAAAGAACTGAATCCTGCAGTTTTAGAAAACAACATTCTCTAATTTTTACAGTATGCTCATTTTCACAGGCTAGCAAATGAACTTCTCTTTTTCTCTTAAAACAAAGCAAAACAAACAAACAAAAAATCCACCCAAAACTCCCCAAAAAACAAACAAAAAAACCAAACTGTTGTAAGACCAAGGGTAATCCCCAGTGGGCTTGACATTTTTCCAAAAGAAATTAAGAGCAGAATTCATCAAACATTCATGTTAAGAAGTCAGAAATTCTGGAATGTTTGTCCAAAGTCCCAAGACCCTGAGCAAACACTGTCATCCTGTTGGGCTCCAGCCGAAAATCAGAGCCAAAATAAACAGAGGCAGAAACTCCATCTGACTGATCCTGTGGAAACAGCTGTAACCACTTAGGTGGAAAACCACCTCAAATTCTTCTCCCAGAAAACACTGATGACATGGGAGATGGCAAGCAGGAAAGCCCTGTCAGGGTCTCTCTTCAACTGTGGTCAGGAAAATATTTTCTTTCTCCACAACTGTAAATAGAACAGTTCAACCCTGGACACAATAAAATGCAACCAACATAAAAGTTAAATACCTTCCTTTTCTGGTCCTTCTCTCCTGTGTATTTCTTAGTGTTTGAACTTAAAATCCCTTCTGCAAAGGTTCCATCTTCAAGAAAAGCTCTTCTTCTGTATGAAACCCATGCTTATATCCAAAAGGGTAACATGATGAGACTTTAGTGTTTGTGTTGAGATTGTGATTTACAAAGTTGTCTGAAACATACTCACTTCTTCACTTGCTGAACTGGTGCCAGCATTCAGACTAAACACCTTCTGTTCAGGCTTTTTCTTATTATTCTCTTTGGAGGGCTTTTGTGAGTGTTGTTTGGCAGAAAAAAATAGGTAGCACGTTGGAAGAAATAACAAACATAAACAAAGCTTAGGGAGAAAGAACTTCAGTTTGGGTTGTCCAAGCTGCACGTGGCTTCCCTAAGGAATCTGACAGGTAGAGGAAACAGAAAATGTATGAAATAGGAATCACTGAGGGAGGCTAAGAAGAAAAGAAAACTGGATAACTGCCTCCATTTTTTCTTTTTATGTGAAGCAGTGCTTAAGCATATTGAGTCTTTAAGGCAGAATGGAGAGCACTGCAGGAACACAGTCTGCTTTCATATTTTGTGCATTGCCAAAGGCAATAATTTTGGATTTCCAATTGTTATAGAAAGGCAGTGCTCATATTCCTGGGATTCACACCCTGGTCCAGGGATTATATTTAGTTTTAGCCCATCAGCAAGCTTAGCACAAACACATAGATATTAACACTATCAGATGTTGTTAATGTGGAAAAATCATTACCATTTCTTGTCCTCTGTATCTTCTCACATTCATCAAGACTGTGACCTAGCTGCTTAACTGTAATTAATTTTATCTAGTTCTCCTGTATGTCAGTTAAGAGCATCTTATTTTCATTCTTTCTGATTAAGTCAAAGTACAACAGTGGCATTGGCATTCTTAGCACACCGTGGTCTCAGGAAAGTTTTTTGCTAAAAATAAATGGCCTCTTACATGCTTCTGCAAAACTAAACAAGAACTATAACAGGCTTCCAATTTGTAACATTATTTTTGACAAATCAAACTACACAGATTTTTCCACCAATATGACATAGCATACTTTGAACTAGCCTCCTTTCCCCCAGGTGTTCCTCCCTCCTCCTCATCATTCTTTGTGGTCATAGATTCTGTTCTTTCTTTAAGAGAATCACCATACAAAATAGACAGGGACTGCTTGCATAACAACTTCAAGTTGAAATGGGCATATTTTTGTGTGTATCATTCAAAAAATATGCAGTTATATGCAATACAGGTACCCTTCAGGGTATTTCTCAAGCAGTAGAGATCCTTCAGGCATGAAGCTGCTTGAGATGTATGTAAAGGAATATTCTGCTTGAAATCCTCCATAAGTCCTTATTAGGAAAAACTATATTTTGCTCCTTATAGAAGGTATAAATTAGAGAAACAGCCCGTAAAATAAAGGCCTATATAGATATTTGCTAGTCTACAAGAAACCCACTGCAAGACTTTTACATGGATGCATCATAACTATGTGGATTCAGGTTTCTGTGTTTCCAAATGTCACGGTTAGCACATGTGGGAACTATGAGCTGAAGAAATGCACAATGGTCAGCAGAAAAACAACTCCTTAGTTCCTAGATTTGAAATCATTCCTATTGGGAGGGAGTGAATATGAGCAAAGACAGTGTGGTGGCAGAGACAGAAAGGTCGTGGTTTGGAGAAGAAATTCAAAGAAACCATTTGACTGACTGACTAATGTTACCTTGACTACTGGTGCCAAGATGATGTAAGCTGAAACGACAGAAGGAAGATTCCATTATTATTGTATGTATCCTTTTTCCACAGCTGCAGCTGGAAAAGAGCCCAGGAGACCAGAGAGGCTCCCTTCCTCAGAATAACAACTTAACAAGAACATCTGCTGTAGCTATGAAGGTCAGAAAAGTAAGGTCTGTGGCGGGATGTACCACAGATGACACCTCTCTTTAGTCAGACAAGTCCCTGGACTCAGATCCGATAAAGACATGTGATCTCTCTCTGAGCCTCAGAGAAGGGGAGCAGGTGTGATCTCTCCATTTTGTAAAAACTAGGTTGTCTTCAGGCCTCTTCTGAAATGCTGGGAAGAGTGTGATGGGGAATGACTTTCTGTCTCTAACCCACTCTTTGCTACTTTTTAAAATTTCTCACAGATACAGTAGCAGATAACACCGGCCAGAGGATGAGCATAGGATTGATACAGAAATGCCTAGGAATCTTTTGAAAGTCATATTTGGGTGAAGTTGAACAGCTGAACTAGAAGCAGCAAATTCAGCAAACAAGGAAGGGAAAATAATGGAACTCTGCTTTAGTTTTGGGTTTTGGCTGGCCAAGCAAGGCTGTATACAGAAATGCTGGAGGAGAAAATCACATTGTCATATGAGTTGCAGCTCCCTCTGTGATGCCTCAGTTTTTCTTGCAGTTTGAAACCAGTTCTCCAAGGATCATGGTCCAGTCTAAGTCAATCTGTTTTCTAATAGTTTCTTTGGCATTCATCATGGCACATGAACATGAAGAGCATCTGTCTAGAGATTAGTATAACTGAAGGAGCAGCTGGGCAGTTCCTCTGCCTTTATGCTTAATGATCTCCTGTGAGGGTTACTGGCTCAAAACAGTAAAGATTTTGAAGGTAGGCTTTAGAAAAGCCTTAAAAAGAGATACTAACATTGGATAAAGAGTGTAAATATACATTGTCATTTTCAGTAAAAAATTATATCAATCCTTGTGTCTTTTGAAATTGATTAAACTGGCTAAATGGAAAAGTAGATTCCATTACACTGAATCACACAAACCTCTGTTTGTTACACATTGTGTTCAGTCAGGAACACAGAAATTTCCACTGGAAAGCTTCTAAGCCATGGTTAATATCCATTGCCCTCATTTAGTGAAGTGGTAATTCCTTTTCATCTTTTGCACTTGTCTCATATTCTGCAAAGCACTTCTAGTACATACCATTGTTGATCAGGCCATCAGTGTCTACTAGGACCCTCCGCTGGTGCTGACTAATCTACCTGCCTCAGGAGACAAGGTGATTGCTTATCCAATATGAAGGTTTTGCCTCTCATGTTACATATCTGCAGTAATGGCTAAAAATGTTACCATTAATTAATCCTGAGCCAGATGGTTGGTCTATGTGATATAATTGGAGCTCAAGCCAGGTTGTAGTAGACTATTGCCCACATCATGAAAAACAAACAACTAAATCCATAAACACGTGGTGATATCATCCTTGTTGGAAACCACAGCGGAAATGCCGAAGGCAAAGTAGCTGGAAGTGCTGAAATATTCTCTCATCACTGCATAGAAGGATGTAGCGGTCTGTGGAGTTAACATAAGGATGGTTATGCTTTTCCCTGAACAGAAGATGGATGAAGAAATATAAGCCTGTCAGCTCCATACTTTTCTTCAGCATGAAATTTCCTATTAGAAGAAAACAACAAATTAATCTTTAATTTTTGAAAAGGCAAGAGCCTTTTGGTTTTGCCAAGCCATCTGCTCCAGTCCCCTGCTACAAGGACTGAGCTGGTAACACACAGCCCTGAGGGTGTGATCCTAATCATTAAAAACACAAGATGTGCCAGGAGCCTCTTCAGAAACCTGACTCTCGGTATTCTACGTATTAACTTCCCCAAGGCATCCAGAGATTTGTTGATTGGCTTCTGTGTGGTGCTCACCTAGCATGAGTGGGCGTGATGCCATGGTAGCAGGTGGACTAGGGCATAGATTTACCAGTGGACATGTGGCTTTGTGAAAACTGAGGAGACCTGTCTTTCCATGCAGGATTGTTGATTTATTATTTGTGGAAAAATCTCCACATAAAATCAAGTACAAGCTACATCACCCCTATTCCTGCCTGAAGTTGGAATGATTCACATAAAAATCTCCAAAAGAAATATTTATTTAAAAAATCATTTCCCTCTGTATGAATGTGATTTATAACAGAATCTTTACTCTTTGAATGGTTTGTTTTTTGTTTGTTTTGTTTTGTTTGGGGTTTCTGTTTGTTTATTTTGTGGTTTGTTGTTTTGTTTGTTTTTTTTTTCCTGATGAATGAATTAATTTTACCTCATTATTCATTTCCTCCCAGAATTAAAATAACATTTTTGGTTAAAAGGAGAAATGTCAGATAAAAGTAATTTGTTCAAATCATACTAACCTCAAAAGACATTTTTAGTGGAGTTTATTCAGTACAGAAGGGAGGGTTAGGTAGCAAATTGCCTGAATCTGTTGCAAGAGGGAGAAAGGAGGGGGAATTCCAGTGTGCTTGAACAAAGGTCCTAAATTCAAAGGAGGATAGGAGTTCTTAAAGGAAAAACTAGTACACTAGTGTTAACTAATACACTAGTGCTAGCTCATACATTAGCTTCTGAAGGCCTAGCTTACCAATTGGGAATGGTAGGCACCCATATGCATTTTGAAATATAGGCAGCACATAACAGATTAGGCCTGGCTTTATTTTGAAGAAATAAGTAGCATTACCTCCTGCTATTTTCTCAGTAACCTTTTGGTTATGTTGTTTACCCCAGGGCAGAAATCTGCCATTAAGCTATACTGCAATCTGTGTGTGCCTGCATATGTGTGCAGGAGGGAAGATGGTGTATCTTACATGTGCAGTACAGTTTATGAACCTTTGGATGCTAGAAATAGAAGGAATGGCTATCCTCTAGCTTTCCTGGTGAAGTGGGACCCAGGGGCTTTCATGGACACAAGGTATTGAGCAGTCTGTGACCCATGGTGGAATTGGACTCCCATCTATTCTCTCTACTGCAGTCACACACTATCATAGGAGTGAACAGGGAAAGAAGCCAAAAGCAGCTCTCCCAGCTGCTACCTCAGTCATCTAACTTTTATAATAGATTTTATTTCCTTCATTTCTCTCTTTTTTTTTTTTTTTTCCACATACACAATTTCTGCTGTTGCTGGCTGCTGGATAAGTGGGGAGACTGAGTGGCCTGTCAGGATTGCCCAGGGCCCAGTGACCTGTCTGCTTTTCTGATCCACTGGCTTGCACTCATGTGTGTAGATAGGACTTTAACATGACTCTGCACTTCCTGGCCCGGTGCTCTCACTACCACTTGGTTTTATGAAAAGTTTGCCTCTCTGATAGGCAGAAACCAGTTTCTGTGTGCTCCTTGACATGAATGAGCATCTAAAGGTAATAACTCTTGAAGCTTTCTAGTGAGGAGAGGCACTGTTAAGGAGCTGAGGCACCTAGAGGATTAGGAGGTCTACAAAGGAGCAGAACTTCATGGGTGTAAGATGGCACTTGGACTTAATCCTTGTCCTCTGCTGAAGATCTCAACAGAGAAACCTTCAAACAATTTTTTTATGCAGGGCTAGAGGGATAGCTTTCGTCAGTCCTCTCCATGAGTGAGCTGTGACTTCATCTGCCTACACTTTGAGCTGACTTGACCTTGAACGAAGGTGCATGGAACTCACTTGGGATGTAACAGTGAGGTAGTTGCATGTCTGTGTGTAGGTTGTTTGAAGGTATGCATTTCAGCAATGAAGAACTGACGTTAGAACACAGTCTGTTTCATGTCTCACCCTTTACAGGATGACATTGCTTGCCCAAGCCAGAGGCACTTGTGGCAACACTGGATTTCCAAAATGAGTACACAGGGCAGCAGAGGCTTGGTCATATCACAGAAACTCTGCTGGTACATGACCTAACAAAGTTCAATGCAATACTGTGAGATTCTGGGCCGAAGATCAGTATTGAGACATTGCTAGTTCGTCAAGTGATTAGACTCTTGTAGTAGAAACTTTCCTCCAAAATTTGATACAACTAGGTTTTGCAAAAGATCAAGGCAAAGAGAAGAAGAGTGTATTTTGATTACTCGGCTTTTCCTCTCAAACAAATTTCAAAGGATGCTGGGAGCTTGTTTTCTTTTTTCCTCAGTTGATGCTCCTAAAGGGAACTACTTTTAGCTAGACATCATCCATTTCTCAGTTAAGCACCTGCAAAGGAATGACAAATTTTCACAAGCTTTAGTGTGAGTACAAGAAAACTGACAAGCTATGTTTGAATCCAAAGGAGAGTTGAAGGTATTTTTGAAAGGAAGAAAGTCAGTGTTTGTCCAAATTAGTTCTCCAAGTGGTTAAGGAGTATTTTTCAAGAGGGAACATTTCCATATACTTAAAAAACATAAACACTAAAACTTAAAATAGCAATTGTCTACAACATCCTTAACATGTGCCTAAGTGTCAGAGGAAACATATGAGATCTTGCAGCAGTAAGCTATTGAGTTCTGTTTTTTCCTATTTTTTTCCATACAGTATTGATAGCATTTTAACAGGTCTTTTGAATTTTTACCATCTTTTGTCTAAAACCACCTGCATCATTCATTCTTCATACTTACAGGGATGTTTTATTTTTATATAAATTACAACAGATGTGCACATATTTACATCCTAAAATCTATGCAGTCATGGCAGTGTTGAAACCAGCTGCACTATAGAATTTTAAAGAATACTGATACGGCAAAACCCCATTTCTTCCAAATTGTGTATATTCATTGGAACTGAATCTCTGAATTCTACTGAACTGATATTTTCTCACATTGTATCCAGAGATATGTTATTCCAGTCATGTATGTTAAACAAAGGTCCAAAAATAATTTTTGTTCTAGGATTATAAACCCTCTAAAAATAGTGGTTTAGAGTGAAAAGCATGACAGCCCTCATCTATAGCATCTCAAATGTGGTGCTGTAATGTCCCTATCATCTCTTCAAAAGGTATGTCACATAAATATGTCAGAATACTTGTCATGTTGTGAACACTTGCAAGTAGCAATTGGAGCAAATTTGCATAAACATAGAGGCAATAAAACATATGCCTAGAAGTCCAAATAGGACAGAAAGGAATGCAGTCAATGGTAAGAATAAAATCGTATATGTATTCAGGTTGTCTCTGTTCCTTTCACTCCATTTTCAGAAATCTGCTTGAGTGAACCTTGCCTAGTTGTGTGCTAATCCATTTTTGCTCTCAGTGATTATGAACAAAGGATAAAATAACTGTTTTCCCCCTCCCTCTATTTGCAAATACCTGCAAAGACCTAGTTGTGGATATTTTTATTGTGTAAACAGCAGGGATTTTTAAGCATTTTGAAATTATGGTATAAGGACATTCCATAAATGCTGCTAAAGGAATATGTAGGACCTCTCAATTGCAAAGACACATGTAGACACCTCAGGGACCTTCAGGTACTGAAATACTAGATTCATTTCTAAGGCAGCCAGGATACAAAGCATATGGATCTTCTGGAGGAAGATTTGAGTGAATACCAGGTGAAAACCACCACAGGGGCTCAGGATGAGAATTTGACCCAGGAAGGCTCTGACAATTCACAAAGAGAGAGTTCTGAGTCACTTTTATAAATGATCTGAACATCACCACTCCAGCCAGTTTACATAGCTTTGTGCCACTGAACACAGTTTCCCCAGAGGAAAGCCAGGCTGTGGTCATGGAATGCATTTGGGAATGCATGTGCCCCTGTCATATACATAATCAGAATCCTGTGGCTGTTTCAATTAAAAATCTGCTCCAATCACTGAGCTCTCTAATAAATGTTTCAAAAGTAATGGGATATGATGGTCATATTTGAAGAAATACAGAAATAAAAGGACACAAAATACAGTATTGCTGGGGTAAGGTTACAGAGAACTGGGAGAATATGAAGTGAAATTGCAGCCAAAATCACAAATAATTTTGCATAATTATAACTGGTGTAGACCCTTATGACTTCTCTGGCACTAATTAAAACCACTTAGAAAAGGGAAACCTATTCACATATTTTTTTCTATACTGTCCAAACTAACAGGTAGCAGTTGGAAAATATTTTAAGAGCAATTTATTATTACTTCTTAGGACGTAGAAAGCAAGAAATATATGCAGAAATAGAGTTTGTGTTGTAAAATCCAGTGAGTATATTAAGAAATTTTCAATTTTGAGAAAGACAATTTGGGCTTTAAAAAACCTTTTTAGCATCTTCCAAGTTCACTGCCCCTGCTGCTGACCCTGAGGGAAAAGAGATTTCAAAGATTGCCAAGTGACATAATTTGTGATACTTACTCATTGAAATTTAAAAATATTTTAAGAGATCAAATGATGTGGAATATAAGGATGTTGTTACACAGGGCTGCCTACATTAAAGACAGCAGAGTGCTCTCCAAGTTAACCTCATGTTTAGTATTATTCCGGATAATTGAAGGCAAACTTTACCACTCTTCTTGTCTTTCCCTCTTCAACCTCCAATTTGGATGCATGGTATGTACATATGTGCTTATATCATACGTATTTTCTTAGCATCTCAACAATCAGTAGGAAAGAGCTTCCACCAAATGAAAATACTCTAGCACTGGTGCTGTGAAACATGAAACTGCAATCTCTGTAGGAACATAGGAAGGCAGTGAAAGTTTTGAAAAACTTTCAGATTTTAATTTATGTTAAAGTCAGATGTTTCTAGACCAGAGACTGCTTTACTGTAGATCAGATTATATCACTAGCCTGCTCCCTTTTATTAATTTAAGCTGTCTCTGGCTGTGCTGAGTGGAAATACCTCCCAGTTGCCAGTGGTTAGGAGTTGACAGGACAGTCGAGAAGAGCTCATATGCCTCAGCAGTTTCATTAAAAAAAAACCTTCTCCATTTAAAATTGGAGAAGTTTTAAAGTCCAACATAAATCTCACTTAGTAAAGACTCACATTTGCCTCCACCTATACAGGTGCAGCCTACCTCACCTGAACTTTTTTCATGCAAATTTAGTTAAGATGTTCCCATTAAAAAAAAACCCAAAAAACAACAAGCAAGAAAACAAACAAAAACCCCCCCAAACAAAAAAAAAAAACAAAAAAAAAAACCAAAAACAAAACCCACCCAAATATAAGTCAGGAGAAAACTAATGCCTGATCCCACCTAGTTAATTTTGTCCTGTATCTTTTCTCACTCTGCATGTTCTAGGTGTAGTGCAAAGGACCTTAGAAAGCCAAGAGGGAAAATATGATTATTTCCTTGGTTCTTTTATGCCTAGTTTTAGATAAGCCTATTTTATGAAATTCTATACATATATGCATACATATGCACAAGTACACACACACACACATATGTATATATACACCAAAACTGTATGGTGATGTTCTGAGACAGATCTTTTCTAAATCACTTCTTTCCTTTGTAATTTAATATCAAGCAGATTTGAAATTGAGGCTGCCAAATAGACCACAGATGATGGAGACATTAGTATGCTACCAACTGCTGCATGCCACTTAAGATATTTAAGCAAAAGTACACTTTTTTGAACAGGGATATTTTTAACTCCTAATCTCATATTTCTCTTTCCAGTTAAAATGGTGAGTTCATTACTTTTGAAAGAAGCACTGCTTTAATTACCTGAGGTCAGAACAAGATTCTAAAGAACTAAAGAAACAGATTAAAATAATGTTTTAGTGGTAAAGGAAAATTTTCATGTTTTGATAAACTCTCTTTATCCTAGCCCTTGATTTTTCTCTTTTCCACTCTTCTGATTCTCTCCCCCACTCTATCAGGTGAGAGTGAGCTAGCATCTGCGTGGAACTTCTTTGCCACCTGGGATTGAATCACATCACATAGTAATACATCCAGGATTGTTTGGCAGTCCTAACATACCAAGCACTGGTAAAAACAATGCTACATAAAGAGCTTGCAGTCTGAAAGGCAGAGATCAGGTATTTCCTCTGATCTGTAATGAGATTTCTACCCAGAACCTCACACCTGGGTCTAAATTCTGCATATCGGCTTTCAGATTGGACTGGCCTTCACTTAATACAGCATGTGAGTGCAACATTCAGAATGACACAACCAGACCTGGTATCCAGCCAAAGCTTAGTCTTTTTTTCAGTTGCTAATGGTCATCATGTACCTTTGGTGTCATCTGAAGTATCTGCCTTATTTATATGTCTCATCACCTCAGTACTTTTGTCACCCATGAGTCATGTCAACAAAGGTATACAACCTTGATTTTTAACTGCATAAATTCGTGCCGGTTAGGTAAGCATTAGGAAGCCCTTTACCTGGCATTTTTGCAGAGTGTAATAATTGAGATGGCTGTCTATTGAGAAGCTTCTTTTCTTCAATGAAACAGGCTCTGCTCACAGCTCCTCTGTGAGGGATTATGCTTGTTGAGGGTGTGAAGCAGATGGCTGTAGCTCATGTTTCTCCCAGCATTTCTGGGGACTGGCATTAGAAAGCCAAAGTGACCACCAAAGGGAGGACCAAGTCTGCTGACTACACCTGTGGGAGTGAATTAGCATCCATGGTAAAGAAGAACATAGGTAAGGAACGGAAAAAAGGACAAACATCATACTTATCTACCAGAAACAAGATCCAAGAAACTGCAGGGCAATCAGCAGCTAAATCCCTAGGAAGATTATGAAAAAAATACCCCCCGAAGCCATTTACAGTCACACAAAGGATAGTCTCAGGTGATGACTGGGAACAGGCAGCACAGATTTACCAAGGGCAAGTGGTGCATGATGCAGCTGGTGACAAGAGTGGTTGTGTAGATAAGAGGAAAGTAGTGACATAAGGCAAAACCAATAAAAATCACTGTCAGGGGGTCTGCACTAGAATGTGTTTTCCAGAGTGGGTGGACTCTGTCCTTTCTGGAGAAAAAACCAAAATGAACACAACCATGGGTAACATGTTTTAATTGTCCCTACCTTAAGTATGTGGTTGATCTTGACATATCCAGAGAATTACATGTTTCTGTAATCTTGGGACAAAATGAAGTCCACTATCCCACAGAGCTTCTAGTGCATTGGGAAGACAGTAGGGACTTTCAGTTTTAAATGTAGAGGGTACTAGGATACAGTGTGCCAACATACTTAGCTAACTGTTCTGCATGTCACCTTACTTGCTCACCTTTCCTTCTATTAGGTGGCTTAAAGATACTCAGTGTTTTCCAATAGTCCCACTGATAATGAGTGAAAAGAATATATTTTCAAATACGATTTTTTTTCTACACCTGGTTTTCCTGACAAGATTACTAAAGAAATACAAAATAAATAAATAAATAGACAAATAAATAAATAGACACATAGATAAACACTAGGTACATTTAGGGTTCTCTTGACTGACAATAATCTTGGAATGTAGTCACTGACCTGCTGATGCATGTCTTGGATGTATAGTCAGAAAATTAGAATAGCTAGAATGAGATGCGTTGATCTTGGATCTGAGCCTGATTTTGTATATTTTTATTTAATCAAACCTAACTAAATATTGGAGGAATGAGGAAGCAATCTCCCCACCCATTTCAGACAGAATCAGCTGTAACATCTACTCTGTGATTTTATATTTTATACTTTATATTTCAAGCTGTATAAACAATGAGATTTTCTAATTATTTATTTTACCTTACAGTTAAATTTCCCCATCTCTTTTCTTAGAGATAATCAGGTATACACAGTTGCTTCAGGAATTGTAATATTTAAATCTAAGCACCCCAAAAATTCTTGGTAAGAGAAAGAAAAGTTGTGAAAAAAGAGAACTTAATACAATTATTTTATTACTTTTTTAACTCATTGTTTTTACATTTTTATGTATATTTAGATGTTTATGAATACTTACCAAACAGCAAGGAAAATTTTCTCCAAGAAATTATAAATTTTCTTAAACCTGTCATTTCACTGTTACCTTTTTTAAAATCCTTAATAACTGCCATCCAAATTTCTCAAATCCTTTCATCTCGGGAAAATGTGGGGATTATTATATTTTCCCTTATTCAACACCGTGCTATACTGTCATTCCTATCTCCATACAAGTCTGCTTAAAACCACTTTTCAGGGCTCTCAGTAACTGAAGTGTCACACTTCAGTCACTTACTGGTATGGGCTTCCTAGGCTGTCTTTTACTAGACTGTTAAAGACCGTCCAGAAATGCAAGTGTCCCACATCCATGTTCAGTACTTATTCTATAAGCAGAAGAAGTCTTGGGCTCAATAATAACTGAAGAATTTCCTATGAAACAGCAGTTGTAACGTGATTTCACAGTTTAATGAACAAGCTACTCTTGGAAGCTAAGAGTTATGGCCTTCGGTTCCTTCATGTACATGTGGACCTGGGGTGTTTAGTCAATTCAATTCCTATAATATGAGAGTCAATTCCTTTTCCTTTGCAATAAATTTAATGTTTAATTTCAACAGAATACATTCACTGAATCTAAATTCTTAAAAATGCTACCTATAGAAAAGATCCAATGTCAGAAATGTTCTACTCCTGTGGGATCTGATGCAACTAAAATATCTTCTTTGCTAAACATAGCAACCCTTAAAAAGAGCATTGGAAAACAGATGTGCTAATAGTCTTGAATGGAAAACACTATATATGCACCACCATCCATTCTTTAGCCTAGAACGGAAAATAAATGACACCAGTCTTCAGAAGTTCCTATTTAAAGATTCACTGTGCTACTGGCAAATGTCAACAATCAGGATGGGAGAGAGAAAAGTGTAGGTGATCATAAAGAGAAAATTTGGCTGTCAGTTTGCATTTAGAATTTCCCTGCAAGGGCAGAAGTGGAAGGGTAGAGAAGGTGAAGTCTTACCTACTCTCTAGAAAGTAATTCTTTTTGTTTGAGGAGTGCTCAAAATTGGGCTGTACTTCTGAGACTTCTGAACTATACCAAATGCTTTTTGTTCCACAAAAATCTTACAACTACATATTTAATTGATGTGCACAGTCGGCAGCAACACTTTTTTAACAGCAGTGAAATAAAATTACCAGTTCTATGACAAAAATATCCTTTTAATTGTCCAGTCCGGGCAATGACCCAAGGTAAAAGCTAGCAGGCTAAATGGCCCATTGCCAGATCTCTCAAGAAACAATTATAATATTGTTCTTCTAGTCCTTGCGTTGGCTGAGTTCCCATTTCTTAATCTGTCTATAAGAGCTGGCATTATTATTTCTCTTAATTTGTTTTTTAAAAGGTGAGTTTTTTAGAGTTTCTCTTTTTATCTATCTCTTAGCCTCCTTCTGACACATTTCTGCTTTGCTACTAAATTTTCTCCATTTGGTGTTGTTTGTTTTATTTTTGTTTGTTTGTTTTTTGTCTTGGCATTGCTTGCTAGAGTTAGTTGTGAGGTTAGTGTAATTCTACCTAGTTTCCATTAATTTCTCTATCATGCTATCAAACGCTGAAAAAGAAAACAATTATACCTTTAGAGAAGGGAAATGTACAGAAGGTTCCCATTCTTCAGGAGAAAAGGAAGGGATCAAAGAAGGATTGCTACAGATGACATATATTGGTGAGGTGGCATATAGGCAGTAAGCTCAAGAGAGGGATCCAAAAAGACAACATATACTCAGCACAGAAATCAATGATGAGATGAGCACACACATTACACTGAAGAAGATATCTGAAAGACACAAAATAGCCATTATTGTCCTTCCCTATATGAGGCATTTAAATGGAAAATAGAAGTCCATACTCCTTTCATGTTCTTGACACTGCTGGAAGCAAGGATGGAGAAACAAGGTTTTCAGATGAGCTGATGACAGAGAGCCTTGCCACTGTCATTGCTGATGAGTTTTTTTTGTTTCCATTCATAGAGGCAAATTAAAACTAAGAAATTTGAAAGATGTATAAAAAGTATGCACAGAGATAGTCTCTGTAATATGAACCAGAATGCTATTACAGTAGCCTGGATACTCTGGCATGGGTAAAATCATTTTAATAGTAAATTTAAAGTTCTTCATGCAGAGTCTTGCTGACTGTTTCTAGTGACTTGAAAGGAGAAAGAAATTATGATAAAAGGGTAGGAGAAGAAAAGATAGTTCCATTTTGAGAAGTGAGAATGGAGAGAAAGGAAAACCAGTTTAGTACAAGAGGAGCAGGGAAATCCCATTCTCTGCCTCCCCCATTCAGTCTCAGGGTAGAGTTTAGTGGGGAGGAATTCTGAAAGACAGATCCCTAAATAGCTAAGAATTAAAGACACTTTTAAGCATAAAGTTGATCAAATTTTATTTAGTTTAGTTTGTTTCTCTGTGACTGTATCTCAATCTTTTCAGTTGAGTTCTTATCTTCTGTTTTGTTTGTTTGTTTGTTATTTTCTTCCAGAGGAAACCAACACATTTTCTCCATTAAGTGGTTTGATAATAAAAATTAACCCAGAAGTAGCTGTCAATCCAGGGCATACATGTCTCTAGTTGTTGTTGTTGTTGGCTGGACTTCGCGAACGAAGATCTTGGGATAAGCCTGCGGAATGGATTTTTTAGGTGAGGCACAGGGTGCGCAGAACTGGCCCCACCCCCTTTACTCCTGAGGTTCATCTGCCATGGCTGAGCAAGCTTGGACAGTGACAGCGAGGTCCTCAGGATTCGAACCAGCGTCCTCAGAGGAGGAGCTGGCTCCACAGGTGGGGGCCTACGCCACTCGACCAACGCCCACCGCCTCTCAAGAGTAACATCTCATTAACATGAGATTAACAAGTGTAACATTAAGGAAAAAAACAACAAACAGAAAAGCAATAATGTCATGTTGTTGAGCAATCCTGGGAGCCCATGTGGGTCAAAGCACCAGGGGAAGACCTCGCCTTTTCCTCTCTGCTACCGTATGACACAAATGTTGCACTGCAGCCACGCCTGCAAATGTCTCTAGTAGTAGTGAACCTAATGAATTAATCACAAAGGCACACCCATAATACAGCAGACATTTGGGGGGGCCGGAAGCTGGGTTGGCCTTCAAACACTTGGAATAGCTTGAGAGCTGAGATTGCCAGGCACCATCTTCTAAGGAAAATCCCAACCTGGACTGCACCAGCCAGAAGGGAGTAGGCAGCAGAGCCATAGCTCTCAGCCCTGAGCCATGCTCAAGCAGTCATGCACACTCAAAGCTTGTGATCATAGAATCAAAGAATCATAGAATTGTTTATGTTAGGAGGAACCTTAAAGATCATCTCATTCCAACCTCTCTCCCATGGGCAGGGACACCTTCTACTAGACCAGGTTACTTAAAGTACCATCCAACATGGCCTTGAACACTTTCAGAGATGGGGTATCCAGAACTTCTTTGGGTGACCTCTTTAATGTCTCACCAGCCTCACAGCAAAAAAAGTCTTTCTTTTCACATTTTTAGTCTTTGCAAAGCTGTACATTACAGAGTCCAAGTTCTTTTGAGATCTGTAACTTTTGTCCTGAAAAATCAAAGCACATTTTTGGCAGAACATCTCAGAAAATATTTGAAAGGAATGAATCTCAAATATTGCTCCAAGACAGACTAGATGAACTGTGTCAGTCCCTTCAGAATGAAAGTTAACACTGAAGAAGCACATTAGTAGGAACAGTGTGCCACTAAACACACCATCAAAGTTAAACTGAAGAAATTATGTGGATCTCTTGCTCCCTTCTACAATCTCACTGGCCCTTTTGAGACATAGGGAAAAAGAAAGCACAGATCCACTCAGACACAGAGATCTTCCTCCCATGTGTACTGATCAAAGAGAGAACCACATCACCCACAACCACAGTAAAACATTAATTTTTATCTGTATCTCTTTGTTGGCTGAAAGCAATCAGAATGATTGCATTTCCACAGTAACAAAATTAGAATTCATTATTATTATAATTTTTAATGGAAAGCAATTGCCCTTGCAGGGTGAAATTTAAAGATAACAAGCTGGAACCATGAACAGTTTTATTAATATAGTCAGTTGAATTCCTCTTCCCCCTCCAAACACAAACCCATGCTGGGCCTATGAAATGAAAGCTGTCTTTAATGAAACAAGGAAATGACATGACTGAATGAATGGAGCTGCCTAACAGACCCATGGCCAGTAACTGAAGAAACTCTTGCTGAGAGAAATGGACTGTGAATGTTCATTACAAAAACACTGGTTAGGAGATAAAGGACAACAATTTGACCCCAAAATATGTCATTTAAGGTCTGTCCCCTATCAACTTTTTATCTTCACCTATATCTTTCTCTTGAAGTGTTGGAGTCATGTCATCTATAGAGCTTCCTCACAATCTGCTGGTCAGCAACGGTCATCTTTCAATTGGGTCACTGACCGGAAACAAAAGTTAAGTCCATATTTCTGTAAAATTTAAGAGACTACTTTAATTACTGGGAGAATATTTTCTTCTTATCAGCATCTCAGACATGATTGTAATATAATTTTTTTTGTTCATATAATGCATTTGGTCCTATTTTTTTCCTCATTACTTCTTCCTTCAGGGCTGCTTAAAAAAGTTAGTATCAGTATGTGCAGCTATACAAACCCACTATATTCGGTATCCTCTTTTGAGCGAAGAAGAAAGGTGTATCCCTGTATCCCTTGGTTGTTATGTGAGCAATGACAACATTGAATTCCTGGATTGTAGCGACTGATCCAAGCTAGTAAATCATCTTTTATTTTTTTTATTTTTTTAATGGCCAACTTGGTTTAGTTCCACCTCTTTAATAACTCATTTTATGATAGTCCCTATATTTTTAGGTCAGATTTTTTTTTCACAGCTTTCCTGATTTTAAAAATTCATTATTTTTTTTTACTATCTCTTCACTGTCAGCTCCTCAGTTTTACTTAGTTTCCTTAAGAATAAGAGTAAAAATGACTGCGTTAGCTCCGATCAAATGTTTAGTTACCTTATTATCACACCTGTAGTCATCAGTAGTGAATATTAAGGAAAGCAGGCAAGGAAGAGCTCTTCCCTCTATGTGGCTTCCCAGCTTGTAGCAGTTAGCATTTTAAGATGTCACAGTAGGTTGTGTCCAGGTCATTGATTTTATTAGCCTGCTCACAGTCTCTCTCTCCTTCCCCTCTTATTTTGCTAGTTGGTATCTATTTTTAGTCTACATGACATCCTGTGGTACTACCAGCACAAAGTGTCAAAAGAAATTTGTCATTTTTTTTCTGATTGTTATCATGTTACTTGTTCATTTCATTGGATGACTTCATGAGTGGGTACTGTGAAAAACTCACCATTTTATGAATCTTGACCTGTACAATACTAACTTTTAGATGGCCTCTGTCCACTGTGAGGACTCTTGCACTTTTTGCTTACTAATTTGTGTTTCTTCTTGAATGAAGTTTGCTCTGTACCTCTGGTCATTCTTGATTTTAGTATTGTTCCTTTTGCACCTCACTATATCTTTTTTGAGACAAGGAAACTAGAACTGCAGGCAGCATTCAAGAACAGATGCAAGATATTTTCTGTTTGCTTGCTTGTATATTTTCCTTTATTGCTTTTTAAATGTATCAGAACCTTCAGTATGATATTATTTATCACTGATGTTTTCCTTTGTACACAGACCTCCCCAGATATCTTTTCTACCTCTTCTAGTGAACATCATCATAGGTATAATTAAGGAGGTTATTTCTCCTCTACAATGTATATTGCTTTGCATTCATGAATATGGAATTCAACTTACTATTTTCCATGCTCATTCTTAAGTTTGACTACCCTGAAGAGATCCATATCGAACTTATCATATAATTAAAATAACGTGCTAAAACTGTTGGTAGATAATTTATTTTGTATTATAATTTTGTTTGACTTTTTTTGGTAAATAATGTCTCATACTCATACTCACATGGTATACTTTTCCTCCATTTTTTCCAAAATCTTTTCTGTAACTGGAGAGCAAGGCGTTACTGTGGTAGCGCTTGGATCAGATCACCTTCAAAAGTCCTTTCCAACCTCAACCACTCTGTGATTCTGTGATTCTACAATAGTACTTATTTTTGACATTTCTTCCCTGCATGGTCAGCATATGGTATGAGAACACCCTATACCTTCCATTTACAATCATATAAAGAGTCCACTTAGTTTTCCTGTGATATTTTTCTTTAGTTTTCCTTGTCAACTGACTTTTCTATTGACCATACTAGCTCTCAGCAAGCTTCCTACTCATGAGGATTTCAAAATGTTTTTATTAATACTTTTTATGCCTTTAGCAAGTTTCTCAGAAAAATATTTTCCAGCTTGCCTTATTATAGTTTACATTTAACCTGATGAACATTAAGCTCTTTTCTATTTTCTTCAGTTAAATATTACTTCTCATTTTGTGGCATACCTTTCATTCTTTTGGTACCTTGATGGTGTGTATGTTTACTGTGAGCTTCTAAGTTAATGACTTTTAAATGTTTTCCATTCTTATTTCCTTTCAAGTAAAAATGGCTTTCCTTATGGCATAGAAAACTCCTTGAAGTAAAGATTTTTAGGGATAAACGATACATAGTAGATTTCAAGATTTTTTTTCCCCCTGTCATTATGACTGTTTCATTCAAGTATGTTACAGATATTGTTACAGAATGAATCTTCAAGAATAGGATTATGGATTTTCAATTCTTTTTCTTTATCTCAATTATCAAGAACATACTTAGTACTCATTAGTCCTCAGTGGTGTGACTACAAGCTACTTTTCCAACTAACTCTGAAGAGTGAAGCACAGTATCATTCCATGTACTACAACTGACTGCAGTGATAGCCTTACATGCTGAGGGATTGCTTCTTTATGTCATAACCAGAGTATATATTAGGTAGCATGTACTTTTACTGAAAATTATAATCAAACTATATTAAGAAATTATTTTTTTAATTAACACAATATGGAAATTCCTTTGAAAATCTGATTCCTGGTGCTTCCTAGCAGCAAACAAATGAGATTCCTTCCTCTCTTCCATCTTATTATTTTTGGAGAGTTTTTTTGTGGTTTATAGGAAAAAAGTACATATATTAATATAGCTTGCTAAGTAAAATGTCCCTTTGGCAACTATCCCAGAACAGCAACTATAAACACATGTTTAGGTTTTAAGTAGTGTTATACACTAGATAATTTATCATTTCCCTGCTACAGCCATTTCATTTCACGCCATTAGTCAGTCCTGTATAAATAAATCCCAACTAACAAAATGTTAATAATCCATATAAAGGAAATTACATTCTTGTCTTTTCTGTACTTCCAGAGAAAACTTGTAAGGAAAATACAACAGAGTTGTAAAATGCTTACTTTCCTTTCTACTTTATTAAATTATATTCCTGGATATTTTGTTTCACTGGGGAATTCAGCCTGTCGATAACACCGGTCTTACTTCTCTGTTTTCAAGTATACATTCCTTTGTGTTTTGCTTGGCTGAGGAACCTTTCCCTCACTCTTCTAGTAGGTTAGTCATCATATTTCCCCAATTACTTTGAGTGCAGAGTGTGCTTTTCAGGAGTGTATATCATATAAATCTAGCAGGTAGACTGATGAGAAAGAGTTAGACTACTGCTGACTGAGATTTTTTTTCGCCAAGACTCAGTGAAGATTTGGAGCATAATTCACATACATTTTGAAGGAGAAATACAGGCATTTGAATATGGCCCACTGGTGATTACTGTCTGTAGTAATGCATGACTGGGTCAGCACTCCCAGCAATAAGATTTTCCTTTACCATAGTAAAAGGTTTGGTAAAAGTAAAATGGCTATGATTAAGATTTTAGAAAGAAAATAAGACATAGTAAAAGAAACCCTTCCAAATCTATTTCATCCGCAGTCATAGGATTCTATTTTCTTTTATGCTTTATACAATGTAAATTGCAAACCCAAATTGTTTTACAAACACTTTCCAGTCAAGTAAATGTAATCCTCTCTTTATCCCTCAGGGAATCTTTTCTTGTTCTAGAACGTGGATCTAAGAAAAAAACTGCTCAACTTAAGAAATCTTGGTTTTAAACACTACCGGAAATTTTTGAAATAGCTTAGAGAAGAGTTTTCATCCATGCATTGCAAATCAGACCAGGGTGGGCCAAGGAAAAGCTTATCAACTGAAACCCATTAAGTCATGAAGGAAGGGAGGATGAGGGAAAGGACAGGGGGATTGTCTTTCATGACAATCTGCTTGATTGTGATTATATTTAAATTTTAGAGCTTATCATAATTTCAGCTGTGACTACATTGCTATGACAGCAGCAACACTGTCACCTCTTTTACAGTAAAAGGACATCTATTTACATATCCCTTTGCACAGTTTGACTTTCATTCCTTTCTCACACACAGTGGTGAATTATAAATGAATACACTTTTCCTGTTCCCTCACCTGACTTCCTCTGGGAAAAGTTACTTAAGAGTAGCTGAGATGCAAGTAGTTAGGCAAGGAAGGGTGGTTGTTTAAAGCCTTCTGAGGTTCTGGCTCTCAACTCTTCTCTTAAATTTTCACTCTTTCTTCCCTGGAACCCAAACCACGCTATCTGCCCTGCATTCAGACACACATGCTTCATTGTCACAATACTACAGCTCAGGAGCAAGCAAGCAACTCTCTTGTTTCTTGGAAAGAGAGGCCTGTCTGTCTGTCAAGTGTGTGTACTCCTGCTGCTCCCCAGAGGGCCAGCAGAAAGCAAATCTCAATGCGCCTGCCATTTCCTAGCCAACACCAGCACAATGGAGGGCATGTAAACAGTTGGCTGGGCTGATTGTTACAATGACTGAAGCAAATCAAGGGCAGATTTGCCAGGAACAATGAAATCTGCACTGTGTATGCAAATTCCTCCCTGCTTTCACTTCTGTTTCTCATCTGTGCCAGCATGGTTTTAGCAAACCTCCTATGAACTATATAACAAATTGCAAAATCTTGCAGATCACTGGTCTTATTATAAGCTTTCATTTTCACTTACTTTACATAAAACATGCCTGAAATCAGAACCTGGGCTGCACATCTGTATTCTTTCAGGTATCTCCAGTCTCCCCNATACTGGGCTTTGTCTTCTTATTTTCAGTGTTATTAAATAAAGTGATAGAAAAATGACACAAGGAAATAGTGACTGCGTTCTGTGAATCCCCTGGTTCTCCATACTTTGTCCATCACAGCACAGTCTGGCTATTAGATTTATCAAATTCATTATGGTTCAGGAATGCCTTACATCACTTAGGAAACAATTATTTTTACTTTTCTTGCAGAAATAACCGGGCATGTCAATGCTGAGGTTCTAGCACCTGTTTTACTCTTTGCTGTGTGTGAATGGCCACTCACCAGATGCTGAATTTAAGCATTTGTTTAAATGGATGTGAAACTTGAGAGGTTCAAGAGGCCAATTTGCCGGCTTTCAATGTTGTACTAAACTGCATCATGCAAGCTGTTTTATTTTGTGTTGCTGGAAACATATTGGTTGTTTCTGGTCCCATATGCTGAAACAAAGTGATACCATTAATTCAGTTATAAATATTTCTGCTTTGTCAGAATAAGCACTTTCATGCAGCCCATTTTTATGTGCAATTGTAATTGTGATGATTTGTTTGTCATTCAATGACATTCACTGGACACTCCTTGCGAGTAGTTTGTGCTGTAAGAGAATGTAATTGTCTTTCTAGAGACTCCAACTCCTGTTGGAAAATTATTTCAAAGCTTTGTGTATGAATGAACCACAATTGAGGCTTGTCCTCAAGGGGTATCACCTGGTGACATATATGGTTGTTGGCATCCTGTGTTTGCTGTATTACTTGGCTTGTGCTGATAACCCGCTTTGTGGACACGCTGTGTTGCATGTTACAAAACATGGCACAAATCCAACACAATATCTATGAATGCTGAAGAAGGATGAAGGAGAGGAGTTCATCAGAGAATAATCAGTGCTTTCTTGTTTTGGTTCCTGATTGAAAAACTGTTTGGTTTCATGCTAATTGGTTTCATTCACACGTTGAGATCCTATCCAGAAAAAAAAAAAAAATTGTCCTTAATTTTCTGGAAGTGGCATGATAGGACTGAAGAGCTGAATTGGATGTCTCTGAATTAAGGTTCTTGAGGGATTTAAAGAGGAGAGCTTTGGACCAGTCTGCAAGGTACAGAAAGATAGTCTCTTAGGTGCTTTCTGTCTTCAGGAGTCAGGCTTGTGTGCATGGAGAAGTAGTATGGCCAGCATCAGAGTGTAAGCAGATCAGTGCATTTAAATGAAGGAAATAAAAGGGGATATTTGGCAGAAACACCCCACTGCTGTGGGAAGATAGCAGAATATAGTAATCCAAACTGAAATTGATAAGCCAGATTCCCATATCACTAAAGAGGACAGTCACAAACCCACACTGTGTTTGTGTTGTGGCTGTGATCTATGGCCCTGAAATGGTCTGTCAGCGTAAGCTGAAAGCAACTGTAAACTAAAGCTAGATGTTCCAGGGACCACATAGAAATTTAGATTAAAAAATAGTTATGGAGTCGTTCATATTAAGAGAGTGAGCAATTTTTATTTATGTATTATATGTTAGAAAAAAAAAAATCAAAACCATCTAAAATGTTTTTCCTCATTCACTATATTTTTCTTTTCATTTCTTCTTTTATTTCCTTTTTTTCCCCCTTCTTTTTATTTGTTTCTCTTTTTCTTTCTTTTTCTTTTCTTCTCTCTTCCTCTTTTTTTCCTTTCTGCCTGCAAGAAGATCCATCCTTACAAGGAGCTAAACAGTGCCACATGTAGCCAGCCATCAAAAGAGTACCCCTACCCCAAGTACAACAGCTTTGAATGCTTTGTCTAAAAGAAGATTTCCATTGTTAGTGTAAAACTTTGCACAGACTCAGTTGTGTAGGAGGGTGACCAGTTTTCACCATCAGAGAGACTTTTGGTGAAGGTGCTGTGTAATTCTGCCTTGGACATAAACATTAGCCTAGTGATGAGCAATATCCTCTCTAATGTTTCTGTATAAGCAGAATAGTAATGAGACCTATCTTGAAAAACCTCTGAGCTAATGCCCGCTAAATATATTTTGTTTGATATTGTGTCTCTTTTTTTTTCATAATTCATGGATATAAGAAACCTTTCAGTCAGTCCATGTTTATATCATTAATGTATTAAGAAATGAGTGACCAATTAGTCTGTAAAACCTGGTTTCACAAAAACCTCTACTTAGCACAGAGTTTCAGACTTTATTTAATATTAAAGAAAACAAATAAAAGAAGAAAGCAAAATAAATGCTTTAGTTAGACCTTTCCTGATGACATTCTGCTTTACTCTGCCTTCGTTCTCTTTTGCCTTCAGCCCAGACATTTGATCTTTATAAAATATACTTTCCAACAAAGGAAAATATCTTACCCACAAAACATCCAGACTGTTCATTACTTAATCAGTTATGAAAGCAAAGTCTCACAATTTGGATTGTTTAAAGAAGCTGTTTTTAACTTATGGTCAGGTATTATTCTCCCTAGACTTTTTTTAAGAGACCAGAGAAAGGTCTTGTACTGTGTATTTTTTTTATATCCAAGTAACAATTGAACTGTAAATAAAGATTGCTTTCAGAGGAATTATTGTTAGCATGCTGACATATGTATTGGAAAAAAATAATGTAATGAAGGTTGTATATCAATTCTTTACAAGGTAAATAAAATCAATCTATTACCCCATGTCCCTTGGCTGTTGTTTATGGCAATAGTGACTAAAGTACAGAGCTTTATAGTAAAGAGGGTGTGCAGAGCATGCAAATAAATAAACGGCTATTACCTGGAGGAAACAGCACAGCAACAAATGAAGTTTAGATTTTTCTATCAAGTCAGCACTTTAGCAGGGCAATTCAAGTTTGTGACCTCCTGTCACATACCTGAGCTGGAGCCAAGACCAATTGGCTGCAAAAGTGTAGAGATCAGTTCTCTTATAATCCATCCTGCTATATTTCTTGGGATGGAATTTTGACATATGTCAGGCATAATTTCCCCTTTTGAAAGAGGCAGAATTTAATTTGATTTCCTCCTTGTCTCCTGGGTTTTTTTGAAGTAGGAGTTTACACGATTTATACAAATGTTACAGTTATGATTAGAATGGCCTATAATTTTTTGTCTGTTTTTTAAAGAGCAAATATATTTCGCTGCAAATTGTTCTTTGCTTTTTACTAAGAGGGTTTTGTGTTCAGCATTATCTTTTGAAGTGAAGTAGATTGGTGTTTTCCCTTTTTTATCTTCGTATATTTAAAGGTGCATTTCAGGAATGGAGGAAAAAAAAAACCACACATTTTCAGTAGAACTTTGCATTAGGTTTGACAATATTTCAGATATTACCAGTTCACGTACCAACATATAAAAGAATAAATAATGTAATCTGGAATGTCTGTTTATAGTTAAATGAGTTTAAAAATGGTTAATTATATCAATTTCATTCAGTTAAAATATTATTTATATAGGAACATTTAAATATTAGACAGAGGAAATTGCAACTAAATTGCAACTGACCGAAACCATGTCAACTATTTTCAAAACAAAGTAAATGAAAATATTAATTTCTTTTCTAAACACATTATTTTTCGTTCTTACCACCAATTCCCAGTCTTTTGACACTTATTAGCTATACACAAATTTCTTCAACACACTGTACAATCTTATTTGCATTTAAAAATAGAGCTCTTACTTTATATGGTATTACTTTTGAGCAGAGAATGGTAAAACTCATGTTGCTAAAAGACAACTCCATCAGATTAGATTTCTACAACATTTATAGATATTGATAATATAGATAATTGAATATTTGAGAATGAAAAATTTCACTTGAGTTTCTTTATTGCTTGTAAACTTTTATAAGATTTCCTGTATTTAGCAGACTCTCAGCTAGTGTAAATCAGTGTGTTTTCACTGCATGTAGTACGTGCTTTAGACAACAAAAAGTTCACAAATATGCATCTTGCTAGGTGTGCAATTCAGTTTTGACTGGATGATAAATCATAGCGTTTCTTTTCATGAAAAAGTTGTGTAGGAACTTGAAGAACATGTTTGTGAGTACAGAAGTGTGGGAATGGATTAAGAATATAGCTGATAACACCTTGAAATGATGCAGAATGTAACTGATAATGCTTGCACTGATGCTTTAAAATGTATGTTTACCTTTGCCATGTATGTCCTCCCCCCTCGGGAATCCATGTTTTCCCCTTCCCAGAATCCATTTGTACCACTTCCCCAAAACCATGTGCTCCTTCCCAGAGAGTCTCTTCGGCTCGCCAAGACCACCCCCCAGGAAAGAGAGGGGCGTGACCCACCTTTCTACCTGAAACCTTTCCCCACCTATATGTTAATCCCCTCATCCCTGTTGGCCCAAAGCCACACCATACCTTTTCCCCCGTTGGAGAATCTGAACCCCCTCCAAGGGACTATAAAAAGTCCCTGCTTCCTGAATAAACTCTCTCTTTCTGCTCGGACCTTCCCCAAGCTGTTGTGGTGTCTTTGTCCTTTGCCCAGGGCTCTGGCACCACGTGGCCGGGGGGGGACCCAGGGGAGAGCACCCACTCCTCTCCTAGATGCATGGACTAAAAGCCTAGCCTAGGAGACTAATATCATACCACTGCGGCCATCCCACCACCCAACACTCCAACGAGGCTCAACACACCGACATATCCAAACCCGGATACAGAAGTGCAGGACAGAAGCAGTTATAACAAAAATTGCTGAGTAAGCATTATTATTTCTTTTTTTTTCACAACTCTGTCAGTAAAATTAAGAACTTTAAAAGGTATAAGATAAACAAAATGCCATGAGAGTCACAGAAAATTGAAATTTTGCGCAAATTTGATTTTCTTATCTGAAAAAAACCACTGTCTTTCAATTCTGATGAGCAGTCTATGTCTGTACAATTTTACAAATATAATCTTGTCGTTATTGAACTTCCAATATTTTTTAGACCAATTAGCCAGCTTCTTATGATGACTTTTAGACTTTGGCATTTTAACCAATCTTAACTAAATTAATAAAAAACTGGGGGAAAAATCACACACATCTTCTGATTAGAACCTCGTAACACAAGGAATTATTTTTTCCCATGGGAAATAAATAACATAAGAAATATATTACTATCTTGCCTTCAGCAGAAATGTGATCAGAAACAGCTATGTGTACAGACTAGATAGATTTAGGCACAGCCTACGTATCAAAATAAAGCAGCAATCCAAGTACAACAAACTGTTCAGGGGAGGTACAAGTCAGGGGTGTCTCCTAATCATGGTATAGTGAAAATTATCCTGGCATGAGAGAAAGCTTGGGTGTATAGGTGGAAGACCTGCTTCTTCATTTTGTCTGAAGACCGATGAATAGACCAAATAGCATTTTATTTGTCAGCATAGAACTAGTTTTTGTGAATGCTTAACAAGAGCATTGTGTACCCTAAAAAGCAAGAGATATCAGGTAGGCGCAGAGAGGACTGAGAGATAAATGTGAGAGACAGCACCTACAGCTAGTGATCTCAGCACACTGGCTGCTCTTTCCATTGAAAACGTTGCAAAATGATTTTTGGTGTCTATGTGGCAGAGATTGTCTATTGCAAATGATGTGACATGAAGGCATCTCTGGACCCTAGAAATCCAAATAATGGTTAAAGAGTTGTTTTTATCCCAGATAATGGCTGACACTAAAATAAATAAACGTGTGGTAGAATCACCTGATTAATCACTATTTGCTGATTACTGTTTCACTGAGATAGAACAGGAAGAGACACACACCTGCCTGCACACTCCATGGTCAAGACTCTACTCATGCTTAAATGACTCACAGACTCAATGTGGCTCAAATCCTTAGTTTTTTGCTCCATGAGCTAAAAGGAGTCTTTGAAATGGCATCTACCTGTCTTTTAGTCACGAGACTGAAATATCAGATGTCTTTGTACAGGATGAACCTGAAATCATGTGCCAACTTGAGTAAATGCTCTCCCACCGTGTGGTGACACAATGGCCCTCACCATCTCCATGAGCTACATTGTGTTCTCAGAACAGCCTCAGCCTTGATGAACAACTCTTGAGTTAAGCTCCTGTTGAGCTTATCAGAAACACTGTCTGCTCGCAGCAATTTATGTTGTGCAACAAGCTCCTACTTTTTAACGAACTGCCCTTAAAACTTATTTCTTGCCTGACTAACAGCTCAAATGGAACAACATTTTTTAATTGAACTTTCAAAGAACGTTACTGACCTTAGTTGCAGCAAGGAAGGAAAATTGCTAGGATGAAAGTCAACCTCTCATGATCCTATAAGCAGCTGTCCTTGAGCTCTCCTGGAACACAGTGGGCTATAACCAGCAATCTCACTGAGTGGCATACCTCTCAGAGTTAGCCAGCTCTCATCTGCTATACTTGAAGAACCACTGCCAAACACTGACAATGGAGCCTCACTCTTCAAGGTTCAACCCTTCACCTGTTTAGAAGATACAAAGTCATCCAATATGAGTACTTCGTTGAACTTTAGGTGAATTTTTCACAGGTATATACCTTGTACCTGTACTTTAGGTCTGTGTGCATGAGAATGTGAATATACTATAGCAAGTACACTATGAGTGTTCCTCTCTTAGTTTCTTAAATACATTAGATTCATAAGTTAGGCATATAAGGGAGTTACAATCATGCTTATAGTGAATTATATAAAATCTTTTGTTAATTTTTTTAATTTAGGCTATAAATTAAGTGTTGTTAGGTGCTGTTAACACGTTTAGACCTGAACTGTTGGTCAAGTCTGGGGCTAAGCTGGGAGAGGAGACCCACTCTGAAGCTTATGACTCAGTGGAAATGTCCCTTATTCTTTTTCATTCTTACCTTTTTCAATCCTTAAAATTTTCATCCCCAATCTGCATGTAAATAATTTTAGGCTTATTTTATTTTTGGATTGATAGATGTTAGATCTTAGTCCAATTTTTCACTGTGTGCTTTAGCCATCTAGGAATTAGGAGAGTGAACCTTGCAAATGAGCTTTGTTGTGCTTCCATTTTTGAATTAAACCTGCTTTTGCTGATACCTTTGCTGGTGATTCTTTAAGCAACCTAAACAACTCATTTATGACAGACTGTATCCTACCCTTTCTCAGCAACATGCATAACAATGAAACAGAAACAGTGAAAGAAACAGAGGAACTCCAAAGCTCACAAAGTGTGATAGACTGCAGATCTCTTATGTGAAAGCACAGGATGACCAATCCTTCCCTGACATCTCCCACCAGTGTCCTTCCCCATGCAGGTATGTCTTGGGGAAGAATGGAGGACAACCTCATCCATATGCAGCAAAAAATTAATAACATTTATATAAATTCAATTTAGTGAAGATTGGTTACATTCTTCAAAGGGATTGAGGATGATGATTTCTATTCCAGATATATTTCTCATTCAGAACTTGCCTGATCTGGAGACTATTTTATCAGAATGCTGTGAATCCCTGTATATTAGGATTAATAATTAAAGTGCTAATATATTTTTAACTGTAAAATTGCAAATGCAGCCATAATACAGTTGCACAGAATCTACTTAATATGCTTGCTGCAAAAAGGGACTTATGAAATTTTCATGAATGTTTTATATTATATATAGGCAGAATCGTGCAGTTCTTAATGCTGCTTAACAATAACATTGCAAACAATTTTCTAAGGAGGCAAGCTGTGCTGCCATATTTATATGGTGTCACCTATCCCACCAAAAATAAGCCTTCTGATGTTTACAAGATTATTCTGCATACAATATACACACACTGGCACACTCCCTCATCTCTTTTTCTCTCTGTTTACAGAGACTCACATGGACTAAGCAGCAAAGCATGATGCTCGTATTTTCAGTGGGTAACAACTTCAGCCTCACTGAGTTACCATTTTCCCTCCACAACTGCATGTACCTAACTGAGTAAATTATAAAAATAAGATAAATAGTAAAAGATGGAGCAATGTGACATTTTAATCACTGTTATTGATTTAGTCACATTTCAACATTTTGCTGAAGAGAAACTGGAAAGAATGAGATATAATGGTTTAAGGAGAAATGCCTGTCATGACAAGTGCCACTCCTTATCAGCATTTTCTCATCTAAGTAGACACCATATATCGCTTTCAACACTTTCTACATTGTCCTTCATACAAATATGCTAAAAATGAGGGAATTATTTACAGGGAAAAAGAAAGGTACAGCAACCTCAGAGTGTGCTTTTGTTGGTCACTTTTCAAAGTGTTTTTAATGATTGTGTATGTCACAAAAGATTGCTCCTTTTTCCTCTCTAAAAGAATATAACTCCCCAATCAGGAAGGGAGTAAGAGGAAATCACTGAGACTTGAACTTTATGGAGGATTAGTCAGGAGATGATTAGTAAGTAGGCGATCATAACCTAAGTAACCTAAGAACAATTTTTCCCCCTAGAAGGGATTTATTAAATTCAAGAAATCTTTTTAGCTATTCACACTGCTATGACACTTAGTGGCTCAAATGGGAAATTTCACCAGGTTGTCTCATCAGATAAGTATTTGATGACCAGCTTTAGAAAGGACACAGTTAGATTCCTATCTAACTCAGTGTGCCAAGGCTCTGACCAGAAATTATTTTGCCAAGCCTTATCTTAAAAGCAGACAGTCACATTCCTGACCTATGACAGAATGAGCGGTCTCTCCCTAAGCACTGTTTCGCTATTTGAGTATTTTTACTTAAGCAAATGTAGAAGAGGCGAAACCAGCTGGTTCATTTATTTTGCCAGAATGTCTTACATAATTGTTCACACCCATCTTTTTTCCAATGACCAAGTGAGAGAACATTTGAGACATCCAAATGAGAGATCTTATGGAGTCTCCGTCCATCTCTAATGCACAGCAAAGCCACACTCTGCAGGGAGATACTCTCTGACCTGCCTGGAAGTGACTGCAGTAACAAGTCATTCCTCTGCTTTTCAAACTGGTAAAATTTATTGCTCAGTACAAGACCAAAAAGCAGTCTCTTTTTCTTTTTTTTTTTTTTTTTCATAGCAAACTTCTCAAGAAATGTTTGTTCTTCAGGATTCTTGCTCTCTGAGACTTGGTTTTGTGTTAGTTTTATTGCTTTTCCAACCAAACAGTTTCCTGATTTGGGGTCAGAGAGTTCTGTTTGTACAACTTTTTTTTTTTTTTTTTTTAAGCAAAAAAAAAAAAAAAAAAACAAACTG
>VXAU01002659.1:0-34032 GCA_013399695.1 Formicarius rufipectus | reverse complement strand
TTTTTTTTTTTTTTTAAGCAAACAAACAAACAACAAAACCAAAACCAAAACCAAGAAGACAAAATTATTTTGACATAAACAGTAAATTGTGTGGATTTTGTGAAAGAATCTGTTTTGTGACTCTAATCTACCAGAGGATTAAAAAATAATATTAATTAACTCAATGAGTTTCACTGGTTTTGTTGTTTATTTCCCTTTCAATTTAGGCTGAATTCATCCCAGTGTTCAAGCATCCCAGAGGTTCAAGAAGTGAAGAATATTCATTACACTTTTAAAACTAAATGTTGTTTTTGTTGAGACTTCTACTAATGGATATATTTACATCATATTATGACTTCATTGATGTGAAGTGACATGGCATTCCTGTTGGTTTTGATTATCTCACTCCATCTTTATCCATGCACTGTTTTGAAGTGATAGTAATATGCTGTTCAAGAAAATAACATGGCGTGTACCGTCAATGCACACAGAAAAAACAAGCTTATCTTATTTAACAGTTTGAGTCCCAGCATTTTTAAACTTTTGTAATGATGTCATGCATCTCCTGCAGGAGAAAAAAAAAAGTTTATATTATTCAGTGTGAAATGACTTAGAATATCTTTGTCTGGACAAGCATTGAGAATAATTTTTCATTGCACCAGGTGCAACTGCAAATCAACGATCTTTGAACACTCGTGGTAGCAATGTTCATGGACCTAGCTCACCTCAGCCAAAATATTAGTTGAAAGTGTTTTCCAAATACGTATTTTGGGTCTCTATAACGACATGAGATAAAGTACAGCAGGACTTCCAGTTAACATATATGATCTACACGGATCATTAGACTCCCTGATGTGTCACAAAATATTTGGATTTGGAGTCACTATTGAACATGGAAAACTCTAAAGAATTTAATAGGCATTTTACTAATAGCATCCTTGGGTTTATTAGGTTCACTCATCATTATCTTCCTCTAGCAATTCACACAAACTTGACTCTTTCCATCACTTTAGCTGCTCTTTGCCTCCTTTTCAGATAATGAGATTTATATTGCTTTGCAGCAGCTGGAAGTGTGTGTCTTTCTCACATGTATGCAGACTTGCACCATCATATATCTCAACTATGTGTGATTTGCCATGCAGAGTGGATATTATCCTGTGGGATATAATCTGAACCTGTGAGAAGGAAGGGAGAAGAGTTCAGCTCAGCCTGTTCCTGTTTTAGTTGCATGCACTTCTGTCCAGTACGACTTCAGACTCTGTTAAATGTGTATTAGAGCACTATAAAATATACTAAAACTATTCAAAAGAAGCTGTAAAGAATGGAGGACACCAAGCATATGAGAAAAACGTACCTAGGTGGGGACAATGTTTGTACTTTTGTTTGTTTTACACTCCTATTCCTAAATAAAATTCCTCAAATATTTTCAATCTGGTTTTCAAAACTCTTTAAGTAAAATTATATCTGATTCTTCATGATGAGCAGTTTAAAATGTCCTGTGAATTACAGTACAGTGTAAGTACTGTGCTGGATGCAGACAAATAGAATTTTTCCCATGAACTATGCATTGATTATCAAATGATAAATCCATGGCTGTTTATCTACAGGGTAAAAACATTGGACATCTATTCAATATTTGCAGAATTGTTCATCAGTCTTCAGTGAAGTACAAAAGACCAGTGTACAAAAGACCAGTGAAGTACAAAAGACCACAAAGACCTTATGTCTAGCCATCATAAAATTAAAAAATAAAAAAAAAGGTTCCCTTGTTAAAAATTGGCTAACATTATCCCACATTTCATGATCATGTCCACATATCTGAAAAATCTTTGCTAATGGAAATCTGAAAATGGAGAGTGATAGTGCTGTGTTCATTTGATTTTTGTCTGGCCCAACCAACAACATAGTAATTGATTTTACATTATTTTTCAGTGACTTAAAGAGCTGTAATTAATCTCCTTACAGTTTTGTTAAATGCAAATCCCATAAAGCTGTCTAATATGCTTATGAGACCAAAACACCAGGCCAGTGGCTTAGGATCTGTACCATGCTGCTAAGCACAGCCCTTTGCGTAGCTTTTACTGACGAGCTTACAGGCAGGAGTTGTGAGATGGTGAAAGCTGAATTCTGTGATTTAATGAGCACATCTTACACAAATGCTACACTACACTACAAGGTAAGATTTTAATTTTGGCTGGTGTTCAAGACTTTTTGTTTGTTATAGGATGGCCAGTTAAAGATAATGAGTGTTTCTTCTGGCCTAATGTCATGTTGGCAGAAGATTCAAAGGATTTACACTGAAAACGAGGGATTTCCAGCTACTATCAGTGCTCAAAGCTCTGCAGACATCTGAATATACAGAGGGCAATTATCTCAAATTTGGAGATGAAGAGAAAGAAGATGTTAATACAAACGCAGCTTCTCTCCTGCTTGCAAATTTTCAAGACACTACCAAATAAAGAATATTTTTCTTGCTAACCTAATCTGAAGACCCAGTGTACCAATTTACCAAAGGCAAAAGTAATCCTTAGCTGAAAAAATAAAAGACATGCTATGCAGTTAAAGGCTACTGAATAATTTGCTACTTCACTGTAGAGATTGCATAGAGAATGTAAAATTAACATGTATACATTTTTATATTCTAAGCTTTCTAGCAGAGAACCTTTAAATAGCACCAGTAGAAAAAATAAAATGAAAGATCTGACAGGATCACAGAGCAGTTTCAACAGTGAATATAGATTTGGCTCCTTCAAGTGTGGATTAAAGTGAGCTTGAAATGAAATAAACAGAACAGCTTCAGAAGCGAAGAGCTGAAGGGAAGTCATCCATCACAATGGAAGAATGTTTGATCTGATGTACAGTAGTTTAGCTCACAAACTTCATTGCTAAAATCATCTATCTCTGTGCTCACTGCAAGTTCTAATAATACAAGGCATGTCCTGAAGAAATTCAATATGCCAAGTAATTGTGAGCATCAGTCTTATGGAATGTGTAAAAAATAGACACACTGGACATCTAGATACATTTTGTTTCTCTCTGTGCTTGGCAAAAATGAAAAATAAGTCCCATAACATAAAATGTCTCAGTTGTTCAATAAGTTTTTATATGATTTTCCATTCTAAAAGAAGATGTTAGTTTCCTATCTGTATGCTGATTGGCAACTTTCGTGTCTTTCCTTCTCCTTGCTTTAGACACCCTAATCTTATTAATGAATTGAAGATTCTGATTATGCTTATTGTATATTGTGATTTCTATAGTATTCTGATGTATTGAAGAGTATAGTCTGCCCCAAAGGGCTTGTCTTCCAAAAATATTAAGCAAGTAGCAGTTCAGAAATAATCTGAGATAACTGGATATGTTCAGCCTTGTGATACACTATTTTTAAATGCATAGTTAAATGTCATCCACAAATAGTCTTCAATAGCAGACTTCATAATTTTATCAACTTGTTTTTTTAATCTCTTCCTCTTCAATCATTTTAATGTATAATGTGTGAACAGAGTATTCTCCTTCCAGGCAACAACAAGTAGCTATTTTGACATTTTCAGGGTAGTTAGAAAAATGCCATTTTCTCCTTGGAGAACATAGTTATGAATTCTGTGATACTTATAGGTTAATGCCTGCTGTTTGAAGGAGATTACACTGACAGTGTTGCATCTTCATCTCTAATGTACCTGTAAAATGCCATGGCCTCCAGAGAACTTTTAGTAAATTCATAACTTAACTGCAGCATCAACAAGCACTCAAATCTAGGGTACAAGGGCTTCTCCAGAATATATACATGAGCTGCAGAAGCATGAAAATGACATGCACAAACCTATAGAGACATAAAGATGTAGGAGAACAGAGAGCTAGATAATCTCTGGGTAGTACCTGCAAAGAAAGGGTGCACTCAACAAAGAAGTAAGGCGTCTCATAAAATTAATTTGAAAGAAGATGTAATACCTTCTCATAAGATTTCTTCACATTCAGATTAGAGCAAAACACAGAGAACATATCAAATAACATGATTTTAATTCCTGTATGATAATTGTTCATAGAAAATTTTCAGATTTCCCTAAATTTAATACAAATGTTTTGTGATGTGTTTTATGTTCTACTGAGTTTTTTCCTTTTTTTTTTTTTTTTTGTCTTTTTTTTTTAAATTTTTTTTTTTTTAATTGTGGCTATAGACGATGTTTTCAGACTTGAAAACATTAATTGGATGATCATCTATATTGGACGTAAAAATTTGCCTTGGCAAAACACACAGCCTTTCACTTTATTGATTTTTTATTATTTTGATGTCTCCAAACTTCCTGGAAATGGAAGAAGTAAGCTTTGATCCCTTCCATTTTCATGAGTCACTGATCAACTCTCCTCTTTCAACTGCTGGGCCTCAAAATCCAAGGGGCAGCAGCCATAAGTGAAGAAATGGGTGTTTTTTCACGTGTATGCATTGAATATACAACCATATAGTTTAGCAAGATACCAAAAAGATCTGAATAGAATAAAAAATCTAAATAGAGAAGAGAGACCACGTTTATTAAAAATACATATTGTGAATCAGTATCAATCATATTTTTATAAAATACTTGGAATTCTGAAGTGTTTGTAGATGATGCTTCTTCCAGATGCTTTTCCTTTTTATGCATTGTGTTTACATATCTTATTGTAGACAGTAACTAGCCATTTATTGCTTGTCTCTACCTCAATTTTGTTACTCACAAAGTAGGCTTTCAGAATACTTAGACTATAATTTTCTAGTCTACATGTTTAATAACACAGGCATATGTCTTCTTATTTAAAAGGACAATCTTTTTTATTCTCCTGGAGAATGTGATGAGCTTCAAAGGTAGATGCCAAACCCAGATTTTTGTTTTCTCTTTTATCAAGTACTTTCTAGCTGGAGAACCACTTTTTTAAGCACAAATCTTCCAACCAGCTGTCACCAGTGCACACAAGAACTTTACCACCTTAAAGCTTGTCAGTTCAGTTTTGCATTTATCTGCTTGCTATCTTTTGGAAAGTCTCATTACTCTTCCCAGTCATGTAAGTCAGGTACTAGATCAACAAAACCAAAGAAGTTTTACAGCTTCCAGAAGATAAAATACCCAAAGAGTTTTAATTTAAAATTCCATCTAGTGATACCATAATATCATCAAACCATAGAAAATTATGGTATAGGCAGTTTTAATACAGTCATGAGTTAACCCATGGCAGTGTTGAACAACACAAAGAACCTTTAAGCCCAGGAAGGAAAGGAGTGGAAGCAGTGATGGTCACAATGGTACATATATTTATACATGTTGTATACAAAGTGTGTAGTCAGATGCCTTTAACAGAATTTTCTGGAAAGCCATAAGGTTAACAATAAGTATTACTAATTGTTCGTTCCTTGATGTTGCTTAGGAGGAAAAAATGGGCCTTTTTAGTGCTCTTATACTAGCATTAATGGAGGTGTCACTGCTGGAGTCAGTTTGTACGGACCTTTATGACAAATTTAATAAATCTGGAAACTTTAATATGTGCCTACTGTTGTTAAAAAAGTTATACCAAATTAATCAAGTTGGTAATACCATATAAAAGGTCTTTCATGGAGGCTTGCATTGATAATACTTTAAAGGATCAATCTGGTTTCAGTGACAAAAAGCATCCTCAAGCTCCTCTAATTATGAAATCAGATACTATATCAATAAGAAGCATACAAATGGAAAATTGACCTCACAAATTAGACTAATTATTTCAATACTCACACACAGTATAGAAGCATAACCTTTGTCAAATCTCATCTTCTTGTCCATGCACCCTTCATAACTCATACAGGAAATAGGAAAATCCTGTCAAAAGGTGATATTAGTACTCACATCATGGCTGTTTGAAAGCCTTGCCTAAAAAGTTGTATCTTAAAAACCATTGTGTCTTAGTAAGAGAGGAAGTTTGTACATTAGTAGTTTCAACAGCTGCCATATTAAACAGTTGCTAAATGCAAATAATGAAGTGTGGTAACTAGTGAAATGCAGGCAGGTGTCTGGCATCTAAGATTATTCCATAACCCAAAGCATTCAATAGCAGAAAATGGAAATGAGAATACTGATGTATTTTGTATGGGGCCTAATAGAACTAACACTGTTGGACTGTACTGAAAAAAATCCAACTTTACTCAGTGTCTCTATTCTCAGCTTGCATCAGTCTGTCATTATAAACCTAAAAAACAGCTCTAACACTACATAGTAATTTTTCCTAGTCACTTAAATTTTTAAAAGGTAAGATGCAAATATCATATTAAGTAATTCAACATCTTAATAAGGGACACAAAACTTTTAATGTGCATCTCAAGAATTTAGAATATGAATTGTCTGGCTGGACCAAGAAATAGCTCATAAAGATAAAAATTATAAACAGGTAGCTCAAGTGAATTCTCTTGCTGAAGATCCCAGCTGTGATGGTCTTACCAGTTGGTGGAGGATTGGCTTCTCTATTCATTAAGGAAAACCAGAAAATATGGCAGAACTTAAGGAATATAGATATGACTGATGGAAAAGAAAGTATAAGCATAAAGGAGCTTCCTTGTGATTCAAGAGAGAGAATAAGCCTTCATTGTCATTGCAGATGAGTTTATGCAACAGCTTTGATAAAGTTATAGAATATCATAGAAGTGATACTTGACAGGAAAAGCAGCAATTCATCATTGCAGAGAGCCATGTACCGTGAACGAACTAGCTCTTGGCAATGAATTTCTTAAAAAAGGCAAAGTAAAAATTAGTCTTGACAATATCTGAGCTGAATTTAAAAATTATTAGACCTATATTTTAATATACATTCACCTACTTAGAAAATCCCTGAGCATGCCTGCAACCAACTAAATATGTTTACTGCTTTGCAAGGTACCAGACACATAGTCTCACAGTCTAACCAATTAACATATATTATTAAGCTGAGAGGAATTTTTTTTCAACCTGTATTTATCTCTGAAGTATGTTGACTTTATTAACAGAAAGTTTTTGATTGCTTGAAAGGGTATCTATTTTTTTCCAGTTACCTAACGAATTTTTTCTCTCTTTCTATGAACTTTGACTTGTATCATGTAGATGTATCATCTTATTTGGAGGCAGCTCAGAGTAGCTCTTAGTATAACTGCCTATCACAGGGAGGTCACCCTGCGTGAGTGGTGGCAGCTGGATCCAAATATATGAATGTTTTCATTGCTTTCCAAATTTGCCTAAAAGGCAGAAGGATTTCATATACATCTTGATATACAGCACACGACATTTAAGAGTTTCCCCCACAGATAGCATAGCTGTCAGGACGTGACTACTAGAGTAGGCACTTCAGTACCTCTTACTGTAATTTCCAAAGAGAAATACAACCGTGACAGGAACAAAGACCTACTAAATAGAGTTGATACGATCAGGAAGGGGTCTGGTAATGCTCATTTATGCTCATTTATACAGAAATCATAGATAACAACTCCTTAAAATTAGTGTCTGTAGAGAGCGATGTTTCATTTTTTCACTAAGGCTGTGGGATAATTTTGTTAATGACAACCCTTGTAACAAATGTGTCAAAAAAGCTAGCAGGGAGAAGAAATTAAGTTCCATTAGGAACTTTCTGTCCTTTGACTGTGGAAAAAAGAAAAACTTTTGCTAAGAATGAAAGCTTTAGAGACTTTTGAGAGAGCTAAAAAACTCAGTATGGGATCTGGCTTCCTATGCTGCCTGTCCTCCTCCCATGGTCATAAAAAATATTATACTTTAGCAAGTGTAATCTGTAGCATTCACATTGATACACATCTAATGTGTGGGTGATATCTGAAGAGATTGTTTACCTTGGCCATTTCAAGCTTAATGTAGCAGTACAGTAGTGTTGGCTACAGCTAGAATTAACAGTATCTTGTCTCAGTTTTAAAGAGCTGCCGGCTGTTTGAGGAACTATCCTGCTGCAGTAGATTCCTGATAAATCATGCAGCAAGTCTATGAAAAACTTACCATACTATTGATAATGCCACCAGTTTTGTTTGAACAAGTTTTTGTGTTCTAGATTTACAGATTTCTTTTTTCTGTTGTTCTTCAGATACCAATTCCTTATTCAATTAAAGAATACTTTTTAAAGCACTTAAAATTATTTTCCTGCAAAGAGAAACAAGAAAGTGCCAGCATAGATCTAGAAAGTATAAGAACAACAGTTGGACTTTGTAGTATCTCATCTTACTCTCTAGATCTGATAGGCAGGTCTATTTAGAACACCACTCAAAACCAATTTTCACCTCTGCGACTAATCAAATTTGGATGTCAAAATTTTTGAGAAAGGAAATATTAATATCCCAAAAATGACAGTATTGTAAACTCATAAGTTTTATATGAGGTATTGATTTCTGAGTCAGAGATTTTTGAAAACATCTCATTAGTTTTGGAAATTTAAGTCTCCAAAATTGCTAATGTCAACTCTTTAAGATGTCATTTGCGCCACCTTTAAGACCCTCGACTTTTGTCATTAGTTTGTAATGGAATTTGATGGTTAGACCAAGAGTGGTGTATTTGAGCTGTGTTCTCACCTTGCTGGTTCCTTTGATGCTGACATTTCAGATCGGCACTATCTGGCTGTGTCCATTTCCTGCTTGTTGTTATTTTGTTGAAGTGGGCTGTTTGGAGCTCACCCAAGAACTGTGATAAGGTATCTGGAAATGGGTTTTGTGAGGTAACACGAAGTTGACATGCTAGCTGAGACAATTAGATATTGTACACTGCAGCAAATGGTTTAATAACAAGGTGACTTATCTTGGCAGCAGAGTGACTGACTGGATTAAAACACCAATTAAAAGAGAGACGACAGAAAAAACTGCAGGGCAAAAAATCATTGTGCTCTAGGAACTAGGTAATGTACTCCAGGAACTAGGGAGTACTTGCCTAATATGACCTCTTCATGAGGCAAAAATCTCTTGCTGCCCTTCAGAAAAGTAAGATAGCTCACGGGAAAGTGACAGATCAAGATGAAACCAATGCAGGTGTTGGTCCATGGAGCAATGGGAACAAGAACAGAACTGCTTAGGTTTGGAGTGAGCAACTCTCCCTGTCCTCAGGCACCTGACTAGATAAGCTCAGAAAATATGTATTCAGCTGTGGCCATGTGCAGTCAGGAGAAAAATATTATGCATAGGGGAGGAGTGGACAAAGATGCCAAGACATCAGGAAGCTTCGGGGGAGCTGAGTGAGGCCATGCCTTCTCTTTCCGTCCTGGAACCCCTTCCTCTCTTCTTCAGGAGTGCAGTGATCACATTTCCATCTCAATTCTTGTTGCCCACTCTCTCTTCCTTTTGGTGTGATAGCCCCTGCTAAAAACCACTGTTTCTCATCCAAGTGTTCCTACTTTCTTCCCGGGAATTGGCAGATAGCTAAGGGAGGACCTGCTCCTAGTGGGGGAGAATCTCAGTCCCAGGCCGGGGGAAACAGCCAGAAAAGAGTTTCAGAGGAAGAGCTATTGCTGCCAGGAAACGTCTCCTTCACATCTTTCCAATCATCCCTCCTTTCTTTGGCAGCAGCAACAGAAATCCAATTGCAAAGATGAGGTGGGGATTTGCTGATCATCCTGGAAAAGCACAACTTGTTTTCCTCAAGCATACTCAGAGCAGGCAGTTTGCCATCCCTTGTTGGCTGCAACTTCTTTTGCATACTGTCTCACTGGGTTTTCATGAAATTGTACATTTTTCTTATAGAATTTCATTGAATCATAGAATAATTTGGGTTGGAAGAGGTCCAGGATCTTTGGAGATCATCTGGGAAGGCTATTCGCCATATCCTGTCCACATATCACAGTATTTCATGCTGGTATGAACATGAAATACTACCATGTAACGGTATGAAACTGTGTCAAGGGAGGTTTAGATTAGATATTAACAAAAAGTTTTCCACCCAGAGGGTGGTTGGGCACTGGAACAGGTTGCCCAGGGAAGTGGTCACAGCACCAAGCCTTCCAGAGTTCAAGAAGCATTTGGACAATGCTCTCAGGTTCATGGTGGGGCTGTCCCATGCAGGACCAGAAGCTGGACTTTGACGTTCTTGGAAGGTCCCTTTCAACTTAGGATATTCTATTATTCTACGATTTTATGTTTCTTTCCTTTAGTGATCCTACCCCGTCAGTGCCCTTGAAATTCCAGCGGTTTCTCTGTGCCCTGGTATTAGACTACCAGTGTTGCTTCTGTGAAGTGAAAGGAAAGCAGGATGCTAGGAAACCTCTGAGTTTCTTATAAGTCAGCAGGAAAAGATATATACATAGAAACAGTGATAAGCCTGCAAGAATTACCTGTGCATATATTTTGTGGTCCTGATGATTGACATTTTTGTTTTTGAAGGTGTAGGTTAGAACAGGAGTGAAAAAGCCAGGTTTTGTTTACTGTAACTAATAAATCATCAATGCTCCACAAGCCCATGATTGCTTTTGGTGACCTCTGGAGAGGTCACGACCTCCTCACTGAAGAGACCCTGGCTTCTAATATGACTTTACAGACTCAAGGAAATATTGTTACTGGATTTTCATTGCACAGAGCTTTCCTTATGAACTAGTTGTGAGGTTTTTATTTTTGATTGATCATCTTTGACTTACCCTGACTTTCCTAATGATAGCATGCTTTTGGGGTTTTAGTGAAACAAGGCAAAGAATCAATCCCTTCCTTGCCCTCTCAATCTCTTTCCTTCACTTCTTCATCTTGTCTGCTTAGTATTAGTATGATTAAATGAAATTTGTTTACATCTAAGTGAAAAAAGTGTTGTCATAAAGGTGGCTTGTTTAAAATATGTGACCAAAGAATCAGAATGGTATGGATGAAGATAATTATTTTAATGTCATCTTCTCCAAGGGCCTGGACCCCAAATGTACTGAAAGTGGATGAGAGAGTCTGTGCTTATACGGCTGAGAAGTGGAGATTTCCATGATGACAGGGGTTGGAAGCTGGTGCCTTCTTTCAGCAAAGGAGGATGGCTCTTTCACCACCTGCAGATTGGCAGATGAGATATTGGGAGATCTTTCCAATGAATCATATGATGCAGCTGAGACTGAGACACATGGCAGAACTAGTCAAAGCAACAAGTGACAACAGAGGACAGAGGCTCCAATTACTTACTTACTTGACCTTCTGTTGGTGGAATTTTATTTCTTTCTAGGGGAACAAGTTTGGGATACTGTGGAAAGACTAACAAGTTTTCTCAAAATCTTAGGCAGCAGCAAACTCTCTGATTTTGTTTGGGTTTTTTTGTGTGTTTATTTCATTTTTGTTTGTTTTTTTTTTGTTTTGGCTTTTGTTTGTTTTTGTTTTGGGATGTTTTTTGTTTGTGTTTTTGTTTGTTTGGTTTGTGTTTGTTTTGTTTTGTTTTTTCTTTTTTGTTTTATGAGTTTTTTTTGCTGATGCATGTACCAATGATAGTACCACACTAGAAGTATATCAAGAATGACTACTTGGCTCTGGAGAAGACAATCAAGAACATGGAAGTCCAGGTGGTGTCTCCTTGATCCTGATAGCGAAGGGAAGGAAAGGCTTGAGGAGTGGACATATCCTGCAGGTCAACAACTGTCTGTGCAGCTGGTGTCAACAGCAAGTCTTTGGTTTCTATGACCATCAGATATTTGTTGAGAAATAAAGACTGCTATGAAGAGAGAAGACCCACCCAACTAAGTGGTGGAAAAGCATCTTTGCCAACAGGCTGGCCAAATTGATGAGGACACCTCTAAACTAGGAACAGTGAGGGAGAGACATGAAGAGTCTCTATCAAGTAAGAAAGTCCAACCCAGCATATTCTATGATTCTATGACAAATCTGGCAAGCATAGTATGTAGAGTGATGTGGACAGAAAAGACTCCATAACCAGGTCCAGCAAAGGGCCATGAGATTGATCAAGGAACTGGATGGAGCATCTGTCATAGGAGGAGAGGCTGAGAGCATTGCACTTGTTTAGCTTGGAGAAGAAAAACCTCTGGAGTGTCTTCAACGTGGTAAATACCTGATGTGGGAAGAGTAAAAGTATGGAGCCAGACTTTCCCATGGCACCCAGTGACAGGACAAGGCTAAATGTCGTATGTCATATCTCTAAGTATATAGAAATGAAACTGTCAAGTTTGGCAGAGGTGCAGAAATGTAAATAGACTAGAGTAGAATTAAGAAAACACATTTAAAAATACTTTACTATTGAATTCTTGCTGTAGGATCTCAGAAACATTACATCTCAGACTAGACTGGAAGACTAATATAAGTAAAAGCCATTGCCTGGAGAAATAAAAGGTTTAGTTCATTAAACAAATTTTAACTCAACCAAAATCAGCAGGTTCATCATTGCCTCCACAAATGAGCCCAGAGGAGATAAGAAATGATCACAAGGATGCTCTTAGAAAGTGCAGAGGGAGAACAGTGACATACTTAAGATTTGGTTGTGGATATGGGATTGAAAATGACTCTTGCAAGTTCTCATGACTGAACATCTGAACATGAACATGACATTTTACTCATGTCCTCTATAATGCTACTTGTTTATTCCCATTTGCTGTTTTAATCTGCTGCTTTCAGCTTTCTGCATTCAGTGTCTCTCTCTTTTCTTTCCTTAAAAAAGGCACATTTCTGAATAACTTTTTTCATCTTCTCTGACCCAAAGGTCAGACTGCCTTTGACCCCTGCATTTTTCAGTCTCAGCTACTTTTCCCTGCATAGATCACGAAATTGTTGCTTCAAAACCTTCTGTTCTTGACATGAATTTTTAGCTGACTTGTTTTCAGTTACGCTTTTTTCGATAAATTCTTCTACAAAAAATGTAATAACGAACAGCCCATTATATTTATTATATCAGATGGCTTTCATTCTTCATATTGTACAAATGGGATGACTTATATTGGTAAGGATTATTCACAGCTTTCCAGAATTCAACACTTGTGTTACAAACCATTTACCATTAAAATTCCTCTTAGCTTCCTATTTTCCAAAACTTTTGCCCTTCTGACTGAAAGTTGTAGCATCTCTATCTTCCAGGAAGTTGAATTTATTTTTTAGGAAAATTTAAGCATAATCTCCTTGGTTGTTTTTTTAAGTTGCATCATATGGCTTATCATTCTTTTAATTTAACATGGATATTCAGAAACAATTATGCTTGTTTTTCATGGCAGACATAGAGCAGAGAAATAAAGTTTTAACGTGGAGGATCTGCATCTTGTATTAAAACAGTGAGGGATTCTCCTCCCCTGCGCACCTGTTAGTCACCTTAACACACCCACAGTAGGTCTTGGTGGAATCCTATCATCTTTTTACTCCTTGCCAACAGTCAACAAGTCTGGAAGAAGCAGGTATTCATAAGAAGAACTCATGTACTCAAAAATTTTTCAGAGATTTTTACCATATATTTAAATATATATACACCCTTGAAATATTCAGAATATATCCGCACTGCCAAGAGACCAAAGTGTGGGCTACTACAAGTCCTAAACTACAAATCAGCCATGGAACTCTAAATTTCTGTCACTGAGACAGTCACCCGGGAGCCTGGCAGACATTTGCAAGGTGTGGTTTGTTATTGTTGATACAGTGTCAGGCTGATGTGCTGATTGATGTTGATTACAATTACTATATCCTTATGATATCACATATATGACAGATAGTTCTGTGCTAGTTCAAGAGAGCACAATAAGAAAATTCTTAAACAAAAAGAATAATAAAGAAAAGGTTTTGGAGGTTGTCCAAATAGTGCTACAAATATTCAAAATGTATTGAAAAGGAAATTATATTTCTGATTTCTTCTATGAAAAGGTATTGTCAAATGACTTCCCAGAACTTCTTTTAAGCAATAGGAAATTTATTCTGATTTTACTTGCTTTTCTGTGTCTTCAAAGAAAAAAACAAAGGCTTCTGGGGAAAAAAAAATCATAATTCATATCTGCAGTCTTGCAGCAAACAGACTTGGCAATCTAGGCTCCTACAAGATGGGTCAAGAATTTTTTTTTTTTTTTTAGCTTAACACTGACACTGTGTATTGGTATCTGTAATCATAAGATTTCAAGTTATGTCTAGGTATCATGTTGCCTGATGGCAGATAGTCCTATAGCTAAAATTCACAGGAACTGTCCATAATACTAAAGATATGTTTTAAAGGTATTTTTTCATCTGTCTTCTTTAGATACATTTGAAAATCTTAGTTATGGCTTTGAAGTGAAAACCAGCATAAGTCAAGTTTCTGACAGTGTTTTTTTGTTTTTTTTTAAAGACTGTTTGCCTTTATTACAAATAATTTAGTGTAACAACTGGGAAACGAAACAAAACAAACAAAAAATAAAAAGAAAACGAGAAAGCAGGAAGTCTAACCTTTTACTTGTTAGAAGAACTAAAAATAAATTTCATACAAAATCTTATACAAAATAAAAGTGAGATATATTTACAAGGGATTTTTCAGATGGTGTAGCCATTTGAGTTATTTTTCCTTGTGAAATACATCTCTTCAATAAAAAGCCCTCAAGCAATGCTTTAAAATGCAGGTTTGTTTTTTTTTTGTTTTGTTTTGTTTTATTGTGTTTTTGTTTTGTTTTGTTTTGTTTTGTTTTGTTTTGTTTTTAATAACAGAGTTCTAAAATTCCTCCATTCAACTTTTCCTTTTCACACCTTTTTTTCCAGCTGGGTCAACTGTTGCTGTGTGGCATAGTCTGCAGAGAACTGATGGCACATTTCTTATACCTGAAGCCTGTCAAAGCAGCAGTGAGAAGTTCAGCCATAGCTTCACACCAGGCAGTCCCACTAGCAGCAGGGGCACTGAAACTGCCAAGGAAATTAAACGCTCAGAAGCCGTGATTGGCATTTTGAGAAGCACATTTTCAAAAATACTGAAAAGTACTTTCAGAAGTGTCTTAATCACTTCTAAGTTTAAGTCTCATCTAAGCAATTTTTGTGATTTGTTTTTTAAATAATAATTACTAGTATTTGGGTCTAAGATTTCCTGTGTGATCCCACTCCAGCACACGTATATGTATAGTTAACTTCCTGACTATGCAGCTCAGCTGAATTCACACTGACACTGACTCATGCACATGTAAGAGCTTAATGTTTGCAGGGTTCAGAGCTCTTTTTTGAATTTGTAGAGTAGGTATGAATGAAAGGGGGAGGAGAAGGATGAAAGTGAGAAGGATGAAAGTGAAAAGGATGAAAGTTACAAGACTATATTGCTTAAAGGTATTTAGTCCAACATGAACATTTTTACCTTGCCACAATTTCCAAGATTTAATTTTTGTTTAAATATTCAATCAAAGCTTAAATTAAAATACCAGGCTCTTCTTATTCATACTGATTCATTTTGTTATGTGTCACTTACATATTTCATTATAGAAAATTGAAATTAAAAAATAAAAAATCCCCCCTGCATTTCTCATACAAAAAAATATTTCCCTGAGATAGATCTCATTAGATATCAGAGTAGTAAAAGTAGCATAATTAATAATCTAACCAGGAATGTGAACTTTATGTACACAAGACAAATCAGATTGAGAATAGATATGGGCAAGGTAGAAAAGAAATAAAATATTTTCAAATAAATCATTATTATTTTTCAGACAATGGCACTGATTAGAAAAAGGAGGGGTTTACATTTGTAAGAGAACCAATAAATCAGGGTGAAAACTCCCATTTCCTTGGATGTTCTACTTTTCTGTTCTTTACTAGTCCCACAATCCAAACTTTTACTGAGGACACATCTGAGCCACTGACGCATGTTCAAAAAAAGAGGGTAATGCTTATATTGTCAAAACAACTGAAAGAGTTTTCTTCAGTCTGAGAAGATCTCCTCTTGGTGTTGGAGCTGGTGTAAAACAATCACTCATGGTTCAGGCTGATTTCAAAGGGAAATCACCTCATTAAGATGATTGTGGGAAAAGCATCTCCCTAGAGTTAGCTGTGTTTCATTCCTTCCAGTTTGTTTGCTTACATAGTTCATGGTGTCTCTGAAAGGGAAAGAATAGATTTTTTAAAGAAATCTCAAATGATAAAGGGTTATATGACCCCTTATATGAAACCTGAAAATGTGAGTACTTAGCGTTTTTATTGACCTGCACCAGGAGATTAAGGGTAAGAGAAATGTCTGGTTGTTTATTTAGTTTTGTTAAAGAAATTACAAAAATGAAACTATCAAATCAATGAGAATCATTAATTTTCTTCCCAGTTACTCGATCATGTCATAATTTCATTAATAGGGTTATTTTCCAACTTGTTAAAAATTTTCTTTTCACAACATTTCTGTGTTATAGTTTATGCTTTGACTTTGCTCATTCTGAGTGTTACAAAGACTCACAAGCTAGGCTTCAGAGTACTTCTATCCAACCACTTACACTGAGATGGCTAATACCATCTAAGCTATAGTCTGCCATGAACAGACCATGCTTCACTATCTCCCATCTCAGCAAGGAAACTCCAATAAGATATCTGGTGCTTATTGCTGTGGTTTATGATACATCAGAAAAGCTCTATTTCTTAACAGGATATTCCTTGGATCCTTTCCTAGAAGTCAGGGGGTTAGATGCAAACCAGCTTCCAACCTTTCAGCCTTTCCAAAGCTGTAGTTAGAGCTGTCAGAAGAAGCAATCAATCATCCAAGCTGAAACTGAGAGGATACATCTTCACAGCCGTGGAATCATCCTACCTCTTCACACAGGAATAGTTGCAGACTAAGTATCCAAATGGCAGAGTTGCATTTACTTAAGTTTGGAAAAGTATGACTTCCTTCCTCTCTTTCTGGCTGTTCTTCCCTGTCATGTAAGATGGTGCCCCTCAAACAAGGAGTTCCCCATCAGGTACTCACTCCACTGAAAATACTGTCAGATGAAGACAACTGGGAATGCTATGCAAATGAATTTTCACTGAGGCAGTTCCTGTTCAGACAATAATGGAGTTTCTGTATTATAGCAAGACTAATGAAAAGCCTTCAAAAATATCAAGTAAATTGGGACTTCTATATGTGGCAACACAGGCAACTGATGCTGTGAAATCAGTCCCACTACAGTCTGGACAAATTTCATTTGTTTTATTGGATATATGTACATGTACTCCTATGATTATTTTGATATGTTTTTGGTACATCAGGCATTTTAATGAAGCTGATGAAATTACATTAAAAAGCACTAGTATCATATAGGATAATACAATTAGGACATTATAATAATATACCATTGAAGTGATGGTAAAAAGAAGTGATTGAACATAAATGAACAAATGTTCATTTCTACAATTCAGGAAACAAGAAAATAAGGCTAGGAAAATTAATAAGGAAGTATTTACATGATATTGGAAGAGTATATTTTTAGAATTGCTTTTACAAAGATGAGAGTTTCACCTCCCCTTCGTTGTCTTAGTCTCCCAGACTGAAGAAACTATTATCATTAGTATGATAATTTTTTTTTATTGTGTTTGTAAGAATTTGGCTTTCATTGCACAAGTGAAGAGAGAGAGAGTAGTACTAAATTAAAGGTAATTGTTCAGAAAACTGTGTCTTGTAAAGGCACTGATAACCTAAACTACCTGCACCTGCAGGTAATGCTTCACGAGAGCAGAAATTTGACTACTTTGTGACCAGCTAGAAAACAATATCTGATGCTGTGGAAATAACAGTGGGATAAATCTCATCCACCTTATACAGCTATAGGAACATCCATACTAGTATTATATCTCAGATAATTAGTGCTCATTTGAAGCAAATCTCCCAGTTATCCAGAATTTACTGAGCATCAGTTCATACGAGAGCAGCCACAAAACATTCAAAAGGATCTCTTAAGCTAAAGCAAAATATTATTCCAGGAATACACCACACCAGGAATACAATACACCAGGAATACATTACACTACACTACCTTCTAATGGTAGACCTGCTAAAGTACAGTCCTGGCAATGACACTAAGACTAAGCCAAGTAAAATTCCCCAAACAGACACAGATCACATATCAATGTCTCAGCATCATGTGCTTCACTCCACAAAAGTTCTCCTACTGTACCATACCATGTTCTAACATACCACAGTATACCTATATTACATAACCTTACACTTGTAGAAATCAAATGTCTTTATAGGCAGTGGAAAGGAAAAAAAACCCAACAAAACAAAACCAGTTTTAGGCTGAAATTCAGGGGAATTATTTCAGATGTGCACCTGAGGGGGGGAGAGGAGAAGCTGCTCTAAAAAGGACACCTGAACAACAGCACTTGGTTTTATAAATCCATCTTTGGGGTTTGAAATGGGAAACAGTATGGTCATCAAATAAACTACCATTTCTGACAGTTTATCTACACTAACTTAAAGAGTGTTGCATAAGAGTTTGTGCCAGCCCAAGAACAGAATTTAGTTCTGACAGAGTCCATCTTTTAGACCTCAGATTTTTCAGAAAGATTCCTTCAGATTCAATTACACTAGTCATTAAATGAAGGAGTAATTGTATTTTATTAAGTACTTCTTTATCCCTTAATTCAGAGTATTTTTAGATATTAGTGGGAAGAGAATATTTGGCAGACGCATTTTGATCTGAAGATATAGGAGACCTGTACTATTCTATTCTAATTTCATATTACCATATTGGACATTTAAAAGCATTATGTTTCCACTATAATAATTGTATTTCCCTATTTAAGGAAGAATTAATAATTTTTAATTTTTTTTAAATAGACTACAATGGGAATCAAACTACCATGTGATTTCAAAATGCAGGAATGTATAGAAGTTAGGGAACCACTTCCTAAGCACTGTCATGTATGCAAATGTTTTGTTTCTACTAACAATGATGTCTTCTAGAAAGCTTCGTTCTGCTTCCAACAGATAAGGATGTGCACATTCATCTCCCTAAGTGTATAAAGCTAAATATTAATTATCTTTTTAACACAGTTGCTAAAGATCCAGGATTGATAAGCATGAATGTTTGAAGCTCATAAAAGGTGTGTAGGGAAAAAATAATTTAAAATAAAATAAAGATTGTAATAAATTTAATGCAAACATGTTGAATTCACTCTTTATTCTTTTTGCCAAGGATGATGAAAATAGGGTATCTGTGCAAATGGAGGTCTAAAAGACAACCATGGTTGTTCCTGTGTAGTCAACAGTTCACTAATGGTATATTCTGAAATACTGTAGTTCTCTAGGTGTTGAGAAAACAACTGTGTCACACTTAAGAAGCAGTATGCAAATAGTTCATTCAGCTACTCCCTGTGAAAATGAAATGGAAGTGATTTTGTACTTTTTGCCATCCCAAGTTCCATTTTATAATGGTAACAGTTTAATATTTTCCATAGCGATTATAAAACTAAGCTGGAATTCTAACAATTTTCTTTCCTTTAATAATTATTTGAGTAACTTACAGAAAGATAAACACTGAACAGCAAATTAGTTCCCATGTAGAAATTGTTTCTAAGATAAAAATGCATGTTAAAAATCAATGCTACACCTAAATATAAATGTGCCTCACCAAGACATTCTCTACATGAATCCCAAACTAAACAACCCCTTCTTTGAGTTTTATTCATGATGAGTTTAACAAGAGATAGCTTCACATGAGGCAAAGGAAATAATCTGCTAAAATTCATCATTCTTGAAATATAAAAATGTTACGGTCAGCCAAGGATAATTAATGAAAATATCTGAACACTTTAGAGAGTGAGATCATAACTAGAGATACTATGTTATATGGGTAGCACATTTGAACTACATATGAAAGTAATACTTTGTACATGCAATTTGCACATTTTCTACATAGTATCTCCAAATATAAATGCTTATCTAAGTTAATTGATCTTTTCTGTCTTTAACTGTTCCATTTTAGAAAAGTATATGAACTGGTGAAAGATTTTATCATTATGTAAGTCACTACCTGAAAAGCTGAAAGATATTCAGTGAGTACCATAATTACTTCATTGATAAAACTGGGGACCAGAAAAAAATTTAAACCTTGAGGCATACTTAAAACTTGTAGTCACTTAATTTATTTTATTTTTTTTTTTATTTTGAGCTTTTTCTGGAACTGATGAATAGCACAATCTTTGCTTTTTCTGGGCGAACTACTATGGGAATAAATTAAATGTTTTTATTCCATAATGAGCCTCTCTAACCTCCAGCACCCTTGTTGGATGAGATCTTGCTGTATGAATCAGCTCTACCCCTACATTTCTCAGCAATGAGACACCTGGACCACTCCCAGTTGGACACATCAGGACACTACTATTTGGTGTCTGTGACCAGAAAGAGCAGGCTGCTCCTGGAGCTGGCAATAAGGCAGAGACAGTGACTGCTCTGACAGGAACACGGTGCCCAAGCAAGATCAGAGTGGTGAAAACCCAGCAGGTGCTCAGATTTGAGTCTAAATGGAGCAAATGATGCCCTGGTGGGAGTCCAAGATGAGATGGATCGAGCAGATCCACTTACTCCAAAGACTTTTTATGTGTCCAGAAGGAATTTCTTTGCCTCTTACCATACAATTAGTAATGTGGTAATAGGATGGATGAATAAGAAAACTCACAGACTGTCACTCTTAACACAGTAGTAGGTGCTGGTGTCAGCTGGGACATCCCCATTGGTCTACACATGGGTCTGGATCTCTGTCTTAATTTAGGCTGGGCACCTTTGCCTTTTCCAAGCCATGTTTCAGAAGTGTTTGTGCTTGGACCTATCTTTGTTGTCCTGACTCACTGGCTGCTCTGTTGGGTTTGTTTGGTCCTAGACCTGGATATAGGTATTCTTGTCTCCACTCCTGTTTCAGGCCAGTCTCCTTTAATTCTTTCCAGGGCTTTCTGTCTGGGACCAGGCTCATCTATCACTTGCTTAGACCCCTGGGAGAGGCTGAGCCTATCATTTCCTTGGCCTTGCTCAGATGGAGAGGGCAATGTGTGCCCTAGGGCCACCCTCATCTCCCAGCTCATCCCTCTCTTGGCTCAGCTCCTGCTGTTCCCCCTCACTCGAGCACTGACAACAGGCACTGAATAAATGGATGAGCCTGCATTAGGCAGAGGTCGAGCAAAAGCAAGACCCTCTTATTCATGTAAATATGATCTAGTTGCACAGATGTGAATTTGACAAGCAAATTCTAGAGCAGTTCAAAAGTCTCAAATCCAAATTGGAAGAGTTTATTTAGTTCTTCTTTATATATGTATGTCAGATGCACAAATTTGGTATTTTTGAATTTATACCTAGATATCACTCTTTGCTTTTCCTATTTGAATTAACTGTTGCCAGTGCTTCTGTATGTACTCATCCCCAAATCCCCATTTTAATCAGGAATCTTATCCCTAGACAGTCTATGTCTAGAGAGAGGACATGGATGGTTTTAGAGGTCAGATTACGTCTTGGCATATGTACTATGTCAACAGAACATGTCTGGTTACCAGATTGGTTTTCTAGCAATGGACAATAATTTATTATTATCCAAAATTCTAGTCAGTGATATAAATTGTCTACTTAGTAAATTTGTGGATATTATTTAACCTTCTTTCTCATGCATATGATATTTCTAAGAGATGTGTTTTTTTGCTAGCTGCTAACTCTTTGGAATTTTCCTTTAAAGTGAGGCTTAAGCAAAACCTATGCTAGTTGATGGATGGGATTTTACTGCTTGAAACCAGATGCTTTTCAGATGATCTGGCTTTAAGTTTGGAACCAGTACTTATTCATAATTTATTTTCCTTAGGACCCTGTTCTGCAACTTGACTGAATGCTTTAGATAGCCCCACCTCTCCAAGGTCAGAGGAGAATTTCTACATGATCCAGTACAGATCTACTATTTGTGAAGTGTGTTTATGTTACTTGGTATGTGTCACAGATTTTTGCACAGTCTTGTCTGCTCTGTTTCTTGATGGTGTGGACTATTGACTATGTAGGCTACAATGCTCTAGCAAGGGCCTTGAAAATTAGCAATTAAGTCCTTGATCTGTCATTGATGTGTTTGATGAATGCATTCAACATAGTGACATGTTGAGATAGTATTGCAACTGAACTACATATGAGAGTTATTTGTTTCATACTTTCTATTATCTCTTCCCAAGCATACTACTATGAATCAAGACAGACCTATGAGTCTTAAAGCAGCGAAAACACAGGATCAAAGCAGTGTCTTCCACAGCCATATGCAAATATAATGAGTACAAATAAATATTTCAAAGGAAAATAACTCACATTAGAAAATCTCAACTTTTTAATGCTAGTGGAAAACCTAATTGCTTCTTAGCACCACCTTTTCCCTGTTTACTTTCACTGCATGCCATACCCTATTCGGGATTTCAGTTCTCTATTTTGAGAGGGAGCTCCTCCAGCCAATTTCCTGTAACACATTCATCTCATCCCATTGTCTCTCAGGACAGCAGCTGATCTGCCAGGTGCTCCCCTTGAGCAGTATCCTACAATCTTTCACAGGAGTCTGGTCATATCTAACACAGATCTGCATCTCCTCATGTTAAATGTTGCTCCTCTTGCTGTAGGAAAATTAAACAGTTTTGTTTCACTTATTAAATTATAGTAGTGCTGCAGTAGCAGCAGTATTTCTCGTTATGGTATTGTCTCTTCTGATTGGTGATGATTTGTTACCATCTTTGTCTTTCCTTTGTAGAATGACTTAATGCTCTGCACACTTCTCTGAGTGCAGACCAAGAATCATCTGCTTCAGCTGATTAATTTTGTTTGTTTGCACTGAACACTTTGCTCTTTTTGTAATGGTATAAGCATGTTTATTTCAGAAAGAACAGGATGAATGAAGTGATATTACTACTGTGTGAGACAACACAGAATGGCAAACATATTAAGGACAGCAAATCCAAAGAGCAGTCACCATAATTCAATCACTGACTTTTAAAACCCTAGGTAAATATTTGTCTCTATAGGAAGCCTCAGAAAGCAGTAATGAAAGTATATTACCTCAAGCTATGGATTAATTTACATATGTGACGGTTTTCACCCAGTGTCCACCCAAACCTCCAGGCCCCTCCCTTCCCCAGAGGGAAAGGAAAAGGAGAAAAAAAAACCAACAAACTAGCTGAGACATAATGGTAAAACAAACTCAGAGTAGCTAAATACTCAAATTTATTACTGACAAGATAAGAACTATAACAAAAAGTACTAAAACTAAAAAGTAAGAAATAAATCAGTCTTAAAAACACCCCTCTCCTCCCACTCCTCCCTCTTTCCAGCAGTTCGAGGGAGCAGGGAATGGGAGTTTTGCAGGTGGTTGTTGTTGCTGCCATTCCTCTTGTCCTGTGGGTCACTCCATGAGGTGCAGTCGGGTCTCTGCACCCCGATCGTCCTCTGTGGGCTGCAGGGGGACAACGTGCTCCACCACAGTNGGGTCTCCGCACCCTGAAAGATCTCCACGGGCTTCAGGGAGAGGAGGGGGCAATAGCTTTCAGTCCTTCCCCCTCCCTACTCCAGCGTGGGGTCCCTCCTTTGCCTCCTCCTGCTCCGACCTTGAGTCTCTCCGAGAGTCTCTCTCCCTCTGCGTTGTTATCTCATCACTGGAATTTCCAACTGCACAACACTCCTAATTCTTAAATATGTTATCACAGAGGTGTGACTGTGATTCTTAATTGGCTCAACTTTGGTCATCAGCAGGAAGTCTCTCCTGGACCTGGCTGTCATTGGCTCCACAGGACAGGAGAAGCTTCTAGCAGCTTCTAACAGAAACCATCCTGGAAGCCCCCCCTTCTACTAAAATTCAACTTCAGAAACCCATGACAACATACCATTAAAACTACATATACTCTAACATATGAGCATCTCTTCACATAAAACAGTAGAACAATTATGACTTCCCATCCCTTTCCAATCAGAGTGTCTTGAAAACAACCAATGTGTTTGCTGAAGACTATACAATGACTTGGAGTAGGATTTACCTTTGAGGACTAATATTTGTCCAGTGCTACCCTGTATTTCACAGCTAGATTTGGTCCTGGAAGAACAGATCTGAAGGCCTAATACAGAAAGGTCCTCAATGTGCTGATGAAGAGCAGCCCTCTGAGGAACTCCCTAAGGCTGCCTGCATGTAGAAACCCTGCAATAGGACCTTTAGGAGAACATGTGGATATCACTTTTTCATCTTTGGATTCAGATTTTCATCTTTGAATGGCAGCTAAGTACCAGCTGAGAGTGCTTCAGTTAGAAAAAGCCCACTCTTCAATATGTCAGGGACTAAATGGCATGGAGAAGTGTCCCCATAACCTCAAATCAATTTTGAAGAGGTTTTCAAAGTGAGAACTTCAATGCAGACATAATTCAGTAGAATCCACAATCTTGGGTGCACTAAATACTTCAGTCTGTTTTAAGACACTACAGTCTATTTTGAGATACTCTGAGCAATGGGATTTCACAATGTAGGTGACACATTGTTTATTACATGCTTATTGGTTGTATTGTGCCAATATTTTAGAACCCTAAATTCATTTCTAAAGTAAAGAATAGCTCTCTACTCATTCCTTGACAGGATTTATTGCTTTCCAGTGTATGATTCAGACAATAGTATTTATTAGATAGAATGAAACAGTCAGAAAAGAAGTTTTGTCCTCACAACTGCACATTCATTCTTCTAAGTGATTATTTTGACCTTGCTAGTAAAGCTATAAGAAAGATATATAGGGATAATATGAATAATCTTATAGAGGATCTGGATAACAACTTGGCTTTTCTTGTGCAGCTGGGGGTAGAATATTGTTCTTTGCATCTCAAAGGTTGTCTCTTCTCACAAATACATACATTCACCATGAGATGAATTCAGTAGCAACGGCTAAATATTTCTAATTATAACATAGCAATTATCTGTACTATGTGTTGTAACTTGACTATTCCACTTGAAAATGCTTGTGTTATGAAATGTTTTGTAATTAGTTTATTAAACAAAATGGAATAAATTATTCTGTATATCACCATAAACAAGCAAGAGAAATTGTTCCCATTAGGGAGCTCCATCAAAACCTTATTTCTGTTAGCTTGGTTAACATGTTGATTCTATTTTCAAGAATGAATTATCTTTTTTTTTTTTTTAAAAAAAAAGGTCAGCAACTTATAAGGCACCATGTACAAAGCAAAGACATATGTAGTGAGGGCTCATTAAGGTGGGAAGCAAACCTTGGGAAAATACCGATTTTGGTCAGTGTCATATATGTTTCTTGATTCTTTGTGTGAAGTTTTATTCACTCAGTAAACTTTAAGAGAATTTCCGAACTTATATATGTGAGATATATTTTGTATGTTTTATTACATATCTTTCAATGGAAGGTATCTTTAGGCATAGCTATTCTATGCAGGTACAATATTCCTCTCTTTTCCAGGGAAAGGCATAGCTATTCTATGCAGGTACAATATTCCTCTCTTTTCCAGGGAAACAAGGAGACCTTATGAGTTTTTCTATAGCTTTTGGAGTGTAAAGAGCTATAAAATATCCAGTCACAGCCCAGAGGTAAGGAACTTAAACACACGTTACTTCCTCACAAGCTTTTCCTAGAAAACATCTTGCTTTTCATTTATGACTTAGGACCATGTGAAGTCACCTTGCTACATTTATAGGCCCCAGGTAATGTGTCTACAGAATTTGCATTACTACCTAGTGCATTATAGTTCTGCTAGCACAACATGCTTTTTATGGGACTAGGTTCAAAGGTCATACTTCAAAACAGTGGCAAAAGTAGTTATATAACCTAAAAATAGGCATGCAAACAATCTAGTAATATGAACTCATTCATAACACTTAGTGAACTTTAAAATATTTGTTTTGTTTGGATGCTTACCTGCAGACCTCTTTCATCTGAAAATTGGAGCTGAAATTTCCATAGGGTGCAATGATTCTTTATTTTTTTTTTTATTATTTTATATTTTTCCTTCTCAGAACAGAAATACCATAGTTGGCATCTATTTCAGATTTCATTTTGATCTTTATTTATTTTTCACTCCCTCTTTTCATAATATTTGAGGGTTTTTTCAAAAGACAGCAGAAAATGCTTACAAAATGAAAAGCAATCAAAGAGCACTTTATGCCACTCCAAGTCTTTACTGCCTGCTCAGAACATGGCAAGATAAGGTTTCTTTGCTTGGTAAGAACATATCATAACCCTGTGGCTGTTGCTTACGTTGTTGTTCTGCCTCTCTATATTGACAATCATGAGCATATTTTACGTGAACTTGAGGTATTGTTGTGTATTATAAGACAATAAGGACACAAGAGGCAGATTTTCACTGCCAATTTAATGAAATTAATTATCTTTTTCATACTGGATTTTCCTACAGTGCCTCTTTTACTATCTTCTACAAGCAGATTTATTCTCTAGTAGTGAGCTTCTCAAGTGTGGCTTTACATTGAATGTGACATTTAATAGTGCAAAATTTTTACCATCATCAGCTGTAGTTTGATTCTTATCACTGAACTGTATCACTAAAATTATTTCAAGGAATCTTCAGAACAGAAAGAGAATACATACTAAATACTCGCAAATCTATGGTTTCTGCCAACACCCAACTCTTTAAATGCATAAGATTTATACATATACATCACAAATCACCCCTATTTTTTTCTGATGATTTTAAATCTTTCACCTTTCCTCTTGCTTACTGAGAAGGCTTTTGAAAATCCCTTGCTTAATCTTAGACTCTTAATAATTTGTTTCTTTTTAACATGCAACTATTTGGATTGCAAGATTTATAATACTGTGCGGCAGTAAGTGTTGTATAGCAATAGAAAAGTTCAGAGCAACAAAGGGTAGCTATATATATCATTTATTTCTGAAGTCTGAAAAAGAGCTGACTGGAATATCTAACCAAGAAAAACATAATTAAAAGATAAAAAAGTATAATCCTCGCTACTCGCCCCCCACATCAAACTCTGAAAGTCAGAACAGTGGCAAGGTGGCCACCCTTCAGTTCTGCAGTTACTCCCTCAAGTTATGGGAATGCACATATGAAGGCATCAGGCTGCATCTAGGGCATGGGATAAATGCCTTGGCAGCTCATTAAATTGGCTCTATGGCTCCTCTTCTTTTGTGGAAGAAGGAAAATAACCCCAATACCAACAGGGAACAAGTTCTGTCACTACTGGATGTTTTTTACTGGGTACTTCAGCGTTCATTTTAAATCCAGGTTTGTGCTTGCAGCTGTTTTGGAAAGTATTAGAAAAACATTGGGAGACCAGTGAATATTGTAAAGCCTCCTGATTCACCTGTGTCCACGTTTTCAAGAAAAAAATTAATAATGAAACTGATGATTCTTGATACTTTGATGCCAGAACTCCTGAATTAAATAACTGTGAATGTCAATACAGATTTTGAAATCTCTATATTTTGGCTTTGCTGCCCCAGCTCGTGTTGCAGGCGTGGCTGCAGTGCCACATGTGTGTCATTCAGTGGCAGAGAGGATAAGGCGAGGTCTTCCCCTGGTGCTCTGACCCACGTGGGCTCCCAGGATTGCTCAACAACCTGACATTATCGCTTTTCTGTTTGCTGTTTTTTTCTTTTTTTCCTTAATGTTAATCTGAAATGGGTGGCAGGCGTTGGCCGAATGGTGTAAGTCGCCGCCTCTGGAGCCGGCTCCTCCTCTGAGGATGCCGGTTCAAATCCCGAGGAATTTGCTGTCACCGTCCGAGCTGCTCGGCCGTGGCAAAATGAACCTCAGGAGTAAAGGGGGTGGGGCCAGTTCCGCGCACACTGTGCCTCATCTAAAAAAAAAAAAAAACAATGAGCAGACTTATCCCAAAATCTTCGTTCGTGAAGTCTAGTCAACAAACAAACAAACCAACATATTTTGGCTTTATTTTGCAATATTAAATTTTGTCTCATGCTCTCTTTCAGACTACCATGTGATCATGTGATTACATGCACATGATTATGTCTGCATCACATCACTGAAAGATCACAAACTACCAGTTCTAAAATAATTACTGAGGTAATCCAGTATCTTGGAAAATGGCAGTCCCTCTAACGAAAAGTTGACATAAACTGTTGACATTTGCTGTAGGTATATAAAACTAAATATCTATCAAGCTAATATGCTTTGTTTTCTCTTCCCCCCTTCCTGTTCTTGTTCCCTTCCATAATTTTCTTCTTTAGAAAGATACAAAGAAATCTTCAGTTATCACCTGATCTATGAAATTAGATCTATGAACTAATATAAAAAAAAATTTCATATTAGTGAACACATAGTCAGTTATTAGCAGACTATAATTTAATCCCAGTTGTGAACTCTATCACTGAAATGGAGTCTTTCAGTGAATTTTGTTATAGGTTTACTTGTGTGAAAAAAAAAAAAGAAAAATTCTAGTTTCCATAATGATTGTTGACATCTACAAAGTGAGGTTGAAGACCTGAGACCTGACCAGGCATACACATGATGTTTACCAATGATGAACCTACCAGAGATGCAGGCAGAACTCTGTAGTCATGGCATCACGGGGCAGCAGGGAGTTGTCTCATCCTTAAGCAGAATATACTGCACCTGTGTATTTTCTGACACAAATTTCGCTATTGCTCTTAGGGATTAAAAATTTGAAATTATGAAGAGACCCAGATTAGGTTTATTTTATTATTAATCCATTCAATTTGTGTTGTAAATACCAAAGCAGTCACCACAGATAACATTTGTGTTGGCCCATTCCATTTACAACTTGTCCATAATATCTTCAGTTGGGTACTGAAATACAAGAGAGAACCTTACAACAGATACCTTTGAAACCAAAATTATTCTTCTGGACTTTCTCTTGGCTTTATGTGTGTGTACATGGATGTTAATTCTCTGTGAAAGCTCATATATTTGTTATAGAAACCTGAACTTTATATAACTGTTTTATATATTGCTCATTGTACATTTTTGCTCTCTTACTTTCCCATTTGCTTAGATATGTCTTTGGGAATGTTTTCTAGGACTTGACAAGCTGTAAACTACATTGCAAACATCACAATTTTATTCCTTGCTAAAAATGAAATCTCAAGAGTGTCCAAATTACTGTTGTTCCCAGAAAAATAAATATTTCCACATTTTGTGTAAGTGTAATAAGTTCTACAGAATAAACTGTATTTATTAAAATTCACCATTTTCATAAGTCATTATCACCTTCTCTTTTTTCTGAAACCGTGATTACTGTTTTTCTACTGGACATATGTGATAACAAAGTGGTCCTTGCATAGAAACAGGATTTTATAAGGTTATCAGAGAATGTATCAGTAAAATAATGGTAAGGTAATATTGTATTCTGTTTTCTTCAATTGATCCTTGCACACATTTCCAAAGTAAGAGTAGAAAGCAAGACATTGCTATGCTCATCCAACCTAAAAATGAATACTGGGCAACAAACAAAAAATCTTGGCATAAAACAGCTGCTGCAATCATACTGTACTGCTGAGTTTAATTAGCTGTTTTCAGGATGAAAAGCACAATAGTGTACAACAGACTGTAACAGTAGAAGAGTAGCATGAAAAATGCCAGCCATAGCTTTTTCTTTTCTGAAATCAAATAAGAAAGTGAGCTTCATAGAGAGAAATGCACTTTGCCTAAAGGAATCTTTCTATGAAGCATCTTGATTTTTAAAGGAGTGTTCAAGTAACTACTTTAATAACAGTCAGAGTTTGATTTCTCGTGAGAAAAAAAATACCTTCAGCAAATTAGAAATCATCTTTGCTGTATTCCATTGCAATTCCAGGTCTTGCTGAAATTCAATTTTTTCTAACAAATTTATCAGGTCTCCTACTGTAAGCACCTTTTCTAAATGCTGATGGGCCTTTACTGAAACACATATTGCATGGTCTTTTGCATAGTCTATTTGTACATTTTACCAAAGAATAACCCACATCTTGCACAGGAGAGATGTGCAAGTATGGGACCTCATGTCCCCAGAAATGGGAACATGTGGGTGACCCACAATGGTATGGGCAATTTTGTGGGGATGGCAAGTAACTCAGTAAGTGTGGGTATGGGGTATCTATGGGTCTTGGGATTAATTGCAGAAAGGTGTTTACAAAAGTGTGTTTATTAACATTTTCCAAGTATATAGTACTATGATTTATTTGTATTATTTGTATTATTCTTACTGAATTTTAAATGTATAGTTTACTGGTAGTTTACTCTTGATTAGGCAAACTATGTGAACCAATTTTTTTTTTAAATTGTGACAAACCTTCCTTGTGTCTGTAAAAAATATTATGTAGGAGACTGTGACAATACTTTTAGGGTTTATTTGATTCATAACAGAGAAAAAACTGCTCAGATAGTAATGATCAAAGCATCTTGAGAAGTCACTAAAACATTGCAGGATTGCCTAGGAGTTTTATTTACACTATCTCTCCCTGTCCTTTCCCACTCTATAAACCCTTATAACTGCACCTCTTTTGGCAGCTGTGTAATATTTGAGAATTTCTCCAGGCAATTTGTTCTTCACTTCAGATTGTTTTGTGCTGAAGCAACAGGGTGCTAAGACAGGGATTCATAAATCAAGAGAACAGCATAAAACTGGGTCAGAAAGTAAGCAGGCATTAATACCTGACACCACTGAAGCAAGAACAAATAGCATTCATGGGTATTTACACCTCAGCCTCGTTTTGTTGGTAGCACTCTGTTACAGTCTTTGTCACTGATTAGGACCTGATGTTGTACTTGGCTTGGCTGCCTGTTTGGGGCTTGCTGTCGGAAGTACTCATAAAGAGGGCAGGAAGAGCCACTTTCAAGTGGGGCAGCTGTCACAGAGTTCCAACATTCCCATTTCTGTTGTCAGTCACCTATGAAGTGTTTCTATGACATGCTCCACTACTGCTATCACTTTCATTTATATTTCTGCACATATGTAATAATACGAGGATATTGAGAGGAGTATCTTCTGCAAACATGAAAATTTAAGTAAGAGCAGAGACTATTATTGTGAATTGTAGTAACATAATCTTTTTGTGCTTTTAGTCACAATTTTTTATACAACAGTCTTGGAAAGGTCACACATACTGGAATATTCTCCTTACAACACACGTTGCACTTCATTCACTTTAGCTTGTACTGATCAGAAATCATTTGCAAAACATCAAAGGTGGAAATAGTTCCCCTTCTTTTTCCTTTTTTTATCATCGTGTCTGCGTCCCACCACCACAACTCCTAAAATCTTGCAACAGTCAGTAAAGACTTTTTAAAAAAAAAAAAAAGCTTATTTTAAAAAGTATGTGTGTCAAATACGGTGGCCATATTATTAATGGAGGTCTGCTTCACTGGTTTAATGCAGGTGTCTTTTTAGTCTGAATTTCTGCTTTAATTGCATTGATAGCAAACATTACGTAGATGACCACAAAATTTAGTGCATCAAAGCAAGAAGAAACTTGTAAGAATATTTTGTTTCCCAGTGTTTTATGTTGCATGAAAGTGCTGATGTGTCCTCTAGACTTTGATCATTATCTAATTAGGATTTTTTTTTTTTTTTGCAATGGGTCACATGCTCCCTTTTGGGGGTAAATAAAGCAGCATTGACAGGACTGCTTTGCTATTGTTTTCTAAAGCTGTTAAAAGGCAAGTGATCACTAGTCAAACACCACTCAGCTGAAGATCTGAAAGCAGTACCCATTCCCCTCAGTGACACTGCTACTTCAGAGACTCTGCCAGGAGAGAAGACTGATGTGAATTGGAGCTTGTGTTAATGTGTTTTCCTCTTCATGAAGCTTACTGTTGTTCAGACGTGTCCCAGAAAGTTAAAGACTGTATTTTGGGCTGCCTAATCTTTTGGGCAATGTAGGTCAGGCTAAAGCAGCACCAAGATCTGTGATTTTCCACACCGGCTCACACAGAGCAGGAAACAGAATCACAGCAGCTAAACAGAGCCCAAGGACATTGACAGAGAGTCAGGAGTGACAGAAAGATGTCAGACATTTATCTGCATGGCAGGAAAGTATGTCTGATTGCTGACACACTCTGACATATTTTCTGAGGATGACTGAGATACAATGCATACTTGCTGGCACTTTTAAATTATTGTAGTTCTTCGAACACTCAGGAGCATTTTGAAATGAGAGATGTACTTTGTAAAGACCAAGAAGAGGAGGTTAATCTCATCTGCATGCTGACTGAATTTGCAGGCTTCCTTGAGTTTCTTCATAGCCTCCTGTTATCTCTGATTATCTTTGGAGGTGTAGCAATAGATGAAAGTGTGCACCAACAAAAGTCTGCTTTTACTGTGAAGCATTTCCAGAGAACAGTGGCTGTGTACTCATGAGTGGCATCCCCAGAAATGTTGCCTAGCAATACTGCTCCATCATACTGAAACCTGGCTTTGGTGTGAAAGGAAGGAAAGTGAAAGGACAGAAATGGGAGCAAGTTTAATCAATTCAGATTAATAATTAGAGACATGATGGACATCTATTAAACATAAATACTGTAAAAAAAGTCTGTCTGGTAAGAGGATTTTTGCTTGCTAATTATTCCAGCAAAATACTAGCTAGAAGGGTGTATAAACAACATTAGCAGTTGATATTTGTAGGGCTTCTCCTAGGAAGAAGGATCATCATTTTTATTTCTTTCACTTTCACTTCTTTATCAGATGATTCTAGAGGCTGAGGAAAAGCAGTTTCTGCTCTTTTGAATCATGGTTTAAGAGTCTTAGACTTTAAGATCACAGTGGGAACTGTCAAAACTACCTTATCTGTGCTAGCAATTTCTCGGTTCTCTCACTATTGTGTGGCTACTCACACAAATGTGGAGAGTCAGGAGTTCTAGAAGGAAAGAAGTTCCCTGTTGGGGATGGACTCCTTAAAAATTTTGGTGTTGCAGCACATGGGAAGTAGTTTTGTAGCCTTAATGGTCTTTGTGCAAATAGATTATGGCATGAGGTGTTATTGCTCTCCTGACTTTTTGAAAGGCAGCCAAACATCCATCAGTGTCTGCAGTGATTAATCATATGGACTAAACTTACTAAGGTGTGGTATTAATTTATATGTTAATGTAATAATCTACATGAAGGAGGCAAAAAGGTTTGATGTATCTCACATTTCTGTGAGCTTTTCCAAGCATCATTTTAGTGGTTGATAAGTTCAATAAGTACTCAGCAGTACTCAGAACTGTGACCCATTTAATTCGTTAATGTCTGTCCACATGTGGTTAGTAATTGGTCTTTTAAGTGGAGTTTGCTGTCCACACATATGAGAATGCTACTGGCACTTTGCAACAACTTACATTGTTTTTGCCTGGTTTTATGTGCATCCACAGAGCTGAACTTTATTGAAGATGTAGTATATTTTTTTTTATTATACCTACAAACAATATATCAGTGTCTGGTGAGTTTTATTTGGATACTTTTGTTTATCTTCATTTGGGTTTGTAAAGTAGAAAAATTAAATATACATTATAGTTGATTTTATTGTCTTTTTGACATAAAGAGAATTGAAAGAGCTGAGTTTCCACTGGTCCTTCATTTCATAGTATTCTCTTATTCAATAACTGTATGGCACTGTTGAAAATATGTTGATACATTGCAGTAATAGTACGAATGCATCTATTGAAATACATTAAAGTTCTCTATTTTTTCAACCTAAATAACCCTTGCAAATTTTTATCTCATATATATATGACAAATATACATATATACACCCTGCCATATCAAAATATATTCCTTTTTCTCTGAGAGATTTCTAAATAACAATTTTAAAACTAATTTTCATTCTACTTTAAATTACTTAGAATAGTAAATGCATTCAAACATCTTTAGACTGCAGGCAACATTGCTGAGCTATTCTAATGTTTCAACTAGTTAGCATGAGAGAATCCTGAAAAATCAACACCCTACAAAATTTATGAGAAAATTTACAAAAATTATAGTTTTACACAGCTACCTTGCAAAGTTAACTTAGAAAATATAAATATTTGAGTGGAGAGGGAAATATATCTTCTCAATTTGCCTCATACCTAATTATTCTGTAAGAAAAAATAAAACTAATGACAGTTCTGTGAACTAAAGTAACTTTTTTAAGGTATCAATGTCTTAGACTACAAGAATCAGGCTGGAACAGCATAATAGAGATCATTATCATCATGGCTAGACTTTGTGAACAAAGATTTGGGAGGGTTTTACCCATGCTTGCTGCATGTGCGCTGATGGTTGATAAGGACAATGTGAGATAGG
>VXAU01002658.1:779100-796774 GCA_013399695.1 Formicarius rufipectus | reverse complement strand
TAAGCTCTGTCTCCTTTGGCTCAGTAGAGTTCTTCCTATGCATCAAATAAAAAAACCTGTTTATTTGGTCCAGTCCCCATTTTCACTACTCATTTTACACTGTGTTTATTTTCATTACAGTTTTCCTTATATTTAGTTCTGTATTTGACATTTATTCTTCTCTTATTTCCTCTCCTACCAATGGTGCCGCAGGGATTCCTGGTTCTTCTCAGGACCCTCCGTAATGCAAAGCACAGCTAAGATGGAAACACATCCTAAGGAAGCTCCAAAAAAGGCTTAACGGACTTAGATAACGAGGTGGAGAAAATCATGTTGCCCAATATCTGTGAAAATAATCGATTAAGAACAGAGAACAATAAAACAAAATAATTAAGTGGGTGCCAATATTAATACAATTACCAGGGCAGAAGCAATCTATATAAACCGGGAATGTCCATCAGTAAACAAGGATATTTTCCATCCTGTTTATCGTCCAAAGTTTATTTCCATTAGTCATTTCTTCTACCCAGGAAGATCAGAAGTCAATGCTCTGAAATTTGGTCTGTGTTCAGAAGCAATTGGACTTTAAGGGCTCATTCTTCCTCCATTTTAAGGTGATGTAACAACAGCATCTTTGTGAAAGGTCCCAAGAGATCCCAAAGGGACAAATTCTGCATCACCTGTATGTACATTACAGAAAAATAGCATTAAAAATTAAAGAATAGTAGGAATGAGACTCAAATTTCAGCTTTCGGGAGCTCAAAACAGGAAGCAAAAAGCAATTGCAGGCATTAGAGTGAACCACTTGTTTTTGTTGTTTTTTAAGAGGTGCTTTTCAAAATTAATAAGAAGGCAAAGGCACAAAAAAACATATCTCTGCTCAGATTGGGATATTTAACATTAGGTGAGATAAACAGACTCTCTTTCCAGGAATTTCATGTCTGATTTCAGCAGGAGGAGAGTTGGTTCCCGTCTCATCTTCAGAGATCCAAGTGAAAAGTGACTGAGAATTTAGGAATTTAGGAGTGACAGGGATTTCTTGAGTGAAGAGCAAAGTCTGAGTGGAATTCCTTAGATGAGCATTTAGGAATTTAAGAAATACAGAGATTTATTTAGTGAAGAACAAATTCTGCGTGGGATTCCTCTAATAAGTATTTAGGAATTTTGGAGGATCACCGTCTCCCTAAGATTGTGCTCTACGGTGAACTCGCCACCGGCTGCCGCAATAGAGGAGGCCCAAAGAAGAGATACAGGGACTCACTGAAACAACACCTCAGCCTTGGCCATATTGACCACCATCAGTGGTCCACCCTGGCCTCCAATCGGGAGACGTGGAGACACACAATCTATAACGCTGCATTCTCCTTTGAAACTGCACGCAGAATCAGTCTGGAGGAGAAAAGGCAACGCAGAAAGAACCGTGTCCTGATAGTACCACCTACGGAGACTTTCTGCTGTGCCTTTTGCAACCGGACTTGCCTATCTCGCACTGGCCTTATCAGCCATCAGCGCTTGCAGCAAGCGTGGGTAAAACCCTCCCAAATCTTCCTTCGCGAAGTCTAGCCATGATGATTTAGGAATTTAGGAAAGACAGGGATTTATTGAGTGAAGAGGGAAGTCTGAGTGGGGTCCCTCCAATGCAATTCAGACCCCAAGAGATTTCATCCTATCAAATTAATGTCATTTCATAGTCTCTGTAAAGAAACAGGTCCTGTTAATGTGCTCCAAATGCAGACCAGGCAAATCCTGTGGTCCAAGTCCCTGCATGTTTCCACCGACTACAGATGGAACTCCAAATGATCAGCTCAAATACCTCCAGTGAGGACCCCGAAGGTGAGGGGAGATGAACCTCCCCTGGTCCCCCAAGAGTCCTTCTCTTCTGCCACCCCTTGTCTCTGGTTTTTAGGAGGACATCGTCACCGAGTCCCGGGTTTCCTGCTCGTCTTTGCCCTCTGCTGACTCCTCAAAGGCCCTCTGGAATGCCAGCCTGAGGGTGAGCTTGAACCTCTTGTCCCTGTAGCTTCCCACCAGGAAGTAAATGACGGGGTTGAGGGTGCTGTTGACGCAGGACAGCATGAAGCCGATCTCTGGCGAGTAGAGAAACTTGTAGCCCAGGAAGTCCAAGAGCATGAGGACGCTGAGGGGCACGGCGAAGATGAGGAAGAGCAGCACGGTGAGCATGATGATGCAGAAGAGCCGGCTCGTCTGGAGGTGCTGGGAGCTGCACTTGACACGGAGGAAGAGGGTGAGGCTGAAGAGCAGCATGAGGGGCGCACAGATGAGGAAGTCCAAGGTCCCGATGGTGAGGAGCAGGCTCTGGCAGACCCCGGGGTGGCGGCGGACGGTGCACAGGACGTAGCCCAGCGCGTTGAGCAGCAGGGACAGAGCCCAGAGCAGGCCCGAGATGATGGCAGACAAGTGTTTGGGGCGGTGGGTGCGGCACCAGATGGGGGAGAGCACGGAGAGGCAGCGCTCGATGCTGATGGCCGTCAGCAGGTACAGGCCCGTCCCGTACATGGAGAGGTCCAGGAAGAGGAACACCCCAAACTGCACCCCCACGTTGAACTGCATCAGGTACTGGACGGTCTCGATGGCGATGCAGAGCAGGTACCCGAAGTCGGCGGCCGCCAGGTTGAGGATGTAGACGGTGAAGTGGTTCCTGCGGATGCGGAAGCCCAGGTACCACAGCACCAGCCCATTCCCCACCATCCCACAGGCTGAGCTGATGAGGCAGAAGCTCTCTATGAACTTGAGGACACCATAGGACGGCTCCCCTGGTCCCACGACCCCGCTCTGGTTAGTGCCGAGGGTGTAGCTGGTTGTGGTTGGAAAGAAGGTGGGTGTGGCTGAGTAACTCATGGTGGGTGATTGAAGACACACCTGGAAGCAGAGAGGGGAGAGGTGGTGAATCCAGGGTGACTTTCTGTCACGGTGACCTGCTGGAGTTCCTCGGTTTGTTCCAGATCTTTGTAGCCAGAACTTGATTTCACAGGATCCTGGAATGGTTTGGGTTGGAAGGGGCCTCAAAGCCCATCCAGTTCCCATCCCCTGCCATGGGCAGGGACACTTCCACCAGCCCAGGGTGCTCCAAGCCCCATCCAACCTGGCCTTGAACACTTCCAGGGATGGGGCAGCCACAGCTTCTCTGGGCAGCCAGGGCCTGTCCACCCTCACAAGGAATAATTTCTTCTCAATATCCCATCCAAACCCTCCCAGTGGCAGCTTAAAGCCAAACAGAAGTCAGTCCTGACAATTCTGGGACAATTGTCCCGTGGAGATAGGATTAGGTGGGACAAGAATCTTGTCAGAAGTGTGTGAAAGAAAGTTCCAGGCAACCAGCACACATATGTAATTAGTAAAAAAACTGATTGAGTTTTGTCCTACATGTATGGCCAGAAAACATGGTAGGAGGTACCTGGTCTAGTGGGAGATGTCCCTGCCCATGGCAAGGGGTTGGAACTGGATGAGCTTGAAGGTCCTCTCCAACCCAAACAAAACCACTCTGTGATTCTACAAAAACATTTCATTCTATGAAAAGATGGTAGTTTTTTTACATTGATGACTGATGTGTATTTGAATGTGGTTGCTTTGTTCTGGGTCCTGTGTACAGATAACAAACACTTTGGTCTGGCAGAGTCAGCCCTTTGCACAGAAACTGTAAGAACCACATGTAAGAAACCACAAAGTATCTCATCCTCCCAGGGCACTGGACTTATGGGGCCGATAATTATTTCACCCCATTCCCTGAGGCAGTTCCCTGTTTCCTCCCCCATGGCACTGTGATCCAAATGAGAACCTTGGGGAAAAAAGAAGTACAAAAGTAGATTTAACACTTTGTTTGGTTGGTTTTTTTGTCTGATAAGAACAAATACTGTGGCTCTTTTACTTTCTTTCAATCAGCTGCTAATTTGGACATGGGAGGCAGAGAAATATCATGAGAGATGGGTTAGAAAGGAGAGAGGAACAAGCCCAAGAAGGGTTTACTGGGAATCCTATCACTGAACCATCTAACCATCATGAATCCTCTGTTCTCTCTTTGTGAGCACACGGAGACACTCAAAGCATGACAGATGGGGTCATTTTGGCTTCATCCCAGCACTCCAGGCACAATGACCACAGTTCCACAGGGACAGAGGCAAGAGAAATGCACAACACAGGGAATTTTGAGGCCAGCTTGGACGGGGCTTGGAGCAACCTGTTCCAGTGGGAGGTGCCCCTGCCCACGGCAGGGGGCTGGGATTCTGTGATTTTTAAGGTCCTTTCCAACCCAAACCATTCATGATTTCCTTTAGGGTTGACTGACAGCAGGAACTTCTGGCACTGCACCACGCTCTTCGTGGTGCATGATCCCATCCTCAGCTCTTAGGGGACCTCCAGGCAACCTTAAGGCTTCAGGTCACAGCCCTGTGGCTGTTCCTCCCTCACCACCTGCTTCTGAGGTGGCCACAAATTATATCAGGTTTGGGTTCACAGCAAAAGTGAGATGAAACAACACCAAACTGTGCAGCAACTCTGCTGCACGGACAGAGGAAGACATGGTGGTTTAAATGGTTTCCTGGTCTTCAGAAGACCCAACAGTGCTGCTCTGGCTGCCCCGAGATTTGTGTAAATCTGAAGCAGTTGCCAGTCCATCTGGAGAGTTCATCAGTGTTTGAGTGCCACTCCAGGACACATTCAAGACAGGAGTCTACTTCCTCAATAAAACTCACTAGTGAAAGCTCTCCTCAAACAGCAGAAGGGTCCAGGTGGGTTTTTGATTTCTTGGGATTAACCACCCTCCCTGTGGTTTGCCTGCAAGACCTCCCTGTAATTCTGGTGGCACATGTCAGCCTGAACAAACTCTGGCACCACAGAAGGTTATGCTGTTGTAATGTCAGGTCTCAAAATAATACCATTTAATATTACAGAGTTGTATGTAGAGCAATTCCATAGCACTTTTTAATAGAAAAGCATCTTTGGAATGAAGCTCTTCTTACCTTGAAAATGATAGTGATGATTCCTGAGCTACAGCAAATTTCTAACCAGTAGGAGAAGAAAATACTTGGTGTTCTTTGCCCCATTGTTTCTCCTCCCTTCCCCTCACCATTTCCCCAAAAGCCTGACAAGCAAACATTCGCGTGCGATGGCAAAGATCCCCCCAGGAATTTCTCACCTTTTTGTGGGTTCCTTGGAATTTCAGCGACTCCTTTGCAGCAACTGCCCGCTGTGGATGTGCTGGGCAATGCTGTGACCCGAGTTGTGTGGCATAAGGTCCACTCAAGGTCCCTGTGTCGACCCTGCAGTGCTGGGCTAATGAGGCAATGCTTAAAAAGCCAGAGTGACACCCCTCAGCCAATCACTCTGGGGGGAGCACTGGGGGGGTGTGGTAACACAACCACTTCCCCCTTCCCACTTTGCAGTGTCATGAAACTTTTTTGCTTGCAGTGCCTTTCCCCTCTTCAGCCTGTTCTGTCCACGCAAACCTGTCCCTTGCCCCCTGTCCTGGTGGTGTTCCCTGTCTGTGTCCCGCATGCTCTGGTTTCATAGCCCCCAGAGATGATGCTGCTCGAGGTCACATAGAGACATTGTCAGCCCGCTCTCCTGACACCCTCGTTGATGGTTTCACAACCTCGCCCAGCACAGTTCCTCACCCCCTATTGTCCCTGCCCAACCATAACACACCCGCCTCCACGCTGTCCCCTCCTGACCCAACAAGGTTCAGCACTCTATTTCGTCTCCTTTGCTTCATCCGACCTTCCCTGGAGGAAGGTCCACCCTAAACTTCACACCTCAGCAGCTACAAATTCCCATCCTCTGCTTGTGCTGCCTCCAGTCCCTAATTCTGGTGCCAGGAGCTCTTCCAGTGCAACTCCACAGCCCTCCTGCCACTTCAGTCCTTCAGCACAGTCCTTCATCACACCTGGGGCGCTTCTGATTTCACAAAACCCTTCAAGAAAACCTCTAGCCTTTCACTTCCAGTTTCACAACTTCCTCCTGCCCCAGCAGCGCCTCAGCCCCGTCGTGCCCACCATCAAACTCACGGCTCTCCCACACACAGAACTCACCACCCACTCACGACAGCCCACTCCCCTCCTCACCCTGCACACCCCACATCCACGAGGATCCCCACCACAGTGGCCAGATCCAGGTGCCAAAGGAAGTGGAGTGAAAACAGAGAACACACTTCCTCCTTTCCTGGTGGCAAGTGTGTCCTTACAGGGGACTGTTTCTCAACAAGAGGTACCAGCAACTCTTGATTTCAGCCTGTTCATTAATCACTTCTGCTGGTCCAACCAGCCAGGGAAACCAAGGGAGAGGAGTGTCACAGCAGCCACATTATTGCCCTGTGTGTCAGTGGGGACAGAAATGGGCAGATCCGGCCCAAATCTGCTTAGCAGGTCAGATACACATTTGTTCATCTTCCTCTTTCTTTCCCAAAGATTGTGAGAACATTTTTCCCTTCTTACCCAATGCTATTTCCCATAGTTGTTACTGGCAGCCCTTATTAATCTGGCCAGGGCTCCAGTGGAAAATTATATTTAAATTCATTATTCATTAAATTCGTTAAATTCAAAGACTCTTTTCACCCAGAGCAGAGTTTTACCTCCTCATTAATGTGAGGGTTTCTCTTTTCCCTGCATGGATCACTGGATTCTGATGGTCACATCACCTCAGTTTTTATTGGGCCATTCTAAATTTCAACAAACATTAACAAAACAAAGGAATGGGCAGTGGATGAACCTATTTATTGATGCCCATGAGTCAAAAGTTAAAAATACACAGTAAACTCTGACAAGTTTAAGTGATGTGTAAGTTCATTGAAGCTTGGAATGGTTTGAGTTGGAAGGGACCTTAAAGATCATTGAATTCCAACCCCCCTGCCTTGGGCAGGGATACCTTTCACTAGTCCAGGTTGCTTCACCCTGGCTTTGGACATTTCCAGGGTTGGGACAGCCACAGCTGCTCTGGGCAACCTGTGCCAGGGCCTGCCCACCCTCCCAGGGAAGGATTCCTTCCCAATATTCCATCTAACCCCATCTTTTTTTTTCAGTTTAAAGCCATTCCCTTTAATTGATCAGGGGAATCAATTCCTGCAGAGACCCATTCCTTTCCATAGGAAAGCCTGGAGTTGCAAAGACTCAACCCAGCTGTTTCCACAGATGTGCAAGAGCTGACTTCCTCCCCTCCCTCAGTTTCCCAATTTCTAAAAGAAGGACTTTTTTTTTTCTCCTTACTCTGTAATTCACTAATTTTTGCTGAAATGTGCAAGTTCTCGCAAGAGGTTTTATTCACTTGGCTGCCAGTGAGGAAGTTTCATGGAAAGCAGGGACTTGGAGGGTCATCAAAGGTAACCCAGGCCACCTTCTGCCTCCCTCTTACTCCTTACTTGCTACTAGAAATCTCTGATTTTTAAATCTTTTCTATCACAATTTGTGCTTCATGTTGGTTTGGTTGCTTGTTTTTTTCTTTTTGGAATAAAAAAATTATTAAAAAGTCCTGTTTTGTTTCTCCCACAGCTACAAAGTAGTGAATCCAATGGTCCTTTAGACTTGGAAAAACCACAACTCCTGCTTTCCTGCTGGATTCTGGGAATGGTTCGCATTCCCAGAATAGATCACATCACAACACAGTTTAATGTTCAGCTCATCCATAGGCTGTTATTTCAAAGAACCATGGAATCATCAGGTTGGAAAAGCCCTCTAAGATCACCAGTCCAACCATCCCCCAGCACTGCCAAGGCCACCACTGAACCATGTCCCCAAGTGCCCCACCCACACATTTTAAATCCCTCCAGGGATGGTGAGTCCCCCCCTGCCCTGGGTAACCTGTGCCAGGGCTTGACCACTCTGTCAGTGAAGAAATTTTTCCTCATGTCTCATCTAAACTTCCCCTGACAGGACAGGATTCATTTGAATTCCTTCCCACCTTCCTTTCACTGAGCCTTCACACCTCCCTCCTCCAGCCCCAGGAGCTCCTGAGAGGAGAGATTTCCTTGGAGAGGGTCCAGGAGTTCTAGGTAGACAGGGAATTAAGCTCTGGAGGTGGGAGATTTCCTTGGAGATGGTTGGGAAGTGCGACTTACCCAGTCTTCTCAGCCTCCCCTCTGCTTTGCTGGGCTGTGTGTGTGTCCTTCTGTGCCCACCCATCTCTGAGCAGCCTCCAAACCAGCTCCCGTGGGTAGGAAACACCAAGATGCACCTGGTGGGACAGGAAAGCAAGAAATTAAATCTGGCTGAGATTAGAAAAGTAAAAGACACCTCCTAAGCAGGAGCTGGGAGCTCTCCAGAAGCTGTTCTGTGTTCCTTAAAGAGCGGGCACTAACTCATTCCTAGCAGGAAAGAGCAGGTGTTGAGGAGATAAAATCTCACAGCTCTTACATAAAAAATTAGATCTCCAAACAGAGGAGATAAGCTTTCCAGATTCTTTGGATCCCTTCCTTTCCTCTTCATCCTTTTCCTGATTTCCTTTCCTCCTTTTTCCCCTCTTCTTCTTTAACAAATGTGGAAACATGAAAAGAAACTTTCCCTGAGGCCTCTCTGGCTCTGCTTGGCCAGAACCACACACAGAGCCAGCTCTGCAGTCCCACACCAAGTTATTTCATTCTGATTCCTGTTAACCACCTGAGATTTCAGGGCAAAACACTTGCAATAAGGAGGTGGTGCCATTTCTCATCCTTTTTAGAAATTCTAACAGTCCACATTGTGTTTATTTCACATTGCATTATGTCATGCACCTCCCATCTGGCCCTGAAAAGATGCTTTCAGAGGTAAGACATAAATTCTGCCCCTTTTCCTGAGTATCTTGTACCTCCTGCCAGTGCAGCTGTAAGCACAGGAGAAGCCCCAGACTTTCCCAACTTCCTCTCTAGGCTTCACTCTGTGGCTTTGAGAGCAATTTGGGCTTTTCTCCAGTTAAGCATTTCCTGGGGGTGCTCGGGCAGCTTTTTGTCTGCACTGGAGTTTCTGATTTTGCTGTAGTTTTCAGTCATAAACCAGAAGCCTGGATCAGATGGATCCAATCTCAGGAAGGTGGCAGGGGGGGCTGGAATTAGATGGGCTTGAAGGTTTCTTCCAACCCAAACCATTCCAGGATTCTATGCCTGAAGTGCCATGCAAGGAAAATTGAATATGTAGAGGGGGAAGGAAGGAAAATAACAACAACAAAAATACCACTTGATAAAGTTAATTCTAATATTATTTATATTTTCAGGTGAATACACTTCTGATAAAGAAATAATTTTTCATAATTAAAACACCTGATGATCCTTTTGCCTTTATTTTTCCACATTCCCCTAGAGATCCCCCAATGGACCCACAAGGAGAGCACCAGCAGGGAACTCGTCCCCCTGGCCTCTTGGTGAACCCAGCAGTGCAGAAAGTACATCTTGTGCTGTGTGAGGACAGTGGCAGGAGATGTGGTGGTAGAGGTCACTGTCACCTCAACCACCCCACGTGTTCCCTCTCCTTCGCAGACATCCACAACTCCTCCACCACAGCTCCCAGAATGACCACCAGCCTCCTGGTGGGAACAAACCCACCTCCTTCGTGGGCTTGTGGGTTGGGGGCTTCCTTCACTCCACCTTTCAGGCCCTCCTGAGCACTCACCCCCTGTTCAGTGGCCCAGCTGACCACTGGTTTTGGGTGTTCCACCCAGCCCGTTCTGGCAGCCAACAGTGGTGAGGGCAACTCAGAGCTCTTTCGCAATTCAGGTCTTGTCCTGTGTCATCATCCTGGTTTCCTTGTGAGGTCAAACACCCACGGGGTGCCTCAAGGGCCTCTCCACCCGTGGAGATCCCATTCTTTGGGCTGTGAATGTTCATCAACACCCACCTATGGGGAGACCTGTTGGAGGACAAGAGCGTGGGCGTGTTCTCCTGGGTCCTCACACCCGCACTGACCCCCCCAACCTACACAGCCCCTTGCCTTAAGCAGGGTTGAAGGTTACAAGGTGTTCCCAGCCCAAGATGGGGCTTATTACTTTATATATATATACACACACAAAAAAATTCAATATATTAAAAACAGATATCTTTTCAAATGTTTTGGAGGTGAACACTGATGGGGCCTCCTTGAGGTCCCATTTTTGAGTGCTGCTGAGCACATATTCACCCCTAGCTTGTGCAAGGTGCCCCTGAAAACAGCATTAGCTCCTCCACATTTTGTTAAGAATTCTTCTAAGGGTTTCACACTTGAGCTGAAAAGTTGCTTCTGTGCTTTGCAGTGTGGCAGTAAAAATACCTGGTAGGCAGGGAGGGCTCCCCACAAACCTTTCTAAATTTTGTGAACCATTTCCTGTGTTACTTCTTGTTTCAAATTTACATCCATCAAGCATCTGAGGGATAACACCTGTAGCACAAATGTGGTTTTCTTTTTGTGCAGTGATAAGAGCAAGTCCAGGATCTCACAACTCTGGGCAATGCCCTCTTACTGCAAACTGGCTGTGGTCAAGGCATGAATTTTCCAGAAGACTCCTATTGGCCCTAAAATTTTGGAAAGGCAAGCAGAGGAATGGGACATCCTTAAAATAGCTGACAATTGCCTGTAGATAATTGGTGACATGTGGAGATGAAATACAGCAGCAAGTCCTTGTCACTTGGTCATGGCAGTAAAATTAGAAGTAAAACATCATTACACAGAAAAAGGAGTTTTATAATTTCTCCATATTTCCATCAGAACAGGCAGAGAAAGAGGCAACAGTGACTGGCAGAAGAGAAAGGGTTTATCTTCATCGGGTAAAACCAAAACCAGGTGTGCAGTCAAGAAGGTTTTCTTTCTGGATTTCAGGAAGCAGCTCCTGGAGATGCAGGAGAAATGGCCACGGAATTCAGCAATCACATTTAATCATTCTTTTTTAGAGACCTCATGCTTTCAGAGACTAGATTCCAGCCTTTGAAATTCATGCCGTGTTTGGTTCCTTGGCTGGCTGCTGGACACTCCCACAGCCCCTCTCTCACTCATCCTCAACTGGGTATGGGGATAAATTGAAATAAAAACACTTGTGTGCTGAGATAAAGATGGGGGATCTCTCAGCAGTGAACACCACGGTCAGGAGAACCAACTCAAGGTGCTCTGGACTTGGGCCACAGTTCTCAGTTGATGCATCACCACTGATGTGACCTGCCCAGATCTCCCTTTCACTGGGGGAGTCAACACTCGTATCAGTTCATGTTTGTATTTCATCCTGATGAGGCATCAATCCAGTCTATCCCTGAGGAACCAGGACTCCCTGTCCTGGCCCTGCAGCTTCTCTGACCTCAAGCAACATTTCCTGGTGCCTGACACCATCTCAGTGCAGGAATTAGTGGCACAACACTAAATTTATGCGTTTATTACTAGAAACCTCAGGCCTTGTTTCACACAAAGACCTTCTGGGTGCTCAGAAGTGCGTGGTGTTTTCTCCTCTCTTCATCACCCTCCAGGGCTCCACTCACAGAAGGTCCTTGAGTGAATTGGGACCCAACCAGAAAAACTATTTAATAAGGCCCTCAGGTACCTGCTTGGAGTTTGCTAATGACATATTTCTCAGAGGTCCAGCTCTCTTTTGCCTGTTTGGTCCCCAGTATGTTCCAGCAGTATTTATAGGTTGTGCTGGGATGGGGGGACTTCAGGGAGAGGGAAGACTCCGGAAATGCAGAAGTCAGTTCCAAAAGCCTTGAAGGTGTTGCCTCATTGGGTCTCTTGGTCTGAATGACAAATAGAAAGCAGGACATTGGTGCCATCACAGTAAAACCTGCCTGGCAAGAAAAAACAACTTGCTTGAATAACTCCCGAAGCAAATTTCTATGCAACAAGAAAAATAAGAGCAAGGATATGGGAATTACAATCAGGAGGAAGAAGAGTGAAACAATTCCCTGACCTGTCAGATGAATGACTTGAGACATGGGGTGAATGATTTAAAATGTTTTCAGGTGACAAATGTGGAGCTCAGAAAGCTGATGTTGCATCAACATTTAGGAACTGGGTACAGTAGTAATCATTTTTTCTCTCCTTTCCTGCTGTTCTTCGTGTCAGCCACGGGGTATTAAAGCACCTGTGTTGGGGTGTTTGTTTGTGTGAAAGGCAGAGAGGAGTCCTTGGCAATCTGCTGAAAAAGGTACAGAAAGTTGTGACTACGCTGTGCTGATCTGGCCATTGGGCTCCTTTCAGGCAGCTTAATTTCCTGCTGATGGCATGGCAGACATCTGGCCTGGGGCTGGTGTCTGCTCTCCATTTACACTCAAGGGCAGAGGAAATCTCTTTTATGGGAGATATCATCCTGCTGATGTGTAGTGACCTAAAAAAGGTAAGCTGAGTCAAGTCTTGAAGGTGTTCATTCCTCCTTATGGGTGACACAGGGAGGCAGAGTTGCTACACACCAAGTGTGGTGCCTCTTCTGAGGTCTCTGGCTCAGGGGTGGCTGCAGGCACTTCACCCTTCCTGCACCTCCGGAAAACTACTGAGCCTCTGGGAAAGAGAGAGGGAAAAGCAGGATCATTTCTACCCTAATGCTGTGATTTGCACACACTTATGTTCTGAATTATGTGTTCTGAGGTCTACCAGAAAGGGGTAGAAATGGAGCAGGACCTGAGGGAAGTGCTTAGGTGTTGGCAAAAGGCAGGAGATAGGTAAGGAAAACAGCCCCTGGTTTCTCACTGGTGACCTCTTGCTTGCTGAGCTCTAAACTCTTCAGCACGAAAGAGCAGCAAAGGAATTTCCTGGTGGAATTGTAAATGGAAATGTGCATTCCTCTGCTGGTCTCATTTTAACCTCCACAGGACAGTGAGTGGGTTGTTTGCTGGAGAACTTTAAAAATTCCTTTTAGAAAAATAAAGGGGTAGAGAAAGTGGGTGGAGTTTTGCAGCTTCTGCTTTGTTAGGAACCCCATTTCTTTGGGAGAGCGTGTTCTGATACCAGACGGACTAAGGGAGCACTCAAGCTTCCCAACAGGCTCAGGGCAGAGGAATTCCAGGCAGGAACCTCCCAGACCTGATTTCCATGCACATATTTCCAGTTTGAGACTGGATGAGCTAACTGGAGAGTCCTTTCCTCCTTTCAGAGGAGTGTCATTAGGAAGAGGATACAGAACAGCTCATGGCTGAGCCAGAGATTGTAGACATGATGCTTGAGCGTGGCAGGATTCCCTTCCATTGTGGCACTTCAAATTCCCAGGTAAAAGGACAGTGCAGCATTTTCCCAGCTCCCTAATCTGTGAGAATTGGGATGTGGTGGAATCCCTAGCCCTGAAGGGTTTCAAGTGACAGGTGGATGTGGCACCTGGGGACGTGGTTTAGTGGTGGCCTTGGCAGTGCCGGGGGAATGGTTGGACTCGATGATCTCAGAGGTCTTTTCCAAACTCCATGATTCCACGATTCTGTGCCTCCTTCCTGACAGAACAGGAGCACAGGTTTGTCACACCAGGACAATAGTGGTCACAGTGAATTCAGGGGGGAGAGTCAATGTGGAGGGGCCAGAAACCTGAATGGGGAGCAGGAGGGCAGCGGAGGGGGGTGATGGTGCCCTTGGCAAACACTGCCCACTGCCATTTATGCCATGACACTGTGCTTTCCTAGCAGGAGAACCAGCAGCAGATACACCCTGTTGTCACCACCTGACCCTTGGAGCTGCAGCACATCCCCTTCTCTTCCTGGCCATCCCAGGACTGCCCTCCCACCCCTGTGCCGTGGCAGTTGGAGTGATGGCACGGGCCAACTCCTCCAGGGTGACTGAATTCATCCTCCTGGGGCTCTCCGACAAGAGGGAGCTGCAAGTCCTCCTCTTCACCACCTTCCTCCTGGCCTACACCATGGTTCTGCTGGGGAACCTCCTCATCATCGTGGTGGTCAGGACCGACCCCAAGCTCTCCTCTCCCATGTACTTTCTCCTCGGCAACCTGTCCTTCATCGACATCTGCTACACCTCCGTCACCGCTCCCAGGATGCTGGTGGACCTGCTGTCCCAGAGGAAGGCCATCGTGTTTGAGGGCTGCATAGCCCAGCTGTTCTTCCTGCACTTCGTCGGCTCCTCAGAGATGTTCCTGCTCACCGTGATGGCCTACGACCGCTACACGGCCATCTGCAAGCCCCTGCACTACACGACCATCATGAGCCGCCGGGCCTGCTGGCTGCTGGTGGCCTCCTGCTGGGCAGGGGGCTTCCTCCACTCCATCACCCAGACCCTGCTCACGGTCCAGCTCCCCTTCTGCGGCCCCAACACCATCAACGGCTACTTCTGCGACGTGTCGCCCGTCATCCGCCTGGCGTGCGCCGACGTCCGCACCACCGAGTGGCTCGTAGCCTCCAACAGCGGGTTGATATCCCTGGGCTGCTTCCTGGTGCTCCTCACCTCCTACGTGTTCATCCTGCTCACCATCCGGGGCCGTGTGCCCCGGGGCCGGGCCAAGGCGCTCTCCACCTGCGCCGCACACGCGCTGGTCGTGGTGCTCTTCTTCGTACCCTGTGTCTTCATCTACCTGCGGCCCTCCCGCACCTTCCCCGCAGACAAGTATGTCTGCGTCAGCTACACCGTGTTCTCGCCGGTGATGAACCCCCTCATCTACACCCTGAGGAGCAAGGAGGTGAAGGAATCCATGGGGAGGCTGTGGAAGCGCTGCAGGGCCTTCTGACACCGGCTGCGGTTGGCACCGCACCGGGAGTTACATCTGGACTTACACCAGGAGTAACACCTGGAGTTACACCTGGAGTTACATCTGGACTTACAGCTGGACTTACACCCAGAGTTACACCTGTAGTTACACCTGGACTTATATCTAGAGTCACATCTGGACTTACACCTGTAGTTACATCTGGAATTACACCTGGAGTTACACCCAGAGTTACACCTGTAGTTACACCTGGACTTATATCTAGAGTCACATCTGGACTTACACCTGTAGTTACATCTGGAATTACACCTGGAGTTACACCCAGAGTTACACCTGGACTTACCTTCCTGCAGACTAATGGCTTCGTGACCGATGCCTGCACACTTCAAATTTTGTACATACACATGAATAAAACTCATATTAAAAACCTCATTAAAATGTTGAAAACCCCCAGACTTTCTACGCGGTTTCACTCGTTGTAGTTTTCAAACACGCTGTAGTTTTCAAACAAACGAGCCCGGGACAGGGATTTTCTGCCTCCCCGCCGTGCTTTTGCTGTGCTCTGACAGCAGAGGGCAGAGGCACAAGCACTGACAGTCCCAAATTCTCCCACTGATACTGATTATCACAAGTGAAGCCAAAGATGGTGCAGATTTTGCTTGTAGGGTTTTCCTCTGACACACAAGGATGTGAATTGTTTCAACCTTTCAGGACACAGCCCTAATTGTCTTACACAGGCAAATTGTTGAAGTCATACAAGGGACAATACACAGAGGAAGGAGAGGGATTTTGGATGAGAAGATGGAGTGAGAGGACAAGGGGGAATGGCTTCTCACTGACAGTGGGTGGCTTTGGATTGGGTATGATGAGGAAATTCCTCCTGGCACAGGATGCCCAGAGAAACCGTGACTGCCCCATCCCTGGAAGTGTCCAAGGGCAGGTTGGATGGGGCTTGGAGCATCCTGGGCTGGTAGAAGGTGTCCCTGCCCATGGCAGGGGTCAGAACTAAATGATTTTTATAGTCCCTTCCTTCCCAAACCATTCCAGGATTCTATGATTCTAAGAAGTGACCCAACCCAGCACTCTGGATAGACCATAACAGTGTTTGGGGAATAAGACTAAGGAAAAGGCAGTAACCAACATTTCTACCTCACAATGATTAAGTTCTTGTACTTCATCCCATTTAACCCTTTATGGGTCAGCAATGACATCACCAAACCCATCAGGGATATCAGTGCAGTGGCTGCCATTGGGAAAACACCAACCACAAGGATTTAGGATTGTTTGTGTTGGAAAAGCCCCCCAAGACCACCAAGTCCAACCATCCCCCAGCACTGCCAAGGCCACCACTACCCCATGTCCCCAAGTGCCACATCCACACTGCTTTTAAATCCCTGCAGCGATGGGGACTCCCCCACTGCCCTGGGCAGCTGTGCCAGGGCTGGACAGCCCTTTCCATGAAGGAATTTCCCAGCATCCAATCAAAATTGCTGCAAAGGAAGCGGGAGACCTAAATTCCTATCTTAAATTAGCCCTCACTCCCACAGGAGCAGAAAGAGGAGGAAGATCAGAGGCATCAGTGAGTCATTGATCCTCCTGGTTAAGACAGATTTCCAAATACTTCCCATCTTTATAAAAATAAGATTTCTTTTTGACCATGAAATCCTACTTAGAATCACCATTGGATCATCACAGAATGGTTTAGGTTGAAGGGAGCTTTTTTTTCCCCCCCCAGTATTAGAGAGAAATGTTAAAATATTAAAATTCCTCCCAGGTCAATTATGGTAAATTCCAATTGAGAAAAAAATTTAAATGTATCACCATGATAATTTGTTTTTAATTTCAACAAAGCCTTTATTAGACATTTCAGAATGTGTGTTACAGCAATCACACACAATCATAAAAATGTTTAATAAAATTCTGTCCTGGATGCCATAAAACTAGGCAGGAAATCACAGCCAGAGACTGGTCAGCCAGTCCAGCAGTGAATGGTTCCAATTGACATTTCCCAGCCCAGCTGAGTCACCTTCACCTCTGAGAAAACCCCTCAGCTAAATAATACTTTATTGCAGTATATTTCCCAGAACTCTGTGTGTTGTGGAGCATTAATTCTACAAGACACTGTGGGAAAGTATTTATGAAAACAGTAACTTCAGCAGCAGTGAAGTCTATAACCCAAATCACCCCGACAGGGCGAGGAATGGTGGGAAGCAGCCCCAGCTCCTGGAAATCAATGCAAGGCCCATCATTGCTGTGGTCCAGTTATTCAACTGGGTTTTTTAGTAGGGATAAATCAGGGGCATCAACAGGTAAATTGATTTGAAATAATTGCTCTGATTTTAGTCAAGATACCAAATGCAAATTCCATACTTTTGGGAGCTGATGTCTCCACACAAGCATGGGATTCAGAGCAACCTGGTCCAGGGGAAGGTGTCCCTTCCCAAGGCAGGGGGTTGGAACAAGGTGAGCTTTAAGATCCCTTCCAAGCCAAGCCACTCTATGAAGACAAACAATTTCACATAATTGATTTCTCTCCCCAGCAAACATCTTGGGATGACTTTAATTAGGTCTCAGTTGGTGCTGTTAAAAAGTTGAGGGCTGACAAATTGCAGAGGAGCAACTTTGGCAGTGGAGTTTGTGAGTGTGTGGAAATTGGCTCCACTGCACATCATTAAAATCTCCAGTTCTCTGTCTCCTGGAAAGTAGCAGCTCCCTGAGCTCACCCCCGGGTCTGGTTATTGCCCTCAGTCAGAGCACAGTGAAAAACAGCCTGAAAGGGAAAAAAATTCCCTTGAGAACTGTCAGGATCGCTACAATGTTTTTGTTAATTCCCAAGAAAATGGAAGAGGTCCTGGTCTAATTGATTCTATGGGACTGAAACAAAAATGGACATCAGAGAAGAGGGACTGTCATCAATCTGGGCTCACCATTCCTGGGTGGGAAACTCAAGGGGTAGTCCCAGAAATGGTCCAAAAGAAATTGCTTTGGTTGTGTTCCAATGAGGATGGTGCTGGTGTGGCAGGAGGGGTGGGACAACCAGGCTCTAATCCAGCATATCATCCACTGATGCACATCTGGATTCTGCAAACAGAGGGGGGGTTCTCTTTTTTCTTTTTTTTTTTTTTTGGGGGGGGGG
>VXAU01002658.1:744496-779095 GCA_013399695.1 Formicarius rufipectus | reverse complement strand
TTTTTTGGGGGGAGGGGGAGGAATTGTGTGTTGTTTGTTAATAACTGGCTTTATAGTAGAATATCATGTAAGAATTGTAACTTTAAACTGTGCAGGGAGTTCTTCTGTGAGTCCCCAGCTCAAAATCTGAGCTGCACCAAGTGGCTGTGAGTGGCTGAGCTATCTGGGGCAACAAGACACACAGTAAGTTTTCACTGTGCTACCCATACCAGCAGCTCACATGGGACAGCAACATTAAAGGCATTTTTACACCCTCCAAGTATTTCCAGGCTGATTTGAGGTGTTGCAAGACAAGGAATACTAGTGGGTTCCTCATTTATTTATTTACCCTGAGCAGAAAACTCACCTCAAAGAGCACCCTGTGTTTCTACTTCTACTAACCCCACGAAAAATATCCCTGGGAATACACACTGGAGCATCAGAGGTGGAGCTGAGAGCCAGCAGCCCCATGTACAGCCCTGGGTGACTGACACCTTGATTTTGTGGGTGGTGTTGCCCTCTCATGGCTGCTAAACGAGGAGCTGGGTCACAGGCAGTGGCAGTGCCACGAAGCCAGTGTAGGAAGATGGAAAGGCACAGCCCTGGTTCTCCTCACAGCTATGGATGACACTGATCTCTTGGTTGTGTCCCTTTGTGGCATCTGGGTTGAACACAAAAGGATTCTCTCCATTCTTTGTCGCAAAATTCCATGGGATGTGTGCTGTCTGATGGTCCTTGGAGTAACTCCAGCAGGCAGGGAAAGACGTGGGCCATGTGGATTTACTCCAGCCATGGGTCTGCACACCCATGGAAGGTGTGCATGCCCTTGGATAACTCCCATTTAGAGAATCCTGGAATGGTTTGGGTAGGAAGGGACCTTAAAGCCCACCAAGTGCCATCCCCTACCACAGGCAGGGACACCTTCCATCAGCTCAGGTTGCTCCAAGCCCTGTCCAACCTGTCCTTGGACGCTTCTAGGGTTCCAGGGGCAGCCACAGCTTCTCTGCCCAACCTGTGCCCTGGCCTGCCCACCCTTCCAGGGAGGAACTTCCTAATTTAAATCTCTTGTCTTTTAGTTGAACATTGTCCTATCACTGTCTGCCCATGTGAGATGCTGAAATCTTAATTTTGAAAGAGTCACACCCTGCAAACACAACACACAGGCTTGAAAATGACTGACAGGCAGTGTCATCCATATGAAGAGGGCAGAAGTGACAGGCAGCTGTTGTTGGAATAGGAACAGGCCTGTTCCTAGTCCTGGACACCAGATAGGAAGTGTTTCTCCTATAAATCAGCACATAAATGGATGCTTTCTGGAACCAAAGGGGGAATTTTTGTTAGTTCTTCAAAGCAGCACTGACAGTTTTGGTTCCCTCCATTCCCAGCCCCTTTTGGCAACATTCTGAAAAAAACCTATGTATGCAATTAAGGAAACCTCCAAGAAACTTCAGAGACACGTGTCCCCAGACACCCCTTCATGTTTATGAACCTCATTAACAAGGAGAGGTGCTCAGCCTGCAGCCCAGCCAGCCCTCCTGCCAGTGCTCACGGGTGGCTGTGGGACTGTTCCTGCACTGCTGAACCTGCACTCATCCCTTCCTTCAGAGTGAAATCATGTGTCTCTCCTGTGGAGACATTCCAACCAGAGGGTGAAGGAAGAGAAAGGGTAGTTGTGTTTCCTGGGGATACAGAGGACTATCTAGTACCTGTAATTAATTGTGTGTGGCAGTGAGTATTTCTGTGTTGTTGTTGTGGTATTTCACCCGAAGGAGTTCCCCATTTTAAAGAACTTGCCTTTTATTTCTGCTGCCTAAAATTTTCCTTGGGTAGTTTAAGCTCTGACTTTGGTCCCTCTCAAGCTTCTGTGGGGGAATGAGAACACAGGGGAGCCTGGCTTGGCTGGGATATCACAGTCACTTATGACATTTAGTACCTGTATCACTTACAAATGAGAGCAAGCGACAATATTCAAGCTCTAATCTCCACAAAGGAGGCACCTGGACTGAGCTTTGCTCTGTCTTTCTGTAGGGCTGGGATGTAAATCCATACCTAAAATACTGAGCTACCTTCCAGGCAGCAACACAGGATAAATGGGAAGATCCTTTAATGCTCAGGTTAGCCTTCTTTGACTTGGGAAAAGGGGAAGGCCAGATAGATCCTAAAAGTTCTAATACTGATATGGAAGTCTATAGGGCAAAATGTATAGAGAGGTGAGAGGGTTTTTATTTGATATCAGATTATATCTCTTTTAATATCCCACTGGATAAAGCTGAAAAAACAAAAATCATAAACTCACATAATGGTCTGGAAGGAAGAGACCTTAGAGAACCTCTGGTTCCAATTCCCTGCCATGAGCAGCGACATCTGTCTGTCTAGGGATTGAATTCTGTGAGAGGATCACTCCTTAAAAATAAGTGTTAGCTTCAGCTAATAATCTAAACACCTTTGGCATCATTATTATCACTAAATAATTGACACTGAAAGGATTTCTAGGCATCTGTACCCTACTCCACTTACTCAGAGAACCTTCAAAGACCAGTCACCTTGCCTGGGATTGTGTCCAACCAAGCTGGGCACCACAGAGGAGGCAACATCAATTTTCTGCTCTTCAGGCTGAGATGACAACTTGCAAGAATCAAGCCTTTTGGATTAAACCCCTTGAAGCTTAATACCTACATTTTGCCTTTTGCAGTGAGTCAAATTCAGATTTCTGAGTGTGGCAATGCAAGCTTGGAAACGTTTTTGAGCTAAAAAACAGACCCAGAAAATCCCTCCCACTCTTTAGACGGAGGGTGCACATTTGACTACGTTGCAACTTCTCTCTTCCAGGCAAAACTCTGCCTCATGTCCCCAGCGAAAGATGCAGAGGGTCAACCTCTCAACAGTGCCAGACTTCGTTCTGATTGGCCTTTCTGAGGCTCCCCGGGTCCGTTTCCTTCTCTTTGTGCTGTTTTTGACCATCTACTTGGCCACCATGGCAGGCAACATCACGCTGCTCGTTGCTGCCAGCACAGACCCCCACCTGCACAGCCCCATGTACTTCTTCCTCGGCAACTTAGCCTTGCTGGACATCTTATGCCCCACTGTCACCGTGCCCAAGATGCTGGGGGCCTTGCTGCTTGAGAACAAGGTGATTTCCTTCACGGGCTGCCTGCTGCAGCTGTTCTCCCTCATTGATGTTGTAGGCACAGAGATCTTTCTCCTGGCTGTGATGGCCTACGACCGCTACGTCGCCGTCTGCCACCCCCTGAAGTACCTGAACATCATGAGCATGAGGCTGTGTGCTCACCTGGCCATTGGAACCTGGGTGGTGGGGTTTTTCAATTCCATCTTGCACACCTCTTTGATTTTCACACTGCTTTTCTGTGATTCTAACCGAGTTGCCCAATATTACTGTGATATTCCTCCCTTGCTGGGCCTCTCCTGCTCGCCCACCTGGAGCAGGGAACTGGTCCTTCTGGTGGTCGCTGGGGTGCTGGGGAGCGGTGCCTTTGTGGTCACCCTGGTCTCTTATGTCTACATCCTCCTGGCCATCCTGGCCATGAACTCCTCCAAGAGCAGGCACAAAGCCTTCTCCACCTGTGGCTCTCACCTGACCGTGGTTTGCCTGTTCTACTGGGCCACCATCTGCACCTACGTGCGCCCTTCCTCCACCTACTCGCCTGGCAGGGACAGGATCGTGGCCATGCTCTATGGAATCCTCACCCCGCTGCTGAACCCCATCATCTACAGCCTGAGGAACAAAGAGGTGAAACGTGCCCTAAGGAGAGTGATCAGCCAGGTGAGAACGGCTTTAGTCAGGAGCTCCAGCAGTTGGGAAGGAGCTGTGGTTCGTGACTGACCTTCTCTAGCTTTTAGCCACCTAAAAGTCAGATGCTGTGATTAAACCTCAGTTTCCTTGGTTCAAAACTCCTCCTCTGGGCTCCAAACTTCCTCTGCAGGTAGGAGGGAACCTCCTCCTCTGGGCTCCAAACTTCCTCTGCAGGTAGGAGGGAGAACCCTGAAAAACTTCAGAGGCCCTGAGGTGAGATGGGAAATGTAAGGATTTTTACAGTATTTGGTGATAAAGAATGCAGTAAAGACCAGGAGGAAAAGGACAATACATGTTGAATGACACTTTAACACATGAATTCATGCAGTTAAGTGGCACGAGAGTCTGGAGTTTCAAGTCTGCATGAGAAATGTAGAGGAATCTAATGTGGATCAACTGGGTGAGGACCTGAGGGAAGTCTTAAATCGTAATTGCTGGAAATATCTAATCAGGTGTCAATATCTGATCTCTGTTCTCCAAGTACCACAGACCCCAAAAAGAGAGTATTTACTGACAAAAGGCAGGCTGCAGACAAACTCCTTGAGTGTGTTCCATCTCAGGAGCTGCTGGAGAAGAGGCATACCAATAAATCAATAAATTCTCTGTTATTTAACTACAAGTGGCTCTGGGGTTTTTTTAATGCTTTCATCTGGTGACAAGACTTTGCACTAACTGTAGCCTTAAGGTCTTTAAAATGAAGTCAGTGTTTGACTTGCAGGAAAATTTGCCAGTGTGGACGAGGTTACAGGATTGCAACTGGGAGCACAGTATTTGGGAAGCATTTATTCTGCCAAAAACTGTCCCTGTAGTGGAAGGGAAACTGGGACGAGATCAGGGCAAAGGGGTGGTTGTGACAAACTGATCTCTGTAAGGACTTCAGGAAAAAAATTTTAGAGGATCTGCTGATGCTTCTCCCAGAGACGGAAGGGGCATTTCTGTCATTGCAAGGAAACAACCAGCAGGTCTTCCATTTCTTTTTCTTTTCCACTTAAATTCAATGCCAGCGCCAACTTTTTGACCTTGAAGTGAGGATTGCCCCGGGAGTTGTCTCACCCTCCACGTGTCTCTGCAGGGCTGTGGGAATGGCTGGTGGGAACTGCACCGAAGTACCATGGGTCTCACCCAACCCCCACAGCTCAAATCCATCCTCCTCGTGCCCCTCCTGGGCACCTCCACGCTGACATCAGTGGGGAACATTGCCCTGATGCCCCTCGCCAGGCTCAGCCCCGGGCTGCACACACACCCATGCACTTTTTCCTCAGTGCCTCGTCCTTCCTGGACATTTGCTGCTCCTCCACCATCAGCTCCAGGATGCTGCTGGACCTCCCAGTGTTTCCTTCTCCAGCTGTCTCACACAGCTCTGCTCCCACCACCTCGTGGCCACCTCTGAGCCCCTGCTCTGCGAGGGCATCATGTGCCCCGTGCTCTGCATGAGGCTGCTGGCTGGTTGTTCCCTCCTGGGGCTGGCTGTTTCCTCCTGGGGCCAGTTATTTCCTCGTGGGGCTGGTTATTTCCCCGAGGTTGTTCCCTCGTGGGGCTGGTTGTTTCTCTGTGAGGCTGGTTCTTTCCTCCTGGGGCTGGTTATTTCCTCCTGGGGCTCATTGTTTCCTCATGGGGCTAGTTGTTTCCTTGTAGGGCTGTTTGTTTCTTTGTGGGGCTGGTTATTTCCTCATGGGGCTGGTTATTTCCTTGTGGGGCTGGTTGTTTCCTTGTGGGGCTGGAGATGACCTAGTCCCGCTCAAAGCCAGAGAAAAAGTGCCCACTCTGAATGAATTTAAGGATGGGGACCCCACAACCTTCCTGGGTTTTCAGTGCTAACTGCCTTTATGAAAATAAAGATTTTCTTTATGCTTAAACTGAGTTGTAGCATCATCAAACCACACAGTGGTTTGGGTTGGGAGTGACACTAAAGCTGATCCTGTTCCACCATTTTTTTTTGGTTAACCAGAACTATTTATTTTCCATTTTTGGTAGGCAATTTGACTTACTTCTGTATTTCCAGAATGTTTTGTGGGTGTGAATCTTAATATGCAATACTAAATGAAAAATACTTCCAAGCCCACAATAAAATATGAAGTACTCCTGGTTTACACCCGCATGTTTTAGGCTGGATCATGAAGTGTGGCACTGACTCCTTTGTTGGCCAACTCCTTTGTTTGGCCACAGCCAGTGCGCAACTTCACAGCCTTCAGCTGAAGATACTTCTCTGAGTATATAAAGCCCACATTAAAAGAATTGTTCAAATTAATTTTCTGAGTCTTTCCTTTCTGTAAGTTTTCCTCTCTATATTAAAAGCCAGAGGTGCTTTTTCCCTTTGCTTAGCTCAGCACAGAATGTGAAACAGGGACCAAGTGCAGAACCTGGGGCTTTTTACTTCCTATTGGGCATTTCTTTAGATACAGATACTCTTAATTTCACCAGATTCTCCTGGTCAGCCTCTCCTCACGTGGGATTCCCCAGGACCACCTCCGGATGTTGATCCCTGGGTTGTCCCAGGTGTTCCTTGACTGGTTCCAGGTCCCACTGAGGAGCTCACATCACCCACCACCCCACTGGTGATTCAGGCAGGTGCCAAGAGGTTCTCAAAGAGAAAGAAGGTGCTGATGTCCCTTTCCATGGCCCAAAGCAAGAAGTTATGAACTTCAGGCTGTGGAGAAGTTGTGACAAACTAAACTGCTTTAGAAGTTCTCGTTTCCTTTAACAAGGAGGAAAGTTTCCTGCTCCTTAGTGTCCCTGAACTTGTCCCCAGGGCCTTGTTAGAAGTATGAAGGAGGTCTACCATGAGCTTCCTAAGAAAGTTTCAAGATCATTAGAGGCTTCTTCAGGATGCCCAAAAGGGCTTGTTAAGCTGAAGACCCTTGGGTGGCAGCTCCCAGGGGAGGCCCTTGTTTTGGGAAGGCTAATTTGTGATGGAAATACATTTAATGGCTGAGCTGGTGGTGGAGTTTGGGTCTGAGGAGGCTTCCAGCGGGTCATGCTATGACTATTGCCCCCACCTACTGCAGGATCAGGCCCCATGTTCAGTCTAGTAAGAAATCTTGTATTCTCCACACACCCACAGCTCACATGCATTTGTTTGCCTTCACAGATCAGACCTTTCACCTCCGCTTTCTCTTCCCTCTCTGTGACTCATAGGAAGAATGTTTTTTAAAAAGGAAAGGGTCCTTTAGGTGTGGTGGGGTGCAGGCCAAGGATGCTGCCTGGCTCTGCCTTCACCTCCCCTCTCCTGTCCTCCTTTGCACTGACAACTGTCCCCCAGATCCTTGACTTTGCTCACTAAGGGCTTCACCTCTCCAAGGGGTCACCAGGCCAAGAGGTCTTTCAGGAGATGAAGACTTTTCCAGGCACTGCCCACCAAGTCCAAACTCAGTTCTCAGTGGACATAATTCAAGGCTAATTAATGAGTTAATCAATGCTCTGGTAGGTGGTTGCAGGGTCCTGGTCTGGGATGGTGCCGAGCAGCAGGAGTATCTGACCAACCCATTCAAACTGTTATCCAGATCCCAATTTTCACCTGAAATATCACCAGGCTGTTGTTCTTTAGGTTAAAATGGCAAATAAGATGATTTGAGTCTTATTGAGTCTAATTCTTCTCAATTTTCAGGACCCATCTAGTACTTAGTTTGACTTTAGTTTCCTCTGCTCAAAACATTATTTATTATATTACCTTCAGGGGACCAACACACTCAGACCAAAATAGATGGTTTAATGCCCAGAGGAAAAAAAAAAAAAGCACCATGTATTAACACCAGACCTCTTCATGTGTACAGGAACAAGCCTCAATTTTTCCAGTCTTCTCCTCCACCCCTGTTTTATCCCACGCTTTTCCCTTTTACCCTCACTAAAGCAAACTTCCAAGGTTAAAATGGCCAGGGAAGAATGGAATCCCACACATGATAGTAACATTTGGGTTTCCATAACGTGGCACTGGGGGCTGTTTCTCAGCTGTAAGTGGTTCAAGAACACTGTTCTTTCCAGAGGTGATGGAATCCAAACGATGCCTAAGGATGGCTATGAGCTTGTGCAATCCCAAAGCCTGGATGCCTTTGAAAATAGGCCTCTGAATTCCAGGTTATCAAACTTGAGTCTAATTGCCCATCTATGAGCAGAGGGGAAGTTTTGATGCTTCTCCTGGCTTGCAAAGGAGGAAAAGTGGGCATATCAAAGCCAAGTGTTCCTGAGATGACCCTTCCCACCCAAACCATTAGAGGATTCTGTGACCTTTAGCCAGGACAAAGAGGTGGTCCCCCTTTCTGGAGCAAGGTGCTCATCCCTAAGTGCTCCTCAAACCTTGTGCCCAAGAGCCTGTAACACCAGAAAGAGGCAGCTCTGTCAGACAGCCATGATTTTCTTTGCCAGAGCAGGAAAAGTTCACCAGGGAAGGATCAAAATATACACACTCAGCCTCTGATCCTCTTTCTCTGAATGCCTATTTTTGGCTGCTCTCAGAAATCTACACCCCTGGGCCTCTCACCACAGAGCTCTTCTCACATCCTTAGAAACAGAACTGTGCCCTTGGACAAGGGGGATGGAAGTGCAGACAGCACCATCATCTAAAGAACTGGAGGAAAAAAATAATTTTTATTATGAAATCCTTGTATGAATCACCCTCTGTGCATTTACACTTTGCATTTGTCACTGAAAATCAGATTTCACCTATTATTTGGCTAATCTCATATAACCAGTGAGGGATGGAAAGGAACATTTTCATGTATCTGTTCCTAAGTACAAAGGATTCCTAAAATTCTTGATGTTCCTTCAAAGAGCAAAGGGTGGGTTTTTTTCCCTCACAAAATCCAAATATTAATGTGTGATGATTTTCCTCTCTCTTTTTGTATGGTGCTGCCAGATATGAAAATATGTCACATGAAAGAGGCTGGGAACGATTTTTCTCCTCCAGATAAACTATCTTGTGAAATATATTGTGAAATTCAGAGTGGGGTTCTAGTTCTGGCTTCAAAATTCCCAAGGCTCTGGGAATCAAAAAAAGTGAGACTCAGTATTTCAGTGCCATTTTCTCCCCCCTCACCATGTTTTTTGTTCTGTATCCAAAAGATGGAATCAGAGAATTGAGAATTTGTGAAAGCTGAGACTGGGGCCTCTTTGTGGCCACCCTTGGCTTTCAACTGCAGAAGAGTGGGTTTTGATGGGATACTGGGAAGGAATTCCTGGCTGGGAGGGTGGGCAGGCCCTGGCACAGGTTGGGCAGAAAAGCTGTGGCTGCCCCTGGATCCGTGGGAGTGTCCCAGGCCAGGTTGGATGGGGTTTGGAGCAGCCTGGGCTGGTGGAAGGTGTCCCTGACCATGGCAGGGGGTGGAACTGGGTGGTCTTTGAGGTCCCTTCCAACCCAAACCCCTCTGGGATTCTGTGATTCCATGAATACCAACACTGTGATTCTATGAATACCAAGAAATGCAAGTTAATTCCAGTCCATATTCTACTCATTTGATCTCCAGAGCTTACACCACTGACACTCTTCTCCACTGGACAGTTCAGACCCAATTTTACTAATTAACACTCTAGTCTTCTGAGATTCTTTATTAATACCAGATACTTGATCAATACAGGCTTGTGCCTGGTCCCTGAAATTGTAAGTGGACCAGAAGAGACACACAGTCCTCCCCAGAACTCGAGCAACATCCCCAGGAGCCCACACAGAGATGTTTGTGCTCTGGATCCTTCTATTTCTCTACATGTCTAGAATTTCAGGTCAATTCTTTGAGTGATTAACACTATAACAGGAGTATCACGACAGAGCAGATGTATGGAGAATGGTCCAAACACGGTAGTTTTGCCCTGTTCTCCTGGATGGGCTTTCCCACACCATTCCCCCAGCCCAGAGCATCCATCCCGTCCCACCCTGGGATGTGCCACGGCTCAGCCTCTGTCCACACCCCCCTCCCTGGCCTCGAACAGCCTCTGGGGGGCTCTCCCGTCTCTCCACAGAGTTTGCAGACACGGGACACGCTTTGCTTTCTCCCAAAGGACTGTTTTGGCCGGTGTGTGGGGTCTTCCCTCGGGGGTGTCAGCTGTGACCACGGACCCCACAGCTTCAAGCTGGGTGACAGCCAAAAAAGCCCAATTAACTGTGGTTCCTAACTTTTACATACCTTGAGCTAGTCAAGATGAATTTCCATGCCTTTTTCAGGGTTCTCCTGACCTTCAGAGCCCAACACAAATCATATGCCATGCAAAGTTGTCCTAATTCCATTCTCATCTCACTGGCAATGACTGGGAGGAATGTTTTGGATTCAGATAAAACCAAACTGTAAGTCCTGAAGGGCTTGCAGTGAACATTTATGTGCCCTCCACTGCACACATGAACTACAAAGAAAGAAAAGACAAAAAAAATTAAAGGTAAATAAGACTTGTTAGTTGGACAATAATACACACACACACACACATATATATATATATGTATATAATATTTATAGAATGGTTTGGGTTGGAAAGAACTTCAAAGGCCACCTAGTTCCAACCCCCAGTCACAGGAGGGACCCCTTCCACTAGAAGGCTGATGCACAGTCAATTAATATCAACTCTCCTATGAAAGAATAAGAATTATCTCCCTTTTAGCAACTAAATTTACATTAAGGAAAGAGATTAAGTATTGCATACTATAAGTATCAAAGTAATGAGTTACACTGCTCCAAATCTGTGTTTAATTTCTGTAGTATATCAGGTCTAGAACCAGCACCTTTTAATTTGATATGACCATAGTCCTATCAAAAGTTCCAATGACTGCTGGAATTCCATTTTCTAAATTCTCACCATCACTTTGAGGTGCATTTAAAATTCTTAAATTTCAAATTTAAATGTTTTCATTTTTAAGGTGACAGTGGCCTTGTATCTGTGACTACAGTTTATGGGTTGAAAACCCATCTTTCTTCAAGGTCCATCCTCATTTTTAGCACTCTTTTGATGCTTTAAAAAACAAAACAAAACAAAACAAAACCAAACAACCAGTTTATGGCTTTCTAGTCATGAACTTTAGAGTACATGATTTCATAAAAATATTTCCACACTGAGACAACACCAGAGCACTTTAATTGGTTGGTCTTCCCTTCCCTCGAGAACATCGTGGTCTCCTGTGACCAAAAGGAAGATATAAAACCTGTGACATTCCCCAAAAGAAACGTTTCCTGCATCCAGGAAAAAAAAACAAGCAAACAAATATTTCTCTGGCAGGTGAGTCTCCTGATAAGAAAAATTTCCTTCCATTCAAGGAGTGGTGTCCAAGTCTTGTTGACTGTGTGAATTTTGGATTCACTGACAGCAAAGCGTTGCTGCATCACGATACAACAGAATAAAGAATAAATACAAATATCTCTTTACAAAGGGAGGAAATTTGTGTGGGTTTTGTTTAATTATTATTAAATTTCTTGCAGGTCTTCATCAGAAACCACTGACTTTTTAGCAGCTGTGCCTTAATTTCAGAGCATGATCAGGAGCTGCAAATCAGAAGGAACAGCCACATGTAGGTAGCCATGGGATATTTTCCAGGGCTGAAATGTTCTAATTTTGGCTTTTCACCAGCAATCTCTCAAACTGCCTGGGATGGTGTCAAAATCAATGGTAATGTAACACAGTCTCTTGGCTAAAAATAAACCCCAGTTGAATTTTTGTGGAATTTGTCACTTTATTCTAGGAATCAGTTGGGGGATTTAAGTCCTGAGTCACCTGGGATACTTCATGGGGTAAATGGTCACTTCTAGACAATAATTCGGATTTGAGGATGCACTGAGCCTTCTCCAAGGCCTGAAAAACAAGAGCATGGCTGTCTAAAATGGGATTCACCAAATTCCAACCAAAATTCTGGAACTGATATTGGTCATCCAGGCTTCCTTCTCCTCCACAGACAATGCATCCCTCCTACCCCTCTGGGATGGTTATGGGTGCAGCTGAAGAAGGTGCACTCACACCAACATCTCCAAAGCCAAATCCAGGTGAGATCTGTTGCAACCAGTGTCTGAAAACACCTCTGGGAACTCAAATTCTCCTTTCTGAACTCCCAGATTCGACTGGAACCATTCAGGATCCTCTCCCGGTTGAATCAGCTCAGATGATAATTATTTCGTTTTGTCAACACAGACATTTCTGGTTTGTCTTTGTCTTTGCCCACATAACATTGGTATTTACAGGAACAGCTAAGAGTTGAACAGCTAACAGTTGCTTTATTAGAAGTCCTTTTGTAATCCTTATTTTTCCTGTAGAGGTGAGCAAGATGTATCTGCCCTGCCTAGAATTAGTTCTGTTGTCAGCAGAAATGTACATTACCTTTCTCATAGTTAGAGATAAATTGTGTGCTCCTTCTTGAAATGTTAAAGTAATACCCAGAATTCATTTTCTATCAGACTGAGTCCATTTAAAATTCAATGAATAGTTTCAGGTAAAAAACCAAAACAACAAAACACAAACAAACAAAACACCAAAATGTGGGGAAAACAGTTTGGAAAACCTAAAAATATTTAAGTTGGAATACTTAAACAGAATGATTATGAGTTGCTTTTCATCAACTGCTTAAGAATTAATCAGCCTCGGGGCAGTAAGCCCACAATATGCTTGTAAAAAATCCCACATTGAGATGCAATATTTCATTTTAAACTCAGTATTTGTGCCTGCTCCAAACTAATTATTTCTCATTGTCTCAAAACAATCTGCTTCTATTTCAGCATTTTGATCCGTTTCTGCCAGTATTTCATTTTCCTGCCACCGCAGAAAGGTCATTTTTAACTGTGCCTGAACTCCTTCCTCCACCTGAAACACAGGTAAAATGTGTAGCAGCTTTTGTACTTGAATAATATGCTTTTTTTCCAGTGATACTGTGCTTACCTGAGCCAACCCAGAACGTTTCCTGAGAGTGAACAACCCCTTCCAGAAAACAATTCAGATTTTAGGGGACACCAAGCCTTCTCCAAGGAAGAAGGGTAGAGTCTCTTTGTACCTCTGGGATGCATTTCTATGTATGGTTTTCTAGACACTGTGAGCTCCTATTTCACAGATATTAAAGGAATATACAGACAAGAATTCCACGTTTAAAGTGTGTCTGTAAAGCTTTTTGAGCTCCTAAGCTTTCCTCCCGACAGGCACTGGTTTCCCCTCTGATTTGGGCAAGGTGCCTACATTCCCACCACCGTGTGTTGTGCACCTCATGATGTGTTTGTGCCTTGAGATCCCCGGGACGTAGTGACCTCCTGCCAAACCTGGGAGCCAACGGAGAGCACGGAGCCAACCCGAAGGGAAGGAACAAAATGCCTGAAGGGAACTGCAGTGCCCTGACTGAGTTTATCCTCCTGGGTTTCACCGACCGGCCCGAGGTGGAGATCCCTTTGTCTGGGCTCTTCCTGCTCATCTACGGCACCACTTTGGTGGGCAACATCGGCCTCATCGTGCTCATCCGGCTCCACGTCTGCCTCCACACCCCCATGTACTATTTCCTCAGCAGCTTATCCTTCCTAGACCTCAGCTGCTCCTCTGCCATCACCCCCAAGATGCTGGTGAACGTCCTGGCCCAACGTAAGGCCATTTCTTCCCTCGGCTGTGGGATGCAGATGTTCCTCCTGGCCGCCTACGCCGACGCCGAGTGCTTCGTTTTGGCCGCCATGGCCTACGACCGCTACGTGGCCATTTGTCACCCCCTGCTCTACCCCGTGGCCATGTCCAAAAGGCTCTGCAGCTCCATGGTGGCCGGGGCGCTCCTCAGCGGGGGGCTGACCTCTCTGGTCCACACCTCCTTCGCCTTCTCGCTGCCGTTCTGCGACTCCAGAGAGATCGACCACTTCTTCTGCGACATCCCGCCGCTGCTGGAGCTCTCCCGCTCCGACACGCACCTCAACGAGGTCTTGCTGGCCACCCTGTGTGGCTTCATCCAGGCCAGTACCTTCCTGAGCATTGCCGTGTCCTACAGCTGCATCCTCAGCACTGTATTCCACAGCCAGGTGGCCGAGGGCAGGTACAAAGCCTTCTACACCTGCAGCTCCCACCTGACGGCCGTCGGGTTGTTCTACGGCTCCCTCCTCTTCACTTATTTAAAGCCCAAGTCCAGCCACTCGCTGGGCATGGACAAAGCGGTCTCTGCATTCTACACTCTTGTCTTTCCCATGCTGAACCCCCTGATTTATAGTCTGAGGAACAAAGAGGTGAAGGGGGCCCTGAGGAGGACAGTGGAGAGACGAGTGTTTGCTATGGGGTTTTCTTAGGGTGTGTTTCTGGGGCAAAACATAAGTGATGGGAACCACCGGTCTAAATGTGAGTGAGCTTTTAGGAATATCTGCATCTGGATTTGCTTCCCAGGTCCATTTGGTAATCAGTGGAAACAAGCAGTCAACTGAGAAGGTGAACCACCTCATAAAACTGAAGGTCAGGTCAGGTGGATCCCGTCCCACAAGGATCAGCGGGTGGCATCCCTGGAACTAGATGGCCCTTCAGGTCCCTTCCAACCCAAACCATTCCTGCATTCCATGGTCTCTTCCTCCTCACTGTCTGTAAAGGGTCTATCCCAAATGCAGAAGAAAGTGATATTTTTGCAGCCAGCAATTATTGAGATCTCAACACAGATGTTTTGAAAGAAAAGTACAATTAAAACAACTACTATGTGTGGGTGTGATTGTCTGTTAAATTCTGAAAACTAAAAATGTCTGTAGAAGGAAAATACTCCCCTAGTTGGGCAGCCAGCTCTGCCCTACCCTCTGGAGAAAGGACACTCATACATATATATTTTATCATCTTTCAACGGCTGGACTAGTTCAGGTTTCATCAGGCCTGTTCTGCTTTCACCAAACATCTTTAATGCTTGTCCTCATCCTGTGTCTTGGCAATTTTACTACTCGCATGTCTTTTTCCTTCCTCTCTTTCCTCCCCTAACCCACAAGCCTTGTTTCCCTTGATTAGTTTTTATTTCTGCCTAATTGTGTTACGAAATGCTTGTTGGTGGTTATGGGACTGGCACTGTTCCAAAACACACACACCAGTGTCAGGACAGACTTTTGCAGTGTCTGGATTCAGCCTGAACAAGTATTAATTTTATCCTGGTACAACATGGGTGTTGGATTTCTTCTTTGGCTGTGCAGAATTCTTGACATTTTGGTGCTGGAACCTTTTTTCCCTGGTTTTCCACTTGCTGGTGTCTGTAGAAGCCCTTCAGTCACCTGTGCCTTTTCCTTGTCCCTCTAACCTGCAGCAGAACTACAGGTTTCCTAATCCCATCATTTCCAAGGCCATGGAATGCTCCCCACTGGGAGAGGCTGGGTTAGATGGGATTTGGGAAGGAATTCTGCCCTGGGAGGGTGGGCAAGCCCTGACCCAGGTTGCACAGAAGCTGTAGCTGCCCCTGGATCCCTGGAAGTGTCCAAGGCCAAGTTGGATGGGGCTTGGAGAAACCTGGGATAGTGGAAGGTGTCCCTGCCCATGGCAGGGAGTGGAATGAGATTATCTTTAAGGTTCCTTCCAACCCCAAACATTCCAGGATTCTGTGATTCAGGACTTTATTTTCAACAGTGGAAATGGTAATTTCTCAAGGTGGTAACCTGGGAGGAAACAGATCATTCTCCCTGCTGACTGAGAGCATCTCTGTAACCCTGCCCTTCCAGCTCCCCGGGTCGAGTCTCCACTGCAGAAAAAGGAGCCTCAGGGAAACAGTTATTCATATTTTTATGGTCCAACTGTGTCACCGTGGCCGGGGCTGCGGAGAAACCAAACGGTGGGAAGAGCTGTGAGTCCGTGGTGCCGTCAACACTGGAAGAGACCTCCCAGACCGAGTCCAAAGGCTAATCCAGCAGCGCCAAGCGCAGCACTAACCACGTCCCCGCGGGCAGTCTCGGGTGCAGGCAGCGGCAGAGCCTGGCTCACAGAGCCAGCGGGACACGTCGCAGGAGGGACAGTGCTGTAACTGCACCGGGAAGGAGCACCGGGAAAGAGCACCGGGAGCAGCCTGGTGGTGCCAGCGACACCCGTGCCCTGCACTACAACTCCCAGCGTGACCCGGGGCGGCGGCGCTCGCCGATTGGCTGAGCGGGGCGCGCCCTCCGCCCGCAGCGCCCCCTGCCGGTAGCGCAGCGATGGCGCCCCCACGTGGCGGCCGGGCCGGGACAAACCGCGGTGGAAGTGCCGCCACCGCCGGTCCTGCCACGGAGAAAAGACCCCTTTGGGTTGTGACACAGCCTCAGGAAAGGGAGGTTTCCGATGACGGGCTCAGGCCGGTGTGTGAGCTGTGCCCTTGGAATGCACCACTGGCAGCTTCGCTTTGCTGTCCTTTCACCCTTCCCAGAATTCATTAACCCTCTGCGTCCGGGGCTGGGATGGGAGGAGCAGTGCTGGGAATGGTGAGCAGCTTCCCGGTGTTCTCATCCTTGAATGTAAGCCTGGCGCTGGAACGACATGGGAAGGTTTACAGTTTCTGGAGTCCTCCTAGAGGGAGCTGTAAAGGACTGTATCCTTCACACGGTGACTGAACTGAAATCAAAGCTAGTTAACCTTTCCTTTGTCTCCAGATTTATAAGTTTTCAAAGGTGAAAAAAAAAAAAAGGTTTTTTAGAATTTGTCCTTGGCAAATGAATCGTGGCTTTCTTAGTTTGGTGTCTGTACATATCAGGCACAACACGTTGCCTGAGAACACAATGTTATCTCATTCTCAAGAAGGGAGATAAAAGTCATGCGGGAAGAGATTCCAGCTGCTTCCCAATTCTGAACCCTCGGGCTTTGGTTGCTGTCAGAGGTGCTGTTGCTCAACCCTGAGCCTCCCCCCTGACAGGAAAGCAGAAACTCCCTGGAACAGAGAGATCCGGCTGGTTATGGCTGAGGGTGATATGGGGAAACGGGTAGAACGGTCTCCTCCCAGTTCCTCCTGGAAAAGGCACTTCTGCAGGACTTGGAACAAGAAGAGAGAGTTTCCAGCTGATCTAAAGAAGTCATGGGGGTGTCACTTTCTCTTCCCATTCCTCAGTCTCCCCTTGCACTCATGGTTCTTAACGCTGGGTGTGGCTGTACAAACAGATTTCCAGTTCCATCCCTCCTTTTATTTCAGTCTGCAATTCCCAGCTGTGCTCCCAGCTTGTCAGCCTTGTTATTACATTTATTAAGTTTAGGTTGAAGTAGTTTAAGGAAGTGCTTCTTTCTCTGGATCAAGCTGCTCTTTTGGCCTCTGGAATACAGCAAAGGTACTGAACCCTTCCTATTCCCACCTGAGGACTTCTGTGATGGCACAGCCTTAGCAGCAGGACTAAACCAGCAATGAAAAGGAAAAGGGCTCCCAATGGAAACCTTTGGAAGTGGATCTTCTTTCCTTTCCTAGGCTGACAGAGATGGTCTTCTGTGTTCCCCTTGAAATTTATAGGGAGGGAGGCAGAGCCTGGTGACTCCAGAGTACATGAGAGTAAACACAGGCAGGGAAGAGGGCTGGAATTGCCTTTCTCAGGCAGTACCCGCTGCTGGTTAAGCCTGGCCCAGGCAGGGAAGCAGGCAGCCAAGAATTCCAAGAAAAGGCTGCTAGCCGTTTTTGTGTGGTCATGCTGAGCTTGCTAAGCAGAGTTTCCCGGATTAAGTAACAATGCTGCAATTCTGGCTTCTCCTCCTTCCCAGTCAGGAGCTCCATTTTCCTGGTGACCTAAGGCATTGCCCACGTGGTTTCGCCTCCGAGCCGCTCCCTCCGCCCTCCAGGCTGTTGTTTTAGCTGATGTCAGCCTGTTGCTCAACCTGCACCTCCTGACTGCAGAGACCCTCTGGGGCCTGACTGGATATCTTCACAGCTCCGGGTGTTCCTGGCACCTCAGCCAAGCCCTGGCAAGTTCACCCTTTGCCCTCGAGCCGCCGTCTGAGGAGTGGCTGGCCGAGCTCCCCTGTGTGTCTCATGACTCTGGAGCTTTTACATCCATCCACTGGTCAGGACAGCCCTAGAAACTGGCCCAAAATGCTGTTTGCTGCTGGTCTCTGCCTGCAGAGACCCTGGTGAACACTCTAAGGGTGGCTGGAGACAGGGAAAAGGACAAGGGATGTGGGTGAGGAATTCAGTCTCCTCTTTTTGGCAGCCTTGAGCTGTAGGAGGGTTTCAGCTCCAAGATGCAGCTTTACACCAAACCTGCTGCCCCATGGGTTGTGTCCCCTCATGATGGCTTTTAGAAGGAACCAGGAGCGCCAAACATAAGGCAAGGAAGGGCCTGGCCTGTGCTAAACAAGTGTAGGGCGGAAATCTTGATTTTTTTCTTGTCAGACTTGAAAGTTCCTGATTTGAGTAGTTTCAGTCTTGGTCATCAGTGCCTATTTAGACAGGTTTTGGGTAGTGTGGCCACGCATGACTGAGTAAGCTACTCACAGAGCAACCAGGTGGAAGAACTCATTCCCTAGACCAGGCATTCCTCTGGCTGCCTGAAACCTGAAATGAAGGTGGCTCCGGTCCAAAGGGAGTCTGAGAGCTTTGGTACCACATAAAAACTGATAATAACAGCTTTTACTGGAGCAGTACCCTAGGGCAGCAAGACCTGATGGCCAGGGTTAAGACACTGGTGGCCCGCCTGGGGTTAATGGTTCTGCCCAGTCTGACACAGCCAGATGTGATTGCTGAGAAGCCCAGATGTTCTTGTGGCTGCCCTTCTGCCCTGTTATCTCCCTGCCCTGATGGAGCAGGGGGCCTGCTCTGTCACTCCTTTATTGGCTGCTGAATGCTGATATCAGTGGGCTTGGCCCAACATCTGCAAAGTTAAACGACTTAATCCGACCCTATTTATTAATATCACGGTCAGACCTTGTCCCAAGACTTATTTTTCCCTGGTTTATTTCTCACTTCTCGTTTTATTGCCTTTTTTTCTCCTCCTCACAAATGCTGCAGTGGAATAAGTTTGAAAAGGGAGAAGCAGGTTCTTCCCAGTTTGTGCTGCTGGCTTGTGGAAGGAGCTGTGTCCGGCTCATCCAGAGGTGACTTTTCAGGGACAATACTCCACTTTTCAGCACTGTGTGGCCACTCCACAGGTCACACATATAGGAGCAGGCCCAACTCGAGCCCCTTGAACTGTTTTTAAAGATTTTTATCTTGATGCCAAGGGCCTGGACATGTTAGGAGGAAATGACACCCAGCAGGAAAGGTGTGGGGTTGTGGCTGCATCTCAGCAGCGTGAACCACATGGGAGTTTTCAACGTCCCTTCACAGCACAGCTTTTCCCACAGACCCCCCAGAAACTTTCTACCTGCCACCAGCTCTAGAGAACATCCCTCCAATTCTTCTAAGCCACTCCATTGATTTAATATCTTCACTTCCTCTAAGTAAGTCGTGAAATGAGTTCTTGGAGAGACCTGCTCAGCAGCAGCAGTTTGGAGGTGTCCCCCCCCGCCCATTCTGCCTGCCAGAGATCACGCCATGGGCCAGTGCTTGTTTTTTGTGGTGCTTTATCGGGCTGCTGCATGTTCTTTAAGCCGGTTTTTAACGGCCACTTCCCTGTAAAAGCTTGTTTCTTCTCCTCATGCTTGAAAGCATTTGCCTGCCAGCCCCTTTTTTGGGTGACTGAATATAAAAGTGGACTCCGCCTTCTCTGGAAGGTTTTGGAGTATCTGTTAAGATGCTACACAAACTGTCTAATAAACATCCTCACAAAATTAACCAATGGCCTCAGGCTGCTGCAAAACGGGGTGTAAAATAAATAATCAATGTCTCTGTGGAGGGTAGCAAATCCAGGTTTTGTGGGCAACAAGGGACAGACACCTCTCTGTGACTCTCAAGTGAAGCCTCATCTTCAAAAACCAACGTTTTGCCTGCGTAGCCTACACAGAATGAAAGCTCCCTGGTCGTTCATGAGGGCTTGGATACTCAGTTTTCCATGACAGGAAGGTGATTTTTTGGTGTATTGAGAAATTTCCCTGTGGTTGTTGACTTTTGATGGGTAGTTCTATTTACAATTTTTTTCCAGCTTTACAGTATTTCAAGAGAAAGTTAAATACAAGAGAAACAGGGAACAGGAATTATACACACCCCCTTAACACTGGAAATCTGAGAGAGGGAAAAACGTGGATGGCACTGAGGGAGAATCCTGACAGTGCAGCAAATGTTGGGGTTTGTGGCCTGGGCTGGAATGTCAACATCAGTGTGGCTTCTGCAGCTTGGAAAATCCCTGTTGAGAAAGCCCCAGTACGTGCAGCTGGTGCACAGGCTGCCTTTGGCATCAAAACTGGAGCTGTTCTGCCACAGATGGTGCGGGCGGTCTTGAAATTAATTTAAAAAGGGGCTGATAAATGCAAGTAAATTCACCAGATTCTGCTTCTGACCACGCTGGGCTTACAGAATTACTGTATTATTAACCTTGTTCTTCCTCACTGCCTTAGCTTTATTTTTGAGGCTTGTAAAAAGAAAAATAAAACCAAATAAAAATAAATAAAACCAAAATAAAGGGTATTCCGAACAAACTAGAGAATTGTTACCTATGACATTTCATTCAGACTGTGTGCAAAAATGTTCAAGAGAGAGAAAAAACTGTAACCCAATTTCGAAAATGTTTGTCTGTTTAAAATAGGGTTTCTATTCCTTGTTTACAAAATCCTTCAGTCTGTCTTTGGGACTTCCCTGAATCAGAACAGCCTCGTGTTCAGGCTCCAAAGCCAATTTCCCAGCATAACTTCAAACATCCTTTGTCTTTCTGTTCTTTGGAGAGTGTTTCCAGGAACCAGCACTTCTGTGTCCCCCCAGTCATTTGCATTCTGTGCTGTATGGACTCAGTGAAACCTCAGTGAAAACCCAGTGAAATCCCGGCTTTCCCACGTGCAGAAATTCGGGCACTTCAAAGGAACAACTAAAAAACATGCACCACGTTCTGCCCAAGGAGCTACAGGGGAGTTTTCAGTTGGTCTCACCAAGCAAGTGAAGCCCAGATGTTTTCAGTGAACATCTTTCAAAACTCACAGTTGAGATCAGTGTCAAATTTCAAGACACGATCAACCTCGGAGCCAAGTTTAGAGTGGCTTTTGTGTTTACAGAAAGTCTGGGAGCTGAACAACACTCCATAACAAATATTTGACTGGATATAGTTTATCTCATTTACAGGACTTTGAGCTTTGCAAAAAAAAGGTTACTGTATTTTTTGTTGATTTAATATTGGAGGCATATTCAGCACTTTCTGGCTCACTGGATTTGGGGCAGTTGTTGATTTTTAACCGAGATCTGTTATTAAGCTGGGCGTTAAAGTCACACAGAAAAAATCAAGTGTTTTAAAGCTACAGGTGAACCATTTCTACAGATGACAAATGAAATTATGTGCATTTCTGAGCATTCTGGCTCTCTCTGCTTACACCAAGGCAGCAGAGAAGGGCTAACTGTATCCTGAGTCACATGCCAAGTTTTTTTGCTCAAGGACTGTTATCAGCAAAAATCTGGCTTCTGTTTTTACAAGTTAAATTTACTTTGGGCAAATATTGTCCACTGTTTGCTTAGAAGTCCTGTTTCCAACCCCCAGGAAGGTCACTGCTGTCATCTGGGAAGGTCATGGATGAGAAGGGCACAAGCAGAGTCACAATAAATGTTACTGAAGTGGGTGTAGGACTCTTGGAAACTTTCCCTTTAGGTACATCTTGATCTCTAACTTAGTAACTTTCTGTATTTACATGGAGACATTCACCAAAGAAGCCCTGATTCGTTTTGCCCACTTAAAAGCTCAGCATTACTGTCCGTAAATTGGCTGATTTTGGGGTCTGCTGTGGGTAGGAGCTGTAAACAACAAGAGCTTGCTCCATTGTTCCTGATGGGATATTACCCAAGGGAAAACAGAGACTGCCTGCAACAATCTGAAGCTTGTGTAGGCAGACAATACACTGATTCTGCCTGTGGGCAGCCTGAATATGCCTCTACTCCAGACCAACAAAGCAGCTGAGAGGGATGTGATTTCAAAATCCACCCAGGAGGATGGGACAGGGCTTGCCCACCCTCTCAAGGAAGGATTCCTTCCTAAATGTCAATGTCACTTGATGGGAAGTCCATCCTAGTACGGTGATGCTTTTAGCAGGTTTCTTCCCAAGAGTGCCTGTGAAGTTCTTTAGGAAGAAACTCTACTGTTCAGTAAGAAATCCTTCCCTGGGAGGGTGGGAAGTGTCCAAGGCCAGGTTGGATGGGGCTTGGAGTAACCTGTGCTGGTGGAAGGTGTCCCTGCCCATGGCAGGGGGTGGGAACTGGATGGGCTTTGAGGTCCCTTCCAACCCAAACCACTCCAGGATTTTATGATTAGATGCATCTTCATGAGGAACAGCACAAGATAAATAAAGGCTTAAACCAAACCATGAGGAAACAGTGGGAAGTGAAGTCGACATTCAAACAGTAGTTTGAGATGGGTAAAAACCGGGTATGGCTGAACCTAATCTGAGGTAAGAGCCGAGTTTTGAACTCTTCACCTTGGTCACCAAGACATGACACAAAGCTGTGCAAACCCCGTGCTTCCCCTCCTGCCCACGTCAATCTGCTGTCACCAAACACAACGTGCATTGTGCAACTCGCGGTGGGCCCAGAAAGCAGAATTTGGGACTTCCCTAATCTCAGTGATGTTTAATCACGGGTGGCACAGGCCGTCCGGGCCGCGGGGGAAATATTGCTGTTATATACTTCGTCATTATACAGACTTGTTTGATGTTCCCCGGAGCTGAAAACACTGCGGTGTGAAGGCGGCAATAGGAGCCCGCCCAGCAGCTACAACTTTTGTCGTTGTTGTTGCTTTTACATAAGCATTAGTGTGGGAGGAAACCAGGAGATGCCAAGCGGAGTTGGCAGCCTGAAGCGATGGGTATGACCCACCTTATCTTATAGATCGTAATTGCTTCTGATGGCTAACGACACAAACGGTGAGACAAAGCAAGGCAGAGGCTCCCTCTTCCCTTCGGGCTCTTTGGAACGCCTGGGAAAGTGCTGTACAAAGAACGGAAAAAAACAGTTAATCCCAGTTTACAGGCTCGGTGCGTCGAGGGAACGCTTAATCTGAGTCTACAGGCTCGTGCATGGGGGCAACAACCTGAGTTTATAGGTTCAGTATGTACACGAAAAACTATTTAATCCGAGTTTACAGACTCGTGCATGGAGGTAACACTTAATCGGAGTTTATGGGCTCAGTATATAGAGAAAAACTATTTGAGTTTACAGGTTCGTGCAGGGAGGTAACACTTAATCTGATTGAGTTTACAGGCTCAGTGCATGGAGGTAACAATCTGAATTTACAGACTCAGTGCATGGAGGTAACACTTAATCCGAGTTTATGGGCTCAATATGGAGAGGAAAAACTATTTAATCTGAGTTTACAGGCTCAGGATGTTGAGGAAATTATTTAATCCGAGTTTACAGGCTTGGAATGTAGAGGTAACACTTAATCCGGAATTACAGGCTCAGTACCTAGAGGAAATATTTAATCCGAGTTTATAGGCTCAATGCATAGAGGTAACACTTAAACCGAATTTCCAGGCTCAGTACATAGGAGAAATAACTAATCCGAGTTTCCAGGCTCAGTATATAGAAGTAACACTAAATCCGAGCTTCCAGGCTCAGAAAATTAAACTTGAATGGGTTTCAGTGATAACACCGTCTTGGTAAAAGCGGGGATTTTGGGAGCTCGATGTTAGGGGACGATCTCGGGTTAGGCACGATGTTTCCAACCCTCGGGGCTGCGCCTGTAATCTGCCTAAAAACACAGAAAGCAGAAAGAATTCAGTGCCCATGGAAAATAAATCAGCGAAGTGAATGTCTGAAGACCCCGATGCTCACCGAAAATAACCGGCGGCGCAAAGCGAGCGACTGGGGCAGCACCAAAGTCAGGCGGCACAGCCCACCACCATCTCGTCACCGGAGCGCTCCGCACCTCCCCTCCGCCACCTCCCCTCCGCACCGCGCTCGACGGGCACCGCTTTTCGCACAGAAAGGCAATGCCGGTCCTCCGCCACAAAAGCCGAGGGGGCCCCCCGTGACTGAAGTGGGATTAAACCCCGTGCGGACATGCCCTTTTGAGGCACTTCTCGCAGCGATCCCACCGAAACACCCCTCACTGCGCCGGGCCCAAAATGGCGGCGGCTTTGAGGGGGGGGCGCGCGCCGGGCCCCGCCCCTTCGGTGGGCGTGGCCTATGTGGGAGTGGGCGGGGTGCTGAGTCACGCCGGGCCCGCGCGGGCGAGCCAAGCCCCGCCCCCCCTACCCGGGGGTATAAAAGGCGCGTGGCGGGGCGGGCGGCCCCTTAGAGCGCGTCGGCGGCGGAGCGAAGCGGGTTCCTGCGTCAACAGTGCTTGGACGGAACCGGCCGCGCTCGGGCCCGCCGCGCCACCCACCCACCCCCGCCTGTATTCCTTACGAGACACCGCCGCACTCACCCCACAGCAGCCCAGCCATGGCAGCGCCCCCTTCCCAGGTGCGCCAGAACTACCACCAGGACTGCGAGGCCGCCGTGAACCGCCAGATCAACCTGGAGCTCTACGCGTCCTACGTGTACCTCAGCATGGTGAGAGGCTGCGGCAGGTTTGGTTCCCGGGTGCCGGGCGGTGCCTGCAGGCGCGGCTCCTCCTCTTCTTCCTCCTCCTCCTGCTCCCCCGCCGCCTGCGGGCCCTGATGAGCCGTCCTCTGTGTGTAGGTGAGGCGCTTTATCTCGGCGCCGGAGGCCCTTGTGGGCCCCGTTATCAGCGCGGCTCAGGCTCCTCCCGGCCGGCTCTGCCCTTGGGGCTGGGCCGGGTGGCAGGACTTGCCTAGCGAGGCGCTTGGCTCCCAGGCACGGGTTTTGTTCGTACGGACCGGGAGGAGCCCCCAGGAGCCCCGGCCCGGGATTGAGGAGGTGGATTGAGGCCGGCTGAGCCGCCCTGGCCGCAGGGAGCAGCTCTGACCTCCGCGCAGCAATTCCTGCTGCTGCAGGCGCCCAGGGATCTCCGCACTTGGTGGGGTCACCCCGCAGTGCTGTGGCATGCACAGGGAGGGCTTCTCGGCTTGTTTCGGTGTTAATCTAAAGATCTGGACCCTGCCTTGCGCTTGTATTGGTGCGTGGGAGCGGTACACGAGCGCAGGGGTGTTGCTGTGAACCTCCAGGCTGCTGGTTTAGGAGCAGACAGATTCGGCAGGAGTTGGGTAAATAAGTGGCAGTCGATTCAACACTTTCCCCGAAATCCTGCTAATGGCCCTGACCAAGGAACAAACAAGCTGTGTGATGGCTTCTAACTGCTGTTAATGGTTTTTCTCGATTTTGAAATGTGTTCACTGTAAATTCATATTGAAGCTCCGTTTAACTTTTGTCTTTTAAATGTGATACTAAATTTTTTGTTCTCCAAGAGTAGAAAGGGTGCTCCTTAGTCTAACCCCTAGAAAGCGTAGGGAAGGATGGGAGCTTTATTGCAGAAGTACCTAAGTTTTTGGCCACCCTTAGCTCGTGTTGCAGGTCATGACCCTGACTTGTGGTCATTGTAAACAAGCCCAGGGAAACTTCTCCTTCAAAGAGGCTTTTCAAGCTGCAGATTAAGGCCTTTGAATGGTGCTCAGAACAGGTATCTGTGGGATGTCAGGTTGTTTTCTTTGCATCTTCTGGACTGAGCCCAGGACACAAATACTCTTTGTTTGTGTCCTTGGTGGGGGTACAGGTTAAAATTTAATCCTAGCTGGCAAAATCCAATGGTCCTAAGGGGAGAGCTGTTCCATGCTGCCTTGCTGTCTGCTGGCCTCAGCTTGGCCTCGGGCCATCCTGAGGCAGGGCTGAGAGGAGACACATCTGAAGCTTGGGGTTTGGAGCCTACAAATCCTTACTTATTTTTTTTTTCCAGTCCTACTACTTTGACCGGGATGATGTGGCTCTGAAGAACTTTGCCAAGTACTTCCTGCACCAGTCCCACGAGGAGCGGGAGCACGCGGAGAAGCTGATGAAGCTGCAGAACCAGAGGGGAGGGCGCATCTTCCTGCAGGACATCAAGGTGAGGAGGGGGCTCTCCTGGCCCACGGCTGTACCTGGGGGCTGGCCCCACACTGGGAGGGGGTGGGTTTCCATGTGGGGGAAGGAGCAGCAGAGTATTTTGAGATGTGTAGTAATTTGGTAATTAGTGCTGATGGACTGAGAAGTATTTCATGTGTAAGTCCCAGTTCGTTTGCTGTGGCAGAACAGAAAGGCAACTGGTTCATCTTCACGGAGTTTAACAGCTGTGTGCCCTGTTTTGAGAAGTGGGTCTTGGGGGATGCATTCAGTTCTGTCCTGAGTGTGCACATGCAATGTTTTGATGTCACCCAAGTGCCTGAACTTGGTCTAAACAGGCTTGGAGGGTGATCTAAAGACTTTGCTCCCTGCTCTTCTGTGGGCAATTAAAGAAAACATGTGTTGTGCTTTCCACTTGCAGAAGCCAGACCGTGATGACTGGGAGAATGGCCTGACTGCAATGGAGTGTGCCCTGCACCTGGAGAAAAACGTGAACCAATCACTGCTGGAACTGCACAAATTGGCAACTGAGAAGAATGACCCACACGTGAGTGGAGGCTGAGCCTGAGAGCGTGGCTGTGTGAGGAGGGGGCTTGGAGGTGTTGAGTGGTGGGTTTAGGGGAGAGCTGTGTGTCTGGGATATGGAAAAAAGGTGAACCCCAGGGGTGCAGCCCATCCAGAGGGATAGGCCCAGGTGTCAGCCTGTGCCTCAGGCCTTTGGTGAGGTTACTGCCCTCCAAGAGGAGTTTTTGAGTTGCTGAGACCTTTATTTCCTCTGAAGTGTATGGAGCTTTATGAAGACTTGTTTCTGAGATGGCTGAGTTCTGTCTTGTAAGACTCTGTGGTGAGGCTTTTTTTGCATGAAACTTCGGAGTCTGAGTTTTAAAAACCCTGATATTTCAGAACAGTGTCTGAAAATACAGAATTTTTCACAGATGGAATTTTCTGGTAAGGCTGGATTGAGGCTGCTTGGTATCATGAAGGGTTGTATGTGAATCCAAGTAGAGGGACATTGTAAAACAAAAAAATAAAACTGCAGGTTTAGAGGTGTGAGTCTCTCATGATTGAGTTTGTTGTGCAGTGGGGGAGTCTGAATGTGTTCAGAGCCTTGGCTAATGCTTCCTCTAGTGAGGAAGAGGAGAGGCTTCCTGAGCTGAGTTGCTCTGCAGGGTTCTGGAGCGAGTGTATCTCTCTAAGCTCTGCCTCACTTTGATCCCCTCCCGGCATTGCTGAGGCAAAACTGCTTGCTCTCAGCTTCCAAGTTTCCAGGCCCAGAAGGGAGAGGATACAGAATGCAATGCAACTCTTGTCTCCCTTGCAGTTGTGTGACTTCATTGAGACTCATTACCTGGATGAGCAGGTGAAGGCCATCAAGGAGCTGGGTGACCACGTGACCAACCTGCGGAAGATGGGGGCACCCAAGTACGGCATGGCCGAGTACCTCTTTGACAAGCACACCCTCGGGGACTGTGGCAGTGCCAGCTGAAGGCTGGCCCAGGGCCCCCCTCTGGCTTTCAGTGGGACTCCTACTTGCTGTCCAGCCGTGCATGCAGCTTCAGCCACCTAGAGAAACAGTTCCATTCTCTGTACCAAATATCACCCCCTTCTTTCTCGTGTTTTATGTACTGCCCTCCAGCCAATAAAAGTGACTTGGTTCCAGCTGGTTTTTCCTGTTGGGTGTTGAGGGAGAGGAGGCAGCTGTGTAGCCAAGGGGGGTGTGGGAGGTGAGTTTTGTCATGTGGTGTGGGAGACTTGCAGCTGATACTGAAGGCAGAAGTAGGAGAGAACTCGTGGTTTCTCTAAATTCCCGTTGCATGGGAACTAAAATGAGGAAACAGAACGATGGGCCTGGGTTTGAGCCTTGCTTTTATTTTCTGAGGGTGGGCAGTAAAGCTCAGCTGAATGGTGTCTGCTGCCACCCGGATGTCTAAGCACTGTCAGGTCTGTTGCAGGGGTGGTGTGGAACTTCAGAAGGAAGCAATGTGCTGGCAGGTACTGCAGCTGCCTGTGCTGGTGTAGATACTTACCCTGCCTTATTCCAGTACTTTCCCGGTACTGGAAAACAGCTGGACAGGACTGGACAAAGCACTGTTGTGCATCTGCATCACTAAAAAAATGTGATTTGCTTCAGTCCCTTACTTTCCCTGGAGTATCTTAGTAGTGCAACTCCTGCCTGAGACTTGCAAGCTCAAGTTCTAATTCCTGCTGTGAGGAGGAGGGAAGTAAGTATCCATGTTAACTCTACTCCTGTTTTAGGCTACACCTGGCTGGTCAGGCTGGCACCTGCTGAGGCATCAGCAGTACTTGACACTCAGAGTCTTGGGTTTGGCTACAAATGGGATTTTTGGTGGTTTTGTTTTTTGCAACACAAGTTGTGCCTGCTACAGTGGCTGAGGCCAGGAGCAGCGTGTCCTTAGTGCTGGTTTCAGCCTCGGCCAGGCTCTGGCTGCATGTCCAGCACTGCCCTCCTGCTCAGGTGAGTGCCAGGTGTGGGGATAAGGCCAAGTGTCCTTTAGCTGTACTGGTCCACCTGCTCATCCCCTGGGCTCTCACTGGCCTCCATGATCACCTCCATCAGCCCCACGAAGTCACCCTCGGCCAGGGAGATCCCAGAATCGTTCGGGGATGGGCTCTCTGCTCTTTTCTGCTCTTTTGTAGGGGCAGGATTAGTGCTTCCATTCCCAGTGTCTTTTGTGTTCCTGGAAACCTCTGGATGTTGCTCTGGAGCGCTGGCTGTGTCTTCCATGCTCAAGCTGCGAGTGTCGGGGCCCGGGTTGCCCTTGTGGGACCTCTCCAGGGCTGGAGAGGTCATGGGAGTGAAGGAGAAGCAGAGGGAGGCAGTGCCCCCGGGGGTGTGAAAGGCACTGGGATGCTCTGAGCTGGGAGCAGCTGATGCAGTGTTCTCCAGGGTTAGCCAGGGTGGGTGTGAAGCTTTCAAGCTCTTCAGGCTCTTGTAGCTGCCTTGCTTCTCCTGCTTGGGGGACTCTGCCAGGAAGGGGAATTTCGGGCTGTTGGATGCTGTGGACTGTGCTCCCGGGCTTCCCGTGGTGGCAGCTTCTCTGGAGTTCCTCTTCTCTTCCGCTGTCACAGCCGTGGAGTCGGGCCCCTTGCTCCGGTCTGTTGGCCATACAAAGGTTTCTTTTGCAGCTGAGCCCAGGGAGCTCTGGCTCTTGTAGACATCGCTGGCCCTGGAAGGGGAGGTGTTGACAATGACATCCCTCAGGGAAGTGGAGCAGGCAGCGATGCTGGAGAGAGCAGGCGGCTTCTTCCTGCCTTGGCGTCGGGAAGGGAAGATCATGGGGATGGAGCTGATGGGGGTCTGGGGGGCGCTGTAGAAACCAGGCCTCTCGTAGAAGGGTGTTGACATGAAGGCATCAAACTCCCTCAGTTTTCCTTCTTCACTGTCCCACTGCTCCTGGGAGTCTCCCTTTGGCTGATTGATGCCACAGGGGCTCCCGGATTTCCCCATGTCCTGGTAGGTGTAGTGGGAGAAGGGTGATGTGGGCTCCCCTCGCCTGCGCAGCAGATTCATCCGGGAGGAGGACCTGGAGAAGTTTGGTGACTGGACCCCGAGGAGGCGGCCCAGGTGCCCCAGTAATGGTGTGGAGTGGTTGGCCTCTTCGTTCTCCTTAATCTGCTCCAGGGGCTGGAACTCCATCTCTTCTTTCTGCATGCTGGGAAAGGCAAAGTGGGGCTGTCGGGCAGCCAAAGGGGGAAGGGGTTTCTGTTGCCACTGCTGCCAGTGGCGAACCTCTCCCTGTGTTGCTGTTGGATGTGTTAGCCCCCTCCAGAACAGGGATGCTCCTAGGACAGGTGAGTAGGGGAACAAGGTCATCCTTTTCCACAGAGGGTGCAGGTTTTGTCTTTAGCTGAGCCTCAAGCCATCTTAGAGCAAGACTGCACAGACTACAGAGGAAGATAGTACTACCACTCTTACTGCCCAGGTATAATCTCCTAGTGAAGAGCTGCTCCAGGTAGCTGTGGAGTGTTGTGACGCCCTCCTCTCTGCACTCACCTGATGTCAAAAGTGGAGCCGAGGAATGACGGGCGCTTGTACTCAGCGGTGGCTGCTGTGTAGGGTGGCTGGGGATCAGGCTCATTCCAGTACAGGTCCTTCTCCAGGATGGGTAAATCCTGATGCATCTCATCCACAGCCATGAGGGAGACCTGCAGGGGACAGCAGGGATGTCAGCTAAGGTGAGCAGCCTTTTACCTGTGCCTGTTATCTGTGGGTGAAGGAATGCAAGGCAGGAGGAAGCGGTGGAGCATGAAAGTGAGGGAAGTGGCTGGGGTTGCTGTGGTTTCCTGTCATTTGGGCTGTTTCTCACACAGATTTGCTTAAGTGGAAGGAAAATGATGCTGAAGGAGACAGGAAGTCAACAGGCTCGCTAGGACAGATGGGACTGATGTTAGGAAGGGCTGGAGGTGTGCAGTTGTTGCACAGAAGAAAGCAGAGGAGGAGGTTTTAGAGAGACACAGGGTAGGAAAGCCAGGGAGAGGCAGGAATGATGTATCATTCAAAGGCAGTGAGGGCCTGGCTCCATCCCATGAGCCAGAGCACAGACTTGAAGCTGCAGTGTGTCTGTGTATAAAAACAGGCCAAAAGCCCCAAATTCCCTGGTGTGGAGCAGAGGGATCTTCCTGACACGGGTCTTGCCCCAGACACTTCCTAGAGCCTGGGCTGTCCCCTTGGCTGAGGAGGGACTGTCTCTCCACTCCCTCACAGGCAGGGAGGCGGTGGCAGAGGTTTTGCAGGAGGATTTGGTGACTGTACTGACAGGACTGGAGGACGTTCCTTCCCTTTACCTGCAGGTTCCTGTCGATGAGCCAGTTGGCTTCAAAGTCGTCATCGTCCTCCCCAAAGGGGTTGATGAGTTGCTCAGCCACCTGCATGTGGAGAGCACGTAGCAAAGGTCACTGTGGTCATGCCTGCCTCTTTCCCTGAGGGGGGAAGGCCTGTGGGGCAGGGGCAGGTGTGATGTCCCTGCAATTCCTAGAAAGGCTGCCCCTCCCAAAAAGGGGAGGGTGAAAAGTGGAGGCTTGCCAGTGGCTGGGAGATATTGGCACACTTCATAACAGCCCTCCTGCAGCTGTGGGCAAAGTGCAACCTACTGGCATTCTTTCCCCTCAACTATTCAGGTCCAAGGCTTAGGAAAGATGGAGCTGGTCTCCAGGGTGAGACATTGGGAAAATGAGAAGGTCCTGGCAATTCCCTTGGCCTCCCCTTACTGTCCAGATCAAAGAACACAAAGCTGGGGTCCTGGTGAGCTCACCCTGGGGGAAAATCCCTTGGCTTTGTCAGATTCCAGCTCCAGACACATTTTCTTGGGCTTACCTTTAACCAGCCAGCATAGAAGAAGAACTGCAAAAATGTAAAGACAGGCACGAAGAGATCGAGCTCATGGCCAGGATAGGCTTTTTCAGGATCCAGGAACTGCCGCCCGATCAGGCAGGCCAGGAAGAAGCTGTAAACAGCCACGGTCACCACCTGGGAGAGATGCCAAGGGACACACCAGGGCAGTGTGAATTCCCAGCAGTTCACTTCCTCCCCACTCATCTCCAAAGCCACATTTTGGCTCTGCAGCCTCTGGAAAGCCTTGAAGTCACTTGGGCTTCTCCTGTGCTTTTCTGCAGGAGGATGCATGGCCACAGCAGAAAGCCTTAAATATTCTCTTTTCCCTTCAGCTGCTGCATGTGCTGTATGTCATTCCATGCTGCCCCTGGAATGAGATCTGTGTAGGTGTCACAGGACAGTGGAAGAAGGAAGCAGGTGACATCCTGGAGGGGCTGAAAGCTATCTCATGGCTCAGTCCAGGCTGCTTCCAAGTCTGGGAACGAAACCTATTAGTTCCTTCTTCGTGCTCCTCATGCTGAGCCTTTTTTGATATTTGCCTGCTTGCTTGTCTGGATCTCAGGCTGTGCTGAGCTTTGTGCTTTTCTCTGTAACCACAGGACTGGAAACTTCCCCTTTTCAAATTCAAAGTAACTGAAACTCTCTTGATACAGGCTAGGGGCTTCAAAACAGGAACATCCTTTCCTGAGGTGCTCCCTATTAACCTTCAGCAGCTCCTGTTTCACAGTGGAGGGCATCAGTGTTATCTGAGCAGCTGGATTGGAGGGGACAAAGGAGCAACTTGGTGCCAAAGTGTCTACCTGGGCTGTTAAACAGCTGAGGACACCCACAGAGCTTGCTCACACGTGTGGCACACCTCCCAGAGCTCCCTGCCTGGGGTGTGTTCCCTGCACACTGGGGCAAGGAGTGTGTCCCTGTGTTTTCCATGCTCCTGTGGCACATTTTGAGGTTAGTTATCCCTGGACAGAGGTGGATGTGCCTGAGTTAGGGGAATGAGCCTGGGCTGGGTCTTTGCTGCTGAGGCACCTGTGGAAGAGAGATGATGTGTGCACACAGGGATGAGGGTTCAAGGGTATCCTGCATGGTCCATGTGTGGGGTGGGTATGGAGCACCTCTTGCACAGCCTGAGAGAGCTGGGATTGGTCAGCCTGGAGATGAGAAGGTTTTGAGGAGACATAAGCTTTCTATCACCTCACCTACCATTGCCTTAAGGGGGCTTATAGGAAGAAGTGGGAGAAACTTTATATGGACAAGGGGTGATGGTTTTAAACTGACAGAGAGCAGATTTCCATCAGATGGTAGGAAGAAATTCTATTCTCGGAGGGTGCCCATGGCAAGAGAGTGTAATGAGATGAGCTTTAAAGGTGCCTTCCAATGCAAACCATTCCAGGATTTGAGGTAAGGGTGTAAATGGGGGTGTGAACAGGCAGGGGGTGCAGCAGTAAGTGTGGGAATCCCTTCTCACCTGGGTGTAGACCAGGGGGATGCTGATCCAGTCGTACCCGTAGAGTCTCCCGCATTGGCTGCGCAGGGTGTTGAGCTCCTGCAGTGGGGAAAAGGGGTGGCCTGTCAGAATAATCTGGCATCTCCCTGTTATAGACACAGAGCCTCTCCAGCACCACTGTCCTCCACTGTTCCAGTCTGTTCCCTCTTACTTGCACCTCCTCTGGAAGGTGCCCTGGAGCACCTCCTTGCTGCCTGGGTGTCTCCATCTGAGCCCAAGATCCCTTCCTCACTTACCTCACAGCAGAGTTTATCTCCTCCCAAAATGAGCAGCCAACAGGTGAGGCAAGGGATGCCCCAGGAGCTTCCATTTCTCTTTCCTGTCTATAGATAAATATCCCAGAGGGAGTTCTCTCTCTGGACTGATGAATCCCACTCCAGGCAACAGAAATCATGTGACTGTCTCTGCACAAGAATACCAAGAAGGATGAGCTGCTCCAGAGGCTTTTTCTGTGCAGCTGGGCAGGGATCATTGCCAGGTCTTGCCTGAGGAGCCTGGCCTGCTGCCCAGCACTAAGAGTTTCCAATAGAGAAGTTTTCTACAGGACCTTCATTGCTGGGGTGTTTTTTGGCCTCTCCTGGTTTCTTCCAGATACAGCTGGAAAGCCACAAGGAAGCAGGTAGCCTAGAGACCCTCCACTGGCCACTGTCATTGGCTGCCCTAGAGTGTGTGAAGGCTGATCAAGGACCTGCTGCTGGATACCTCCCACTCCCACACCTAAATGTGAGTCCAGTGGTTTCTCCCAGTCCCACATTTGGGAAAGATATCACATTTTCCTCTCCTCAAGTATAGGTGACGCTGCTGCCACATCAGCAGGCCATGGAGGGCTCTGTTCTGTCAGCTGGAGTGTGGCCGTGGGGGCCATTTTCCCCTCACAGGTAGTGTAACCCCCCCAGGGATCCCTGGGATCTCCCCCAGTTGCCTCTTGCTTGTGTCACTCACATTGAGGATTCCTTGGAGCAGCACACTGTCCCGGATCCTCCCATCGTTCCTGGCCTTCACTGCCAGGTTGGAGAACCACACACAGGGGATCCAGAACTTGTTGTGGGGGGAATTCAAGCTCTCAAACTTCTTGTGCTCTTCTGGGGTCATGAGGCCTGTGTGGAAGAGAGTCCATGGAAGGGGGATGGCCACAGAGGGCAGAAGGGAATTGTTCTGGTCTGCAATGAAGCATCTGAATTGCAGGTGGTGGCTTAACTCTCCTTAAAACCCTGTGGAAGGCTCAGGCACTCAGAGCTCTGGAGGATACGCGGAGGGACAAGTCTCCTTGTTAAAACACTGAGTCACAGGGGGGTGAGGTGGGATTTGTGGGATTTCACTTAGGCTGTCGGGGCACATCTGATCAGATCACAGTCAGCAGGGAGATAAAGCACTGTTGGGGGTGCAGCTGACTGGTGTCCATAAATGTTTGTCAGGAATGGGATAACCTGTGTCCCAGAGTGCCTGTTTGTCTCTCTGGATCTCAAAGGGAACCCAGATAACGTGGGCAGAGAAGCAGGCCTCTCCCCTTTGGGCAGGCTGGGAAATGTTGTACCCTGAGGACCATGTTCCCAGAGGATTCAGGGAGCCCAACAGGTAAATTGGGAGACCTGAGGCTCCAATTCCACCTGCCCATGGGAAAACTGTCACCCTGAGGGAACACCACCTGAGCCTGTTGCAGCTCCACCCCATCTCCAGCCTGAAGGTCAATGTAGTGGCTTGTTTGTTTGCCCTCCCTAGAAACTGGGGGCAAAACCAAGGAAGTATTCCATTTCCTGTGATAATCAGGTGTGTAAAAGACAGAGGGAGGATCCTCTACCCCTTTTTTTTTTTCCTCTCCTCTCCCTTGTTAGATGAGCACAGAGATGGCAGCTCTCAGTGTTTAGGCCTTGCTCATCTATATGAGTTAAGGCCTGGCTGAGGGCTGTTGTTTGTGTCGGCACAGGAGGGATGGAACTCTCCGAAGGAAAGGTGGAGAGATTTAATTGTTAGTTGTTCTGTTGGGCTACTTCCTGGGTCTTAATTGTGTGTGTGTCTGTGTTGTTTTTACCCTTTTGGTCCTTTTTCCCTTTTTTTGGGGTGGGGGTGGTTGTTGTTGG
>VXAU01002658.1:713257-744368 GCA_013399695.1 Formicarius rufipectus | reverse complement strand
GAGGGCTGTTGTTGTTTCTTGGGGGGGAGAGGGGGTTGTTGGTTTTTGGGGTTGTTGTGCATAGCATTTACTTGCATATACATAAAATACCAGCAAATACATAAATTCCTTCACTACAATTTTCCTTTTGGGTACTTTTTTTTCCCCCTTGAAGTTTGGTGAGGAGCCAAGTCCAACTTCCCGAGCCGAGGTGCCCTTTCCCACAGCTCCCCTCCCTGGGGACTGACCTGCCCTGACGACATGCTCCATGCTGGGGAAGCGCTTGTAGACGGCGGTGCTGACGGAGCGCAGGATGAGGACGCTCACCAGGTTGCTGTAGCGCATCAGGGTGCGGCGGAGCAGCCGCCCGTACTCGTCCTCGCCGTCCACGTTGCAGGACACCAGGTTCATGATGCGGTCGGGCCACGGGATGCTCTCGTACTGAGCCCACCAGCGGGACACCACCAGGGCCACGTAGAAACCTGCGGGGAGGCGGAGCCGCGGTCGGGCATCCCAGAGGAAGGGGGAAGATCTTGTCAGGAGAGGGAAGGGGAGCACATTGGACATCCCAAAAACATCCCAGAGCAGTGGGAGAAGGAAGCTCTGCTCTTCTCCTCAGCAGAGGGAAGGTGAGCAAATTAGACATCCCAAAGGAGTGGGAGAAGGAAGCTCTGCTCTTTTTAGGAGAGGGAAGGTGAGAAAGTTAGGCATCCCAAAGGAGCAGGAGAAGGAAGCTAAGCAAATTGGGCATCCTAAAGAAATAGGAAGCTCTTCTTTTCTAGTGCTCATAGAGGGATGAGTGCAGCAATAACTGGGGGGGAATTCAGACCTTCACGCTGGAAAGGGTCTGGGTTTCATGTTTTCTTTCATAGAATCATAGAATTGTTTGGGTTGGAAGGGATACTTAAGATCATCTCACTCCACAGTCAAGGACAGTTTTCACTAGACCAGGTTGCTCAGAGCTCTGTCCAACCTGGCCCTGGACACTTCCAGGGATGGGGCAGCCACCGCTTCTGTGGGCCCCTGTGCCAGGGCCTGCCCACCCTCCCAGGGAAGGATTTCTTCCTCAAGGAATCCAGTCTGTCTCCCAGCAGGGAGGAGGTGCTGTGCTGTTCCCCTCCACGTGTAATCCTGGGCACAGCTCCTTACCCAACACGAAGGACACGGGGATCAGCTCGGCGTAGCTGTTGCAGTACAGCGCCAGCTTCTCGAACATCAGCCTCTGGCTCTCACTCAGGATCAGCCTAAAAGGGGAGAAACAGAAGCAGCAGCCTCAGAGAAGGGCCTGGGCCTGCTGGGATGAGTCTGCCAAGGATGGGGAGCCAAGGGGTGATGTGGGTGAACAGCCCTTCTGAGCCCGGGATACCAGCCCAGGCCTCCAGAATATCCTGCTGAGTGGTCCAGAGAGCGTGTGGTGAGTGGCACAGCCTGATGGCAGGAACTACCTTTGTTTCTCACATGGGGGAGTGGTGTGGTATCAAGGGTCTGACACAGAGCTTGGATGTGTACCACAGTTCCCTCAATAACCTGCAAAACATCAGTCCAGGCTGTGCTCTTCCCTGAGCTCCTGCCTCTTTGAGCTGCTTCCATTGCCTTTTCCCCTCTCCTTTCTCCCGCCCACTCCTGTGAACAGAGGCTGGACAGTGCCTGTCCAAGCCCCTATTGCTCTGCTGCCCTGCTCGAGGACAGGCTGTGTCGGTGCCAGGGTGTGAGATGCCCACCTGTAGAGGAGGCTGATGGTGAAGTAGAGGGCGATGAAGATGAGGAACTCGGAGTAGAGCAGTTTGTAGATGCTGCCTTTCCATTGGAGCAGCAGCTGGGAGAAGGTGCCCAGGCGGGCGTCAGCCACGCGGTTGGTGTAGGTCACTGTCATCACAGGTCCTGGGGCACACAACCACGTGTGGAAGCTTCAACAGGAGGAGGAGGAGGAGACAGGGCCATCCCCAGCATCCCACCAAGATAGAAGGGAAGGAGGAGCAAGGAGAAAGACAGCAAGAAACAACGAGTGGAGAACAAAAGCCTGGTCAGCGACACAGAGAACCAGGAGGAAACTGATGGTGAGCAACTAGGGTGCTGCCTTTTCCCTTTGAGCTGCAAATTGCAGTAGCAGGGGATGTGTTATCTGGTGGAGCCCTGGGGTTCTAGTGTTTGATTTTCAGTATTCAAGTGGGGCTGGTTAGCAGGAGAGGACAGAGCCCATGTGCCATCCTCTTCCCACAAGACCCTGGGGTCAGAGTAATTCTCAGGGTCACAAACTCCAGAGTTGTTTATCCTGTTAATTTTAATTTTTTTTTTTTGCTTATACTATATGTTTCAAATAGGTTTCTGTAAAATGCTGAGAAGCATCTCCCTGCAATGCTACTGGCAAAAAAAAATCCAACCCAAAGGAAAGCAAAATACCCCAGAAAGGAGTGATATCTTGGGACTGCTCCAGACAAGGGTACCCCAACAAGAATTGCTGTCTTTAAATCTGGGCTATGGGTCATCTCTGGACTCTGCTGATCCTAGACCTGCAGGCAGAACAGCCCTCTCTGTTAGAGATCTGTGGGATGGAGTTTGGCCAAGCTCACGGAGCCCAAATTCCAGCAGCTCCACCTCTCTTCTCCTTCCGCCATATGTTGCACAATAAATCACACTGGATGAAACAAGGCATTCAGGCTCCTGAAATGCTTCCCAGTCATGCAGCATCCTAGTCTAACATGGTTAAATATTTCTTTATAATCACTAATAATCAGACTCACATTCATATAAATCTGAATTCGTTAAAACCAAAAAATACCCAAAACACTGGTGTAATCCATGCCAGGCAGATTGGTGAATGGTCCCTTGGTTTATAAATAATTATCCCACATGGAACTACTGGTATTTCTCAAACATAACATGCCACAAGGGTGTTACACAGGCATTGCTATTGAACAGAGATAAGTCTCAGTCATTATGAAGCCTTGCACTCTTCCCTGAATGATAGAGGCAAGGCAGCACTTCAAGGGACAATTCACACCCTGCAGCAGCTGAAGGCAGGTAAGTTTGTGCTCGGTTCCTCAGTCTCAGTGAAAAATCTACACTTAAGTGGGGACAACTCAGGTTTGAGGGAGCTGCTGCTGTGAAGAAAGCCATCAAAGTCTGAGGGTTTTGGCTCTTTCAACCAAACAGCATCTTTGCCCTGGCTTTGGCTTTTTGGTGCTGCTCCTCCTTTGGATTTCCCTGTCGTAATTTAGGTCCCTGAGTCCCCTCTCAGGGGTTATGTGGAGCAGCAGAGCTGGCCCCTAGCCCCAGCTGCACAAATGCACATTTCACTACATCCTTGTGCACATCCATGACATTCCCATGTGTGTTTCTGCGCTCAGGACTGGGAAGAGTGCGTTCTATCTGCTCCAGGGACTGCACATGGGCTGGATGGAAAAGCATACCCATAAATCCTGGGGGGCTGCTTACACCAAGCTGCCTGTTGCCTCTATGCTTTGGGTCTTGAAAAAGCCCAGGGAAGACTCTTCATTGCGTAATTCAGATACAGAATCACTCTTTACCAAAGAAGGAAAACTTCAGCTCTTGTCCATGTAAATAATGGACGTTACCTACCTCTGTGCCGTTCTGCTCCCACACAGGATATGGTTTTTCCCTCCAGCCCTGAGTGGTTAAGGCACCTCCCTGCCCACCTGCCAGCCTGCATGGGACTGCCCAGAGATGTCACTGGGCAGCTGGCACACTCCAGGCACCATTTGGGGTTGAGGTGGGAGGTGACTTACTGGTGCACTGGAGTCGGTATGGGAAGGAAGAGCCATCCCCTGTCTGGCACTGCGGCCTGGCACTGCCTGCATCCACCTGCCTCATCCCTCTGGACTAACCATGACACCTGGAGCTCACCTGCCACTGACCAGAGTGTGGGAACCTGCAGCAACAAGGAGCCTGCAACACCCCCCCAGAACATGAGATGGCAAACAGGCACGAGCACGTATGGCAGAGATGGACAACAAGCAGACAGAGCGGAGGGATGGAGGGAGAGGCCACAGGTAGGCAGCAAGATCTCAGAAGGAACCCACCCACCTTTAGGAGGACTGGATACTCACAGGCATGGGCTCCTTGGCTGTGCTGGAGGCTGTGGAGGTTTGGTCCTGCACGTGTCCCCGCTGGGTCCTTTGTGGCCCACGCCACCGCCCGCCTCCTCGTGCCCCCTTGGCTCATGGGGGGATTGAACCTGCCCGACACGGTGTGCTAAGGAGCCTGAGACCCACTTGGGAGCTGCAGCCGGTCACTTGATGCTGTAATCCTTCCTCATTACAAAAGAGACTCTGTTGTCTTTTGCCCCGTTCCCTTCTAATCTTCTGAGTAAGCCCTGCGTGTTTATAGAGGCGGCTGGAGGAGGGGGAGGCAGGGCTGGCTGCTCTGCTGCTGCTAACTCCTGGCACAACCATGGTGGCTGCCAGGAGAGAGGCATTTTCCCTCTAATTCTTTCCTGTTTGGTCCCACTCTCTGTGTCACAATCTTACAGGAACCCCAGGAGATTATGCAGGGCTGGAATTTTCCACAGAGACTGTAAAAAGCGTCACGCCCGGGGGCTGTGCAGCCCTCTCTTCCCCGGGGAAGCTCCTTAGGTTGGTGACACACCTGGTGCATGCTCTGCCTGGTTCTCACAGGATGTTCCCCCGTCACTCCTTGATGTCCCTGGATGAGTTTGCTACCTTTTCCAGCTGTGGTTTGGATGCTGGGGGCTCCCTCTCTGCCACTGGTTCCCTGAAACTCTTCCCATGTGCTCACTTTGTTTTCACCTTGCTTCTCCAGGAGTGCTTGGGGGCTGTCACTGCTCCTCCTTGCAGGACATCCTGGGATATGGTGGTCCTTGCCTTTGACTGGAAACTTCCACCAAGGCAGAGAACTCCTTCCCTCTTCAGAGTCCCTTTTCTGCTCTCAAGCCATCCCTCCCACTTGTGATCACCCTTCTCTTTTACCATCTCCACAGTCCTGTCTGTCAAGTAGGATACTCCCCTTCCATGAGGCTGTGAATTCAAATCCTTTCTTACTAACTAGTCTTTCATCATTTAGCCAGCTGTGGGACACTGTGGAGAGAAAGCACAGCCTGATGCAGGTAAGAGCAACTGGAGAACCTGGGCTCCTATAAAAACCACCTTGTGCTGGTGGAAGGCCCCTGACTTTGACACTTGTTTAACACCAGCAGTGGGAATCAATTTATCCCACCTGACTGTAGGTTATTCCTTCCTGTGGCTGCTCCTGGACAAGGGTTGTTGGGAGTGGTTTGGGTGCTCCCGGGGACATGAAACAACAAACCTCCGAGTGTCCTGCAGCTCGTGGAAGGATGTGCTGGCATGTGGGGGACTCTGCTGCCCTCCTCTGAGAGCAGCGCAGCTGGCAGCTCGTGTGCTTTACAGCTGCTGCTGGGACAGCACCAAGTATGTGTGGAATTTAATATTCCAGTAAATAACTCAAGGGCTAAGCAGGACATCCCTGCTAGGATCTCTTTTCACGTCCCCTGGTGGCCTCAGACCTTGTAGGCCTTGAAGATTCCTTGCACAGAAGCAGAGGGGGAAGCAAGGAGATGCTGACATCGCTCCTCAGGCTCACAGCCCTGGAATCCTCCTCACTTTCTCAATGTTACAGGTGCAGACATTGAATTACTGTAGTGGGAATTGAATCCCTGTTTTGGGAATGCCAAAGGGCCGCTCTCCATGCTGAGTTGGCAGCAGCTGTCTGGGAAAGGCACAGTGCCCTCCTTGCAGTCTCCTGGAGAACAGTAAGTGGCTTTGGGGGCAGTGGATCCCAAAGCTTGGTGAAATCCCTTCCCCTTCTCCAGTTTCAGTGGTGACATAGACACAGTCAGCTGGCATCAGGGGTGTCTCTCAAATTGACACTGTTCTTCCCTCAAATCTGATGTAATTAAAAAAGATCAAGTGGGAAGTGTCTGAGAAGGGGCTGTTTTGCAACGACAGGATTTACTCAGAGGTTTGAGCTGCCCAGGAATGTTTGAAGAGGATGTAGTGACCCTCAGGGCTTTTGTGAGGACCCCCCAGTCTTCTTCCCCTTATGCTGCAAAACTCATTACTAATTCTGTGCCATCCTGGGGTGCTCCTGTGCCAAGCTCTGCATCTCCTTGCAACTCTGAGTCCCAATCTGTCTGACCCTCTGCATTTTATTTTTAGGGGCTTGAGGGCTGACAAATGTCTCCCTCTGATGGTGCACAGTTGAGTTTATACAGTGTGGAAAGGAGGGGAGGGTCCTTAGTGAGGTCTCCCTTTTCTTGCTTTGGACACTGTGGTGGGGGATTAGAGTCCAAAGGGAGGACCAAACGTGTTGGTCCTGGAAATCAAGGATCTTAGAGCCAGGGAGGGCCTTGCAGCCAGCTGAGCAAACATTGGCACAGCATCCCCGTCCCTCCTGCCCTTTTCCCGGCCTGCATCTGGTTTCCCTCTTCCCCCCTGGGAAGAAGAGGGGGAGCACATGCCCCTCTCCCCCTGTGACAAGTGATTTCTGCAAGTGGCTGAGACTCAGCATCTCCAGCACATCCCCTCTTAACGCTTCCTGCCGGCACTATCAGTTCTCCTCCTTCCTGCCTTTGTCAGCTCCTTTGGAATCGGTTCTACCCTTCTAATCTGAGGACCCTCTGTCCCCTGCCAGGCAAGCCTCGGGAGTTAATTATTACAAAGACTAACTACTTGAAAAGCTGAAGATCTTTCTCCCCTCCTCCCAAAAGCTGCCTGAAGATAACAAAGGTTACAGCCAGCGACACAAACAGCCCCCAGAGCATGGGGCTGGCCCGTGCTGTCACAGGTCGTGGCCATGAGGCAGGGCAGGGCTGCTCCTGACACGGGCACCCAGGAGATGCTGGGCCAGGGGACTGCTCCTTGGGTGGAACCCTCGAGGGACACACGGATCACCATGTGTGACCTGCCTGGCTCTGGCAGCGAGGCAGAGGAGGGCAAGGCAGGGGCTGCCCCTGTGCACGGTGGCTCCCAGGGGACACGGTTGCCTGGAGGGATGGCAAGGTAGGATGTGATGGGACACCGGGGCAAGGATCAGGCTGGGAAACATCCTCTGAGGGGGGTTTGTGAGGTTTTTGGTTGTCACCAAAATGTCAGTGCTGTCAGGCCAGGGGTGGGTGTGGGAGCACGACTGATTTGCTGGGTTGGTTCCCAGCTTTGTGCTCTCCTTGAATGTGGAGTTCAAAAACCTTGGACAACCAGTGGTCCTTCTCCCCACAGCCAGGTTTTCCCCCCATCCTTTCACCTTTCTGCATGTCATCCCTTTTTACATCCCAGACTTCCCCACTGTGGTGGGTTTGTGGGGCATGGTTTTAGCAGAGGGGTGGCTTCTGTGAGAAACTGCCAGAGGTTTCAAGGGAGCCATTTCCAGCTGGCTCCAAGGCTGAGCCCACCTGCAACAGTGGGAGCAACTCTGGGGCAGGGTGATTAAAATGGGGGAACAGCTACTCCACAGGAGCAACTGCAGCCAGAGAAGGTCCCTGGGGAAGGGACTGACACTGGACCAGGCTATTCCTGAAGGGACTGACCCCATGGGAGGGATTCAGGCTGGATCAGCCTGTTCCTGAGGGGACTGACCCCACAGAAGGGATCCAGGCTGGATTGGCCTATTCCTGAGGGGACTGCACCCCATGGAAGGGATCCAGGCTGGATCAGCCTGTTCCTGAGGGGACTGACCCCATGGAAAGGACTCCATCCCACAGAAGGGATCCAGGCTGGTTCGGCCCGTTCCTGAGGGGACTGACCCACGGGACGGTCCCACGCTGTGGCACTCCACGAAGTCCTCCTGCTGAAGTTCTCAGAGAGCTGCCTGCCCTGCTGGAGCCGGAGTGTGAGGAACCCTCCTGCTAGGGAGGGCGTACGGAGCCGCAGAGACACGGCGAGGTGCCCGGACCCGTGAGGGGAGGGAGGCGGAGGGCCCGACACTCGGGGTTGGGGGTTGGCTCCTCCCCGCTCCGCACCGCTTTGATGGTGGGTCTGGGACTGTGGGGGACTGCCCGGTGATCCCCTCCCGGGTCTGGGACTGTGGGGGACTGCCCGGTGATCCCCTCCCGGGTCTGGGATTGTGGGGGACGGTCCGACGAGCCCCCCCCTCGGGTCCGGGACTGCCCTGCGAGCCCCCCGGATCCGCCGAGCTCGGCGCGCATGCGCAGCAGCATCACGTGGGGGCCGGGATCGGGATCGGGACCGGGACTGGGAAGGGCTCCGCTTTGCAAGGGAACAGCTCCGGGAACGGCTCCCCTTTCCAAGGGAACAGCTCCGAACTCGGATCGGGCTGCTCCGCCAGCGGGTCCGGGAACGGCTCTCCTTCCTCGGGGAACGGCTGAGATTCCTCCGGGCACGGCTCCGGCTGCTTCGGGAGCCGCTCCGGGCACGGCTCCGGTTCTGCCGGGCACGGCTCCGTCTCCAGCCCCATTTCTCCCGGGCACAGCTCTGGTTCCAGCTCCGTCTCCAGCCCCGTTTCTCCCGGGCACAGCTCCGGTTCCAGCTCCGTCTCCAGGCGCCCTCGCCCCGGGCATGGGGCAGGCTGCGGGGGTGGCTCCGCCGTGAGCAGCAGCAGCGGGACCCGGCGATGTTGCGGGGGTAGGTGCGGGCTCTGCAGGGCTGCGGGGGGCTGTCCGTGCCCCTCGGAGCTGCTACGGGCTGTGCTCGTCCTGCTCCTCGCACCCTCTGTCCCCCTGCTGCGCTTGTAGGATTCCCGGATTCCTGGAATGGTTTGGCTTGGGAAGGGGTCTTTAAAGATTATCTCGTTCCGAGCCCCCTGCCGTTGGCAGGGTTTTTGCTAGGCAGGGTTGCTCCAAGTCACGTCCAGGCTGGGTTTGGACACGGTCGGGGATGAGGCAGCCTCTGTCAGTGTTGTGTGGAAGGCAGGTAAGGAGATGGAATAAGGAGGAGGTGCTGTGGCCACCAGCACGCCCTGGCATAGGGCACAGCGGGTCATTGGTGAGGCAGAGACAAGAAACTCCACTTGTGTGTCCTGCTATGATATGATAACGTAACGAAGCACAAGTAGATGCTTTGCCAAAGCTTTTGAGGGATGATACTGAGCATCCCTGGGCTCTGGACTAATGCCAGTCTGTGGTGGTGCAATGTGGGTGCCAGTCGGGCAGCTGTGCTGTTGAGATGGAAAAGCCAGGCCCTCCTCAAAACTCATGGATAAAGGTTTAACCCGGAGAGAGCCTGAGGCTGCTTGTAGGGGAAATAACCCTGTGGGATCAGCAGTGCAGGAAACGTGGGGCCCGCTGGAAAATGTGCAGATCCTGCACTTTTTGTTCTTGTCTTGCTTTTTCTCCAGAAACTAACTTTAGAAAGTTGTGGGGTGTTGGATTTTTTTTTAATGTGTGTGTGCAAGTTGGCACTTTTTGTGTCTGTGTGGGACTTTGAGGAAATGATCCATTCTTCCAAGAAAGGCAGCTGCCAGTCAGCAAGACAGGGTGAGTGTTTGTGGTGGTCCTTTGGTCTCCAGGGGCTGGATTTCAAAGCCCCACCTGGGCAGAATCCAAGGCTCCGTGAGGATTTTGTTTGCACAGCGTGGAGAAGGAGCTGTTCCATCAGAGATAGTTTTCCAGGGTATGTTTTTGGCATTGTGGAGTGTGGGTGGGACTGTTTCATTCCTCCATGTCCTCCGGTTTTCTTCCGTACTCTGTGGAAACGCTCTGGAATATCTGTCTCCCAAGGCAACTTTCATGTGAGAATTTGAGAGTCATGAAGAAACAACATTGCTTCTTTGCTTCCTGTGGGTTAGATTCTCTGAGTAGTTGAGTGGACTGTTGAAATGGCCTTTTCCCCCTGCTGCTGCTTTGTTTTTTTTATAGCTGCTTGGTTCTGGATCTTGCTTTTCCTCTGCAGTGCCCTGTCATACAGGCACCCAGGGTGTTTTCCTCTCCTGAAATCCCAGCAGTTGCAGAACCTGTTAAATTCAGCAGCCTGTCCAGCCTCTGTGTTAATTTGGGAGCCCACAGAGCTTTGTGGGGTGGGGGAACAGTGTGCTGGGTGACTCCTCTGGTTTCTCCTTTCTAGTGCATCTCCACTTGCTATCCCACTGAAACTAAAACACGGGGCTTCATCCCAGTGCAAACACACTGGTTTAGGCAGCTCTTTGGAGGGTTTTGGTGGGAAGGAGGTTAAAAATAGACCCCTTCTCTCTGAGGCAGGGCTAGCAGGGTAGGGGAAGGCTGGGTTGGCAGCAGGGGTGATTTGGGGCTGTGTATTGGGAACGGGAGAGATCTATTCCTTTTTTTTTTCCTGCATGCCTTCAACTGGGGAAGGAAAGTCTGAACTTAAGTCTGCTGGGTGAGTACCAGGGTGCCAAATAAGGCAGCTGCAGTGTGTGCCATTCAGAAGGCAGAGGACAATGGAGTTCCTGGAGCAGCTGTCTTTGGTTCTCCTGCTTTATCCCGAGTGTCCCGCTGAGAAGTGTCTCTCTGCTTGTACCCATAGCGAGGTCAGTTTTGAGGAAGAGAACCAGAAGCACCCCGCTGTGGGACACTGGAAGCCACTCATGCCATCCCAAGGCAACAAGGAGGAGCTGGAGACAGGATGCCAGGATGCTGGAGGGGTGGGTGAGAGCCAGTCCACAGAGCAGCTCAACGTGTCGCGCCTGCGCAGCTCTTCGGTGGAGATCCGTGAGAAGGGGTCTGAGTTCCTGAAGGATGAGCTGCACAAGGCACAGAAGGTGAGGGGGGAACACCTGGGCACGGGGTGAAGCAGTGGGGGTTTTCCCTGGAGGTGGTTTAGGAGTCTGGACTGGGTGGAAATGGAGAGAGACAGGGAGGTGCTTTGGAGCAGGACAGCAGTTGTTGGATGTGCCAATATCCAAATGAATCCTGGAAACCTGCTGCAGAAAGCAGCTTGAGGCAGTGCTTAATTGGGAGCCTCCTTCCTAATGAGAAGTGAGCTGTTGCAGCCTGAAAGTCCTGCTGCAACTTGTGGGTGGGGAGGTGGCTTTGGCGACAGGGAGCGTGGCACAGGGTTTAGTGACAGGAATCTGGGGTGGGGGATCTGTGCCGTGGTGGTGGGAGGGCTCAGACTGCCAGGGCAGAGCAGCAGCACCCCTGGGACCTGCTATGAGCTGAAGGGTCCCTCTCCACGTCCTCAACAGGAGCTGAAGCTGAAGGACAAAGAATGTGAGAGGCTGTCAAAAGTCAGGGAACAACTGGAGCAGGAGCTGGAGGAGTTAACAGCCAGCCTGTTCGAGGTACCACCCTCTCCCTTGCCTTACACTCACCTTGCATCCAGCCCCTTTAAGACAGGCATTCCCTGAACTTCCAGCCATCCCCCTCCCACAATTTCCTCTTCTGCCCTGTTGTTCTTTCCCACTTGGAGAAGCAGAGCTGGGCAGCTCCTGGGGAGCATTCACATGTATTTCTTGTCCCTTCTGGCAGCTATGGGGTGGCATAAAGAGCACACTGGTTATGGTGGCAAAAGCAGATGTGGGGATGCCTGGAGCTGGGGCCAAGCACAGCTCCCTCTCCATGCCTGCTCTGTAGTCTGGGCTGCTGCTGTGGAATGGAGATGATTCCCTGGCTTCTCTCAGTGCTTGCTTGGGGGTGGAACATGCTGGATGTCCTCACACACTCTGCTCCAATGTCCAGAAGGCCTGTTGGCTGATTGGGTTTTGGCTTTTTTTTTTTTGTAATGTGAGTCTTGCGAAGCTCTATCCTGGCAAAATCCCATTTACCAGCAGCTCTAATGTCTGGATCTGTCTGGGCAGTGAGGAAAGCCAGAGCCCATCTGTACCTTGGAAACACAGGGATGTGAGGGCCAAGAGAGCAACCCCCTCCTGAAATTGTGGCTGCCTCAAGGTGATCTTGAAGATAACCAAGCCAAGGGCTGTTCCCTTCCTTTGGTGGCCTTGGCCAGACTCTGCTTGCAGACAGGGCTGCAGGGAGGCCCCACGTGGGATTTTAAGCCTGTTTCTCTACCATGTGGCCCCCACTTGAGCTCCAGCTCCTGCTGTGTCCCAGCCCTGCCCGGAGCACCAGGGCTGCTCCCCAGGGAGCAAAGGGCAAGAGCAGTGACCTCACCAGATGTGGAGCAGTAGGTCTGCATCAGGATCAGTGCCTGGGGGCAGGAATCAGGTTTGTGATGAAGCTGCAGTGACTCAGGTGAAGCCAGGAAGCCGAGCTGAGGTGGGAGTCACAGAGGTTTGGGAATAGGGGCACCCACAGCAACACAGGGGAGTGTTCACGTTAAAGCCTCAGCTTTAAACAATCCCCAAGGGCAGGGAAGGGCAGGCCCTATCAGTGAGAGAGATGTCCTTGGACTAAGCCAGCTCAATGCTTTGGTTTAATCACACTCCTCAGCAGGGAATGTGCTCCAGGCTCTGGCGCTGGGAGCCTTCTCTGGGGGATTCTGGGGAAAGGTTCTGCACAGCTGACAGGAGAAAGCCCTTGGGTGTGGCAGGGGTGTCTGTCCCCTTGCTTGCTTGCCCTGGAGCACGATGTGGCAGACTAAAATTGTGTTTGGTTGCAGGAAGCCCACAAGATGGTGAGAGAAGCCAACACTAAACAGGCTGTGGCAGAGAAACAGCTGAGGGAGGCCCGGGGCAAGGTGAGAACTGCTCTCTAGGACTTAATTTTTGGGGTAGCCTGGTGGCATCACTGCCCAGCCTGGCTACAGTGCTGGTTCTTGGCTGGAGGGGAGGCAAGTGCCTGCATTTGCTCTGCTCCCTTTCCAGCAGACCCTGAGGGAGGGGAGAGAGGGATCTTTGCAGTCTGTTTCTGAGCCAGCTCCTCTTTGCCAGGGGAACCACAGAGAAATGATAAGCTGTTGAATTGTCCCAGCTGTGGGGATGGACAGAGCAGGGACCTGGAGGGGCTGGAATTTCCTGGCAAGGCTAAATCACAGGGGTTGCTCAACCTGAGGAGAGAGAAACCTCTCGGGGGTTATTGGGTCTGAAAAAAGAGCCTGGGGCAAAATTGTCCTGATTTGAAGCCAAGAGAGATGGGTTCCCAAACAGCTGCTGTTTAGAATTCTGGGTGATGGTGGGCACTGGGAAGCTTTGTGACTTCAGGGCATGGTGGGATGCAGCAGACTTGAGCTCTTGGCCCTTGCCTGGTCTCCCCAGATCGACATGCTGCAGGCCGAGGTGACGGCTCTGAAGACCCTGGTGATCACGTCCACGCCTTCCTCCCCCAACAGGGAGCTGCACCCTCAGCTCCAGAGCCCTTCCAAAGGGGGCTTCAGGAAGGGCCACGGGAGGAACAAGAGCACCAGCAGTGCCATGGTGTCGGCTGCCAGCCAGAACGTGGCCTCAGAGCCAGTCAGTCGTGAGTGCAGAGAGGTGGGTGAGGGCCACCACTGCCTGTGGGGCTCCCTGGGGGCATCTGTGGGTTTGGTGTTGGGAGAGAGGCTGTTTGCTGCAGTGATGTGGCTTGCTCCCTAAATTTTTGCTGAGGCAGGCTCTGGAGGGTTTCCTTTTGTGGAGAGGCTGTGTGAGGACAGCAGAACTGAGAGATGCCTGGGGGACATGGGCAGCTCCAGGAGGTACCAGGGCTGTGAGCTGCTGAGCAGAAGTCAGTGGATTTCCCACCTTGGTACTTGAGTCCATAGCCTGTTGTGGCATGATTTGGGGGTGTTTCTTCTTCCTACAGGTTGTCTTGGACACCAGGGCACCCCCAGGAGCTCTATCCTGTTCCTTGTCCTGTGTTCTTGGCCATGGCACTATTCCCCCTCTTCTTTCCAGAGTATATATTTAGTTAGATTTAATTCTTTCCTCACTGGAAGGAACTGGGCAGAGAAGCATCCAGAGCACTGTGAATAACTTCCCAACAAAGCCTGTTGAATTAAGGTGATCCTGTGATAGTTCCCCCCCCTTGCCTGCTGTGACCATGAGTGTAAGAAACACTCCTTCCTGCTACCAGGATTTTGCTTCTGGGAATTTCCCACCAGACAGATGTGTACACAGCTGTCCTGGGGAGCAGAAAGGAGACAGCTTATGGCACTTAGGGTCAGGAGGAATGCAAATGAGTGAGGATGTGGGGGGGAATATGTCTCACTAGTGATTTTTTTTTGGGGGGGGAAGCTGCAGCTTCTGTCATGAATTGAGGGAACACAAAGGCACTTACTTGTCAAAGATCTGGGCCTGTCATTTCTTCATGGAGGCAACTTGCACAGGGTGTGGTGATCCTGGGGCCTAAAATCTCAGGGCTCAGCTTCCAGAGTGACTAATAATATTCTTGATCCAGGATGGGGTGGCTTTTTTGACTCTCAGATTGCTCCACAGCCCCTGGGGGAGGTGATAAAAGGGAGCCTGGCATTCAGAGAGTCGGTGCCCTATGAAAAAGACATGGCCCATCCTAAACTGAGCCTAAAAATGGCAATTTCTCTTGCCTTTCTGCACGTCAAGCTGCAGTCTAAAGGTGTGGCCCTGTGATGCCTTGAACAGCATGCCCGGTTCCTGCAGGGGAGGACTTGAGCCTTTCTTTGTATCCCCTGTTTTAGCTCACATTTTTTTACCTCCCTTCTTGCCTCTTGCTCTAAACCTTCTCCTTCACTGTCTCTCTCCCTGTGCCCTCCAAGTCTGGGTTCCCTGCTCTCCTCTCCCTGCTGCTTTGCATCCTCCCTGGGAAGGCCATCCACATCACCTATGAGCCAGGCTGGCAGGCCTTGGGAGCAGATGCTTCCTCCTCCTCCTCCTCATGGCAGGTAACCAGCTTTTCTGGGGATGGGTGGGACCCAGCTGCCTCCTCTCATGCTTCAGCCTTTCAGTTCCACCTTCTTTTTGTGCTCACCTCTGTTTTTCCCTCCCCTTTATGTTTTCTTGTCCTCCATTTGTTTTTCCATCTTGTGGCTCTGAAGCTGCTCCTGGTCCCAGGTGAGGATCTCCATGGCATGGGGGGAGTGTGCAGGAATCCAGGCTCTCCTGGCTGTGTCCACTCATGTTCCTTGTGTTGCTCAGCAGGGTTTCTTTGGTTTTATTTTGCCTTTCAGCAGCTTTAGCAGACTTGGCTGGCTTTGGACATGCCCTGTCAGTCAGGTTGGTGGTTTTGGCTAGTGAATCCATGTGGGATTAAAATGCCACATCCCAGAGTCCCCCACTGCCACTCAGCTGCTCTCATCCTTCCTGCTGTGGGTGGAGTGGGCACTTGATCTGCTCAGTGGTTGTGTGGTGGCTTTTCCTGCATTCCAGGTGCTGGAGGAAGGTGGGATAGAGAGGTGTCTGCAGGTTCCTGGCCCAGTGAACCCGGTCTGGCTGTGGTGCAGAACTGCTGCTGGGAGGGAGATGAGGCATCCTTGGAGCAAAGCAGCTCCCCACAGACACTTCCATGGTGTCTGAGCCTCTCTAGATGCCAGAGCAGATGTTTCACAGTCAGGTCACCTGCACCTCCTGAGATGGTGCCACCTGACAAAGGTGACCTCCCTTTCCTCTTGGGCACTCGCTGCAGGTCGACTCCATTTTATTTGCCGAGTTCCAGGCCTGGAAGGAATCTCCAACCCTGGATAAATCCTGCTCCTTCCTGGACAGGATTTATCAAGAAGACATAGGACCTTGTCTGGACTTCACCAAGCAGGAGGTGAGTGCTGGAAAAGCAGCTCCAAGAGCTCCACCTTCCCAGAGGTGACCTCTGCTGTCCCTTGTTTGCCGCAGCTGTCGGAGCGGGTGCGTGTGGCTGTGGAGCAGAACACCCTCACCATCGAGCCCGTGGCCTCCCAGGCCCTCCCCGTGGGGAAGGTGGCAGCAGAAGAGTGTGGTGGGCCCAAGTAAGCACCTTGTTTACCCTTTCCTTGTCCCCCTCCTTGCTTCTGCCCTGTTTGTCCCCGAGGTGAACAGTCCAAAGGGCTCAGTTGAGTGTTCTCCAGGCTCGTGAGCAGTTGGAATTTGGCTCCTGAGAAGAGGAACGAGCTCAGCTTTGTGCATAAGCAGGGGTGAACGGGTTAAAGCTGTGCTCTTGCATGTGTGAGGCTTCACCCTTGCCCCCTGACCTTGCTGGCTTTGAGCCTAGGTCAGAGGAGACCTCTTCTTGCTGCACACCATCTCCCCCACCTGATGCTGTCACCTTGGCGCCAGCAGTGGGACTCCAGAGCCTCTGTTGACACAAGCACCTGATGTGACAGGCAGCTTGGGGTCACCTCAAGGAAGAGGAGCATTAGGAGGAGTGATAGGATATTCCAGATGAAGGAGGGGCTTTTATATTTTTTTTTATTTTGTGGCTATTGAGTTTGAGTTCAGTCAGGGCTCTTTCTCTGTCCCTCCCTGCCCTGCTGACACTGGTTGCTCTCTCTGTTCTGTGGTTTTCTCTCAGGCTGTGTACCAGGGGCAGGGTGCAGCCTTGGTGTATTGGGGCATGGAATAATTCATGGTTCCCAGATATTTAGCTCTTCTAAACTTGCCACTTCTGGACTCTTTCTGGGAGCAAAAGGCTCATATCAGCCATGGAGTTGTTTTTTTTCCTTCATGCAGCCTGGCCCTGCTTGACTTCTGAGTTCCCCCTCTCCTGAGGGTGTTGAATTGCTGATCTCTGCTGTGCCACTGCACTGGTGAAGTGTTTTTTCCTTTCCCTGCAGGAAATGTGCTCTGAGTGGCCTCCCCAGGACCTGCAAACACCGGATCATGCTGGGAGATTCTGGGAATTACTACTACATTTCACCTTCCTGCAGGGCCAGGGTGAGTCCTTCACCTTCCCAGGGGCCCTTGGTCCTCCAGAATTGTCCCATACCTCGAGATGGAGGAGCTCTTGAGGGTCAGCCCTCCAGCTGAGGAAGATCTGAGTGTGCTCCTGATGTCAAGGTGGCTCTTGGCTGCTGCTGAGGGTGCAGGTCCAGCTGTGCCCTGTGCTTTCAGACAACCTTCAGTGTGTCCACTTCGCATGGTTTCCATCTGTGCAGGCCTTGGCTTGTTTGCCTTTGCTATTCTTTCATTCCCCTTTGTGGAACACAGTAATTTTCTGCTCTTTAAATGCTGTTGCTGTTCCAGTCAGACCCATGACTTGGGTGGCTGTGAGAACAAGTTGTCCTTCCCGTGGGGGGAAGGCAAAAGGTGGATGATTTATTGGTGTTGCTGCTGGGGCTCTGATTCAGTGGAGCATTTTAGGAGTTTTTATTCTTTCCTGAGTGGGTATCACAAGAGCTGATCCCGAGACACAAAAAGTTGGGTTTTGTGCATGGACTTGGCTCGTGTTTGTCACTGGCCCCAGAGCAAGGTCTCAAATCTGCTCTAGGTTGGAGTTGCTCCCCATTGTGTCTTGTGGATGGTGTCCTGTCTAGGGATGGGGTGGCAAATACCCAGGTGGGTTTTGAAGCTGTATTTTATTTTTATTTCTTGTCTGTCACCTGTCTGGTGCTGTGTGGGACTGTTTGAACACTCAGCTCTGCAGCTGGGTGCTGAGCAGGCCTTTTGTCTCCAGTTCTGGAGCTGATCCCCTCTTTTTCTGTGTTCCTCTCTCCCCCAGATCACAGCAGTGTGCAACTTCTTCACCTACATCCGCTACATCCAGCAGGGCTTGGTGAGGCAGGATGGTAAGAGCTGGATGCTGTATGTGGAGAGGAACCAAGAGGAGCTATTCCCAGTGGCAGGAATGGGGCCAGCTGGGGCTTCCCTCAACTCCCTGTGTCTTTGAGAAGCACTTACTTGACTAAAGAAAGGCATGAGGGGTGGAGAAGGAGCACCAATTCCTTGGAGCTTTGCCCTGGGGTGTGGGGCTGCTAAAGGGTGACCTGGTGGGCATGTCCTGCTTTCCCAGCCTTTGGGAAGGAGCCTGGCTGGGCTGCACTGGGAGCTGGTGTCCAGCTGTGCCTTGCTGACCTGATTTTTGTGGTTGTTTCTCCCCCTTCTCTTGCCCACACCTCTGTTGCTTTGCAGTGGAGCTGATGTACTGGGAGGTGACGCGGCTCCGGAGGGAGATGTCCCTGGCCAAGCTTGGATTCTATCCCAGTGAGATGTGAGCAGAGGCTGGAGCATGGACAGACACTGCTCCACTGAGAGGGGCTTGGAGTGCAGTGCCTGCCCTGCCCGTGGGCCTTGTGGTCCCCACCCTCCTCTGCCTGAAGCTGACCAAGAGGCACAACTTCCACCTGCAGCTGTCCCACTTCTCCAGCTGTGACTGGAATGCTGTCCCCTCAGAGCTGGGCTGGCCCTGGCTGCTCTGGGGTGGCCCTCTAGAGACTATGGAGTCTCCTTTTTATGCAGCATATATCCATTTTTGGTTTGTTTTTTTACCTTTTGTTTTTATATGCAGTTTGCTTTGGCACCTTCCAAGGCTGTGCTGGGCAGGACTTGTGGCCTTCCCTCGTAAGCCAGTCTGCCAGGACTGATGCTGGCTGTCTGTCCCTGTGTCCCACTGGTTTTTTTGGGGTGGAGGGTTCCACACCTGAGCTCCTGCTGCCCATACCCCCCTCACAGCCCAGAAAGTGCCAGCAGAGCACAATAATCATACGGAGAGCCACAAGCAGTTTGTTTCCAAGTCCTTCCTTGTTCCTCTCAGAGGAGCCTGCAAGGGAAGCTTTCTGCCAAGGGAGTCACAAAGAGGGATTTGTTCCCTTTATTTTTTTTAGCTTGCTGTTTGCCACTGGCTGGGGATGGCTGGAGCTGTGCACCTGGGGCCTTCAGCAGGAGAAAGGGAGAGGGGAAATTCCATAAGCCCTGGCTGGCTGCAGTTGGTGCGGGATGGTTTCTCCTGGGCTGGGAGCTGTGCTGCAGTGGGCACAGGCAGTTGCAGCCCCTGTCCCAGCCCCTGTGACTGTCCTTGGTGCAGCAGGATGCCACCCTCACCTGCAAACATGCCCCAGAGCTGTTCCTGATCTGAGGGACCTTTGTGGGGTGGTCCTGTTCCCAGACTGGGTTCTTTGTGTCCCAGAAGAAGCACACCCAGTCTGGGCCGTCCTGAAGGCCAGAGATTTCCTCCCTGGTGTTAGAGCAGACCTGGAGATGCCCATGCCAGTGGGAATCCCAGCTTTTCCCAACCCCAGGGAGGGGATGAGACATCTCTGTGTGCACATGAGGGATGTGGCTGTGGTTCCTGTATGCCCCAAAACATGATGGGAGGGGTGTCACCCAAGCTGTTGGAGCACAGGTTTGTTAAAGCCATGACAGTGTTTTGTAGCACATTCAGCCTTTCTTTGGGTGTCTGGAGCAGCTCAGCCACTGCCCACCCTGGGGTTTCCACCTCTGGCTGGCACATCACCCTGCCCACCACCAGATGCCCATCCTCAGCTCCATGACCTGGATCCTTTTCTGAGGGATGCCACAGTGGGAGCTCAGTTTTCTTCCACCAAAGGCACGAACTGTTGGCCACTGGGATTTTGCCCACACGAGGGAGCAATAAACAGGGAAGGCAAAGGTTTTGCTTTCGCCTGCTGCAGATTTCAGCTCAGGTAAATCCCAGCCCTGGAATTTCTCCTCCCACCTGCTCCCCCTGACCTTTTGATCTCTCCAGGTCTTCCTGTGCCATTGGCTGCTCCACTGCATGGTATGGGCTATGTTGCAGTGCTGGGAATGAGATGATCTCTTGAGGCAGGAGGTGGTTTGGTTTGGGGGCTTCTTTTTTTTCCCCTTGGTGTCACATTGTAAAGCACTTTTGAGATGAAACCTTGGAGAAACACCTTGTGTTGAGGTTGTCTCACCTTAGAAATGAAGCAGAAAGAAGCATTTGTGAAGGAATCTGAAGTCACTCCGTTAACAGCGGGATGGTCACACCCTGCTCTTTAATAATAATAATGAAAAATAAACATTTGCTATTAACCTCTACCAGTCTGGTTGGAGCTTGAGGGGTTGGGTTGGTTGGGGTGCTCAGTAGGCAAGTTTGGCTGCAGTTCTGAGCTGCTCTGGCCACTGTGTGTCCTACGGGGCTGGGTTTCACGGCTTTCATCCCTCAGTGTCCCTCCCATGGCTGGCTCCTCCCTCACTTCACCAGGGGAGTAAGGGATGGTGTTTTGGTACCAAACTGTTTTTTCCACAGGTGGGTGAACCCTTTTTTTTATTCACAGAATCCCTGAAGAGTTTGTGTTGGATGGGGACCTCAAAGCCCCTCCAGTGCCACCACCTTCCACCAGCCCAGGTTGCTCCAAGGACCATCTAACCTGGCCTTGACACTGCCAGGGATGGGGAAGAACCTCTTCCAGTGCCTCCCTGCCCTTGTGACAGGGCAGGTCCCTGTTCCTCCTGAGGGCAGGTGAGGTTTCTCCTGCTCAGTTGTGTCTCCTTCAACGTGCTGGCTTGGAGCATTGCACAGAGGAAGGGCCTCCCCAGCAGGTCCGAGGGAGAGCTGTGTCCAGGCAGGGAGAATTTGGGTTTCAGCTGGAAAGGAAGCCGAGAATGTGGCAGTGCAGCACAGTCAGGCAGCCACGAGAGGGCACAGGCAGCCCAGGCAGGGACTGTTCTCCCTCCTCATCCTCCCTCCCTGTGGGAATGCAGCATTTCCAGAGCAGAAACCTTCCTGTGGCCGGAGCTGAACCACCACATCGGCTCCTGAATTTCTGTCGTGTGAGAAGGCATCATATCCTTTATCCCCAGCAACAGCAATTTTCGTTGCACCCCTTTGCCCCCACATAGGACCAGAATAAAGGAGCTTCAAAAGGATGGTAACTTAAAAGTGCTTTTGTAGGTGTGTTGGACTTGCTTGAAGGACAATGAGCAAAAGGATTGGTGAGGATTTTGTTTTCATTCCCCTCTCCCTCCTAAATCCCTTTTCTCTGCCGTTAAATGTGAGTTTGGGAGAGAAAAAGGGTCTTCCCCCTCTCTGATGGAGGTCAGTGCTGTGCACAATGAGGTGAATTTAAGCATTTAGGTGTTAATGTGTGTTTAAGAGGAGAATTTAAGACACTTGGAAGGTCAAGAAGAGAAAGAGAGCAGGATAAGGGACCTGGAGAAATGTGTGTTCCTGGCACTTCCCTCTGTGTGTGTGTGCTGGTCCTGTCCATTGCCCTGCCTGCTGAGTTACTCCAGCTCTGCTCAGGGCTGTAGATCAGGCTTGGCTTGGCAGGTCAGGCTGTCCCCACGTGCTCTCAGAGGCTTCTCTCTCCAGGAACCAGCAAAGGGAACATATTTGCTGTTTGCTCCAGGTGCAGTCAAGGAAAAGGGAGAAGATAAGCAGCTGGACAGACGCCACCCGCACCCCCGNTGCCATGGCCAATCTCAGTTTAAAAGCCTCCAGGGAGGTGAATTCGACACCCCCCCCCACCCCTCTCCGGGCAGCCCATTCCAATGCCTGCTCACCCTCTCTGTAAGGAATTTCTTTCCAATATCCAACCTAAATTTCCCCTGGCACAGCTCCAGCCCTGCCCCCTTGTCCTGTTGCTGTTCCCTGGGAAAAGAGACCAACCCCAGCTGGCTACACCCTCCCTTCAGGGAGTTGAGGAGAGTGATGGGGTCACCTCTGAGCCTTTTCTTCTCCAGACTGAACCCCTCCAGCTCCCTCAGCCTCTCCCCACAGCACTTGTGCTCCAGTCCCTTCCCCAGCCTTGTTGCTCTTCTCTGGACCTGCTCCAGCCCCTCAAGATCTTTCCTGAGCTGAGGGACCACAACTGGACACAACACTCAAGGTATGTCCTCACCAAGGCAGAGTCCAGGGGAAGGAAGGATCACTGCCCTGCTCCTGCTAGTTTGGATCCAGACCAGGACACCGTGGACCTTCCTAGTTTCAAAGCCTCCCTGATGGAAACCCTCCTGGAGGATGGAGCTCTCCAAGCAACTGTGAAACGGGCAGCGCCGTGGGGAAATTCTGGGCATCCAGGCCCCGCCAGGGCAAAGCCAGATGGGGCTGTGCTCTGGGTTGCCCCGAGGGCTGGCCAAGCTCTGCCAAGGCAGCAGGGTTCCCAGCAGGAGCAGCCCTGGCAGTGCCAGCAGTGCCAGGAGCCAAAGGGTTGGGTTTGCTGTTGGGCGAGTCAACACTGCCGTGTTTGGATGAGGCTCCTGGGGCTGAGCTGGAAGGGTTGACTTTGGCCATGCTGTGCAGGCAAGAGGGACTTTGTGCTGCTTTATGTAATGCTCAGAGCATTGCCAGGACAGGCCTCCAGGGGGGTCATTCCTGGGTTTATTTTTGTTTCCCATCTCGCTTTGTTTGGGGGTAGAGAGATGCCTCCTTGCTCTGTGAGGTGGAAGGGGTGTGGTGCACAACACGAAGGAGAGGGAAGTGAAATTTGGGAGTGGATAGGAGGAAAAGGGAGCAGAGAGAACATAAGACCAGGACTAGTTGGGAGATGGAAGGGGAGAAATGGGTTTTAAATGGTTGTGTTTGGGAGTGGATTAGGAGGAAAAGGGAGCAGAGAGAACATGAGACCAGGACTAGTTGGGAGATTGAAGGGGAGAAATGGATTTACAGTGGCCTTAAGCTGAATTGGATTGAATAGATATCAGATTTCTACTAATAGTAGATTTAGATTAGATACTTAGATTTTAGATTTAGCTGTTTTAGGCAATAGATTAGTTATCAGTAAGAAATTCTTTCCTGAAAGGGTGGGCAGGCCCTGGCACAGGTTGGGCAGAGAAGCTGTGGCTGCCCCATCCCTGGCAGTGCCCAAGGTCAGGTTGGATGGGGCTTGGAGCAGCCTGGGCTGGTGGAAGGTGTCCCTGCCCATGGCAGGGGGTGGCACTGAATGATTTCTAAGGTCCCCTCCAACCCAAACCATCCTGTGATTCTCTGATGAGCTGACTCCGGTGCCCTGGCATAGGAGATGTGACAGCACTACCTTGGATGATGGAGCAGAGGGAGAGCAGGGGAAGTTTGGGAAGGAAAAGCTAATCCTTAGCTTTCTTCTGACTAAAACTTGAAACTATTCCCTTTGTAGAAGGCATGAGAAAAGCTGAGTCACTGGCACCAATCTGGTGACTTAGAAGTGACATCACTGAGAGCACAGGAATTCACAGCCATTTGTGCAGGAGCACAAAAAAAAAGGAGTCCCAAAACAGCTCCCAGTTTGGGGACTGCCTCAGGGAGGGGAGCTTTGGGGAGGAGAGAACTCCAGCACCCATCCCTGTGCCCCTTCCAGAGCTTTCCCCTTCGTGTGGGCACACAGAACCCCAGGAACTTTTTAACCAAAGGCTTTGTACCTGTTTGCAGTTCCTGGTTCCTCTCCAGTGCTGGGCCTGCAGCTTCTTCTCTGGCAGATGTAGGCACGATCCTGGCTCAAGGACAGCTCCCTGCCCTTAACTGCCCTGGCTCACTGTGCTAATTCTGCTCTGGTAATCACCTTAGAGTCAGTTTAAGATGCTTCCTGAGGAGGGACATGTGTGTTGGTCGCTGCTGGGACACCTTTTGCTCTCCTTGCCTTTGGTGTGACCTTCCCCTCTGTCAGGTGGCAAAAAGCATCAGGAAGGAAGGAAGCACTAATCCAACTTGCAGTTCCACTGAGGACAGTGAGAAATAGCCTCCTGGGGACAAGTGGAGCAGTGTCCAAGGGTCCTGTGATGATTTGGACAGGTGAAGTGTTGCAACCACCTGAAAATCTTGGCAGCTCTGGCTTCCATGAGTCCTAAAGACCCTCCTGCACAGGAGCATTAACAGAGAGAACAAGAGTTCCAGATCTTGTTCATCCAGCAATGAAAGTCTGTGCTTGTGGAGAAGACCTGGTGTGCTGTGTTTGAAGAGCTGGGGCTGGTCAATGCCTGATGCACCTCAGTTTGGAAAGCCCAGGAATGGTGCTGATGTTGTCAGCAGTGCTGTCGCTACTTTCCCTTCATTGTGCTGGTTTTAGAAGCCACATTCAAAATACATCAATGTCTTAAACTCTTACAACACGTGTGACTCATCCCTGTCTTCACATCCACAAGAACCTCTTTGGAATTTGGGTTCATTCACCACTTATTTCAATAGAGACCTTGAGAGCTGCCCCTCTCTGTTTAGAAGACACTGCAGAAAGGAAATTGCTTTTTAATCTCTCTCCTCTGTTTAGTGCATGATTCATTTGCTCATCAGGAGGCAGAGCAGACTCAACATCCCTTCACTTTTTATTTATTTATTTTCTGTTATGCAGACAGAAACTATCACAGTCACAGAAGGGTTAGGCTTGGAAGGGACTTCTTAAAGATCATCCAGTCCCTGACTTGCCCAGGCTCTCCTGCTGCAACACCCAAGCCCAGACACTCTGATAATGTCAAGCTGTTGATTTTTTTGCAGGACGTGGAAGGAGTTACCATGCTGGAATGCTGCTGGAACATGGCCTTCACTCTGCCTTGCCCTGCAGTGCTCTTGGACTGCGTTGCACTTGCATTCCTTCACCAAACCAGGTGCCCCAGCCCAGCCCTGGGTGAGCTCCAGCCTGGTGGAGAGAACCAGCTTGGGATGGGATTGGAATTGGCAGCAGCACTTCGATGTGAGTTCCGGTTCTGTTTGCCCCTCCCCTGGGTGATGGTGAAGCTCAGGCTGGGCTGATCTTGTCCATCTTGAGTGATGGTGAAGCTCAGGTTGGGCTGCTCTGGGTGATGGTGAAGCTCAGGCTGGGCTGCTCTGGGGCCGTGAGCGTGGCCTGGAGGTTTATGGACTTGCACAGGGTGATGGTTTCAGCTCAGAGGGATTTACCTGCAGGTGCTGACAGGAGCCAAGAGCATCTTCTGCAGCTGAGGACAGAGTTGTCATGTTCTGTCAGGCATCTGTGAGCAACAGGGGGATGAAACACGCCGAGGAAGAGCCGTGTGGCTCCTGTGTCTGAGATAAAACCACTGACTGCTGAATGAAACAGATCTGAGCAGGAGATAACTCGGGCCAATTAAATTAATCAGGCAAGCGAATCAGTCACACCCATTGGAAGGAGGACGGGTGCCATCGGCGGCAATTAAGGTAATTAATCCTCTCCTTGTCATGCACCCATCCAGCACCCGGGGGCAGCTCTGTGGTTACCTAACCCGCTCAGCAGGACGCTGCAGGCAGAGGTGGTGCCTCCAGGTGAGGAGCCTTCACCTTGACCTTTCTCCAGGGCCTGTCTGGAGTTTCTGCTGAGCTTCCCTCGACCCGAGGAGCCTGAGCTTGACCTTCAAGCCTCTGCTGGGGGGGGGGGAAAGAGTTCTGATATGGGATATTTGAGAAAACAGCATCACTCACCCCAGTGAAAATCTGGGGGAGGTGTGTGTGGGAGGGGGTGTTAATAGCACCTTTATTTGTATTTTATATTAGAGTTGCCACGGGGGAATGATTCACCTCCTGGCTTGCTTCTGAATCCTGGGTGATTCCCTTCACAAGAGTTAACAACATGGTTTTCAGGTGGCTGATGACTCTGTGTGGAAAAGTGAATGGAATATCTGCCTTCCCCTCTGCCCTGTTCTGTGGAATGTGCCAGGGCAGAGGGTGGGGTCTCTTTAGGGTGTTTGTGGCATTCAGACCCAATAAAATAAATGATAATATGATATAACCCTGCACAGATGCTGAATGAGGCTCAACTTGCCACTGACTATTTTTTGGACAGGGTTTAAAAAACTTATTGCCAAAAGGCAGCTGTGGCTGCCCCATCCCTGGAGTGTCCAAGGCCAGGTTGGACAGGGCTTGGAGCACCCTGGGCTGGTGGAAGGTGTCCCTGCCCGTGGCTGGGGGTGGAAGGAGATGAGCTGGAAGGTCCTTTCCAACCCAAACAATTTGGGGATTGTGTGACAAGGTGCCTTCTTGCCCTGTTTCGGTAAAACCTGCAAGTCTGAGCACCATAAATGTTTCTTACCATGCTGATGCCAAGGTGTGTTGTGAAACAGTTTCCTGAGACATCTGGAGTTGAGCCACTGCTCAGGAAGTAAAACATGATTTTTTTTGAGCGGTATTAATTGTTAATGACCTTTAAGATGATTAAGTCCCACTTAGTTGGTTTTTATGTTGATTTCCTCACTATGTCCATGCTAATTTTAAGGGAGGGCATTTCAAGTAACCTGTGGAAATTTTAGTCTGTCACAATTCCCAGTCAGATAAATTAAAAATAAAACCAACCCACCCAGCTGTGCCGGGCCCACAGGGGCAGAATGGTGTCCCAGTTCTCAAGCTTGGGATAAGCTGAACCTAAACTTGGGGAAGGTAAAACTTGGATGACTGGCTATCTTGGCACAGTTTAACTTCTGCCTGAGGATTCCCAGTGGAGGCACAAGCCCTGTGGGAAAGCAGAGAGGGTTTCAGTGTAGGCATCTGAATCCAGGATGTGGTCCCAGAGCTGATCCCCTTCGAGCCGCCTTCCCTTGGGATGTTCCAAGGGTTCAATCCATGCTGCCCTGGGATGCTCAGCCATTCTGGGAACAGTTGTACTCCCGAGGAAGGAAAGCCAAGTGTTCATTGATTTGTGACAGTTCTTGTTTTGTGTAAGAGCTCCCTGTGTTTGTATGAGGGGCAGGTGTTTGTTTGAGGAGTAAATAGATGTCCTAAAAATGGGGTGAGGAGGGTTGCTTTCTGCTTGGAGTTCTGTGACTTGTCACACAACCTGCTCTCTGGTTTACCTATGAAGCAACTCCTGTGTACTCTGGGAAGCTGTAATATTGATTTAAGCTGGCAGATAAGCCTCCTCTGGCCCTCTCCAGCTAACATTGGGTCTCCTGACCTGGGCCAGCCTATGTGCTCCCTGCTCCAGCCTCAGGCTGTCCTGTGCTCCTCCAGCTGAGGACTGAGCTTATTGTGGGTTTATCTGGAAGAACCAACAGCCTTTAAACAGGTTCTGTTTAAACCTCTGGGCTGACCTCAAGTCCACTGGTGGCATTCACCTCAAGCGGTGTTTTTGGCCTAAAAGCCACTAATGGTGTTGATCTCGAGCCCACCAAAGTGCTGGATCAAGCTGTGGGGCAGAAAAGCTGCTCACCCCAGCCCTGGATGAACAGGCAGAAAACGGACTTTTATAAAGTTGTTAAGTGCTTCTGTGATGTTCTCACGGCAGTTTTGTTCTCAGTTACTTCCCTAAATGGTCTGGAGGCTGAGTTGGAATGGCCAGGCAGAGACAGGAAGGTGTCCTTTCCTTCAGTGCTTGCTCCCAGGATATGGCAAAGTGGCCTCACTGATCCTGAGCCCTGTGAAGGCTCATAGAGAAATCTATCCATGCTGTAAAAGTTGTTTCACTAATTTCACCACATGAGGTGGAAAAGGATTTCCACAGTCACCATCTAACAGCTCCTCTGTCAAAAGAACCCCAGTCAGGAACCCCAAGGGAAGCCCCAGTCAGCAAAATCCTTTTTCAGGGTTTGCTTCCACCATGGTCTTGGTTTGGGATCTGGTTCCGAACTGATAAAAGCAGCAGCTACAAGATTAAATCTGAAATTCAAGCTTGAATCACCCTTTATACCAAATCCTGCCCTGGCCTTTCCAGGGGGTTGAATTTGGACATAAATTCTTTATCTCAGACAAAATCTGGATGATGACATTCTTCCCCCACCTAGAAATGTCCTAGCTTGCTTACTTGGCATCTGTGCCCCCTGCTCGTGGGTTTGCAGGACAGAAGGGACTTCAAGAGCAGAAGAGATTCCCTGAGCACCCCAGTGAGGATGGATGTGCCTGGAAAAACCACAGAAAGCATTTTTATGGTCCACAAATAGTTATGATTGTATTGAGTCGTAGAACACACAAGAAAAAAAGAATGTTCTTTTTGAGTTACTGAAATACTTCTTTTTAAGAATGAAAATAAAATCAGGAGCTGTCCTAATGAGGAATGTGGGTTTGTTGTTTTAACAGGGGGAATGTTAGGGCTTTGTTAGGAAGGCTTCCTGAGGAAAGCACCTACTAGGAGAGGCCATGCCTAGGACATGGCAGCTTGTGACAGAAGGATGTCTTTGCCCTAAGAAAGACCTCAAATCCAGCCAGAGTGCCCAGGTGGTGGCAGGAGATGGGTCCTGAGGAGGCTCAGAGTCTCCCAAGCCCTATTCCAGCGAGCAGTTGGAATCCAGACTCCTCCAAGGGAAAAACCCTGGTGCAAGTCCTCTAATTCCACTTGTGTCCATGCTTGGAAACATTCCCAGTTGGTTCCTCCCCTCAGAGCTGTGGGAGGGGGAGCCCAGTGTGACATCCAGCCCACCAGGGCTGTCTTCAGCTCTGCCCCTGCTCTGAGCCTGAGCTCTGCCCTGTCTTGCCTCCTGTCTCCAGCCCAGCTCTCCAAGACATGGAAGAACATGGGACACCTGATTCCAAGCTGCTTTGTCCTCTCCATCTTCACCCCCTTGGTGTTCTTTCTCTCCTTTCTTGTCTCCCACTCCCAACCCCTTCCCAAATTCCTCCCATCCCTGTCCTCCTCCCCCAAAACACCTGCCCATCTCTCTCCTGTTGCAGTTTCTGCCATTCCCCGCCAACTTTCCTTAACCCCCAGCTCCTACTCCAGGGAGAGGTGAGTGAGGAGCAGCAAGCCCAGCCCTCCCCTGCCTGCAGTTGGATGCTGTGCCCCGCATCCAGCCCTGTGCCCTCTCCCCGTTGCCATGTGGAGTGGCAGGGCTCCACCAACCCTGGCAGGCTCCCAGCCTGGCTTCCTCCTGCTTTGTTTTCTTTTCCATGTTTGTCTCTCATTACAGTGCAAATGAATGACCTTTATCAGGAGAGAAGGCAAACAAGATCCCAGCTCATTGTTGTCAGAGTCCTCAGAAATCTGGGTTTAAATTCCCAGTGCCAATCGTTTTGATGGCAAATTTTAACCTGCAAGGGACGTTTGTGTCTCCACACTGGAGACAAAGCTGGGCAAGCCCATGTGAAGTTTATACCCATCTATGTTTGCATTTCTCCTGAAACTTCTGGAATATCTCCTGTAAACCTAATTTTACTTTGCAGCTACTAAAAGTGGTAACAAAGCAACTTGCTCCGGACTTCCAGGACTGTTTGACCTGTTTCAGTTAAAGGGTAGAGAATTTATAGCATCCTGGAATGGTTTGGATTGGAAGGGACCTTAGAAATCATCCAGTTTCAACTCCCTGCCATGGGCAGGGACACCTTCCATGGACCATGTTGCTCCAAGCCCTGTCCAACCTGGCCTGCAGCACTTCCAGGGATGGGAGTCAACAAGGCATGTAGGAGACAGCCTGGACTCCAACCCAGAGGGCTGGGATTTTTTTGGAGGGAGAGGAAAAATCCTGTATGAGCCAGAGAGGCTTTTTCTGAAAAAAATTACCAGCTTCTTATCTTTTCACCAGACAGGCTTTTTGCACATAAAAATTCAATTAGGAAGAGAAATGCCCAGCTATGGACAGAGGGCTGGTGTCCTGTTCTCTTTGGAACAGACCTTCTTTTGTAAGAGCAAAGCCCATCCATGGAAATCAGCTCTGACTCCACCAGTGCACAGATTTTCTTCCTGGATTTGAGTAACTGACTTTTTTTTTTTCTTTTTTTCAGGAAAATGAGTTTTTCATGAGTCTGAAAAAAGCAAGCAGCTGGGGAAGATCAATCTTGTCCCTTCTTCCCCTTTTACCTTCTGCTAAGGTTTTCTAGGGGAAAAAGCTTAAGATCATTGTTCTCCTGGGATCTCTCAAGGTCCTTCAGCCACCCTCATCATCAGCTGCTGCTTCCTGTTAGGCCAGGCTCTTGGGTTGGGTTTTTAGCAGAAAACCAGTCCTTCCAGTCCACTGGTCAATGGTCCCCAGCAAAGCCAAGCTGCTGAAGCAGAACTGTTTACCCAGGCTGAGCTTTGAGCAGTTTGTAGAGTTGCTACAAAAGCAAAGTTTCCCAAGATGAGAAGAGGGAACAGGGCTGAGGAGGACAATGTTTGCCCTGGAAAGAAGAACTGGAGGGGTGATAGAAAAAACTATGGGCAGTCAGAAGAATAAGCTGAATATTTCAAAGCTTTGCAACTGCTGCTCCAGCTTGTGGTTGCACAGGCAGGGAGATACATTCGAGGAGTCAGGAAGGGATGCACATATTAAGGCAGTTTTAATGAGGTTAGCCACGATTCCAGACTAGCTTGTTACTGCCTGGCTGGGAAATTACAGCCCCCAGAAGGATGTTGTTGTTTATGGTATTAGAAAGCCATTTGCTCCAAGCCCTGGAGCTTTCCATCCTGAACACTCAGGCAGGCAAGGACACCAGAACCAGCCCTTTACAAACCCTAAGAATCCCTGGGCAGCTCAGGTTGCAGCCCTGATGCTGACTCCTCCCGCCTGTATGCAAAGCTCTCATTTTATTCTCCAGAGGCGGAAGGCGTGGGAACACTTTTATTCCTTGGAAGGGCTGGCCCCGGTCCCGGAGCTGTCCCTGCTCACAGAGCACCTTGCTGGTCCTGTGGGATGCTGTTGAATGCCAGGATTGGATGGAGCAGATCCAGTTTCTGAGCTGAGGGGTGTAAATGAGGCGTGCAGAGTAAGAGGAGTCTCCCCCTCCCGTGGACTGTGGGACTGCTCAGGAAGCACAGCCCTAGAGGGATGTCCTTTCTCTTGGGTCACAGCCCTTGACTTCCCCGGGGTCAGGTTGCCTGGGGCAGAAACACCTGGAAGCTGTTCGGCCACATGTGCTGATAAGCCATTAGTGGATTTTGGGAATCAGGAGTTGGGCAGAAAATGGGGGTTTTGGACAACGGGGGAAGGGGGTTCACCAGCACAGCCCGGTCGGTCCTGATTCCAAAAGGGTCGGGATTGAGTGTTTGTGCAGCTCCTGCTTTTGCAGGGAGGTCTCCTTTTCTTCTCCGCTTGTTCCCAAGGGCAGGGTACCAGTGCCATGGCATGTGCAGACAGGCAGAGCCCTGTGTTTCCACAGCACAGGACGGGGAAAAGGCCATTTGTGGCTCCTCCGGGGCTCATCAGTGAGCAATTAGCAAGTTTTGCTTGCGTGGCTTGTTTTAGTCTTTTGTGTCCTTTCCTGATGGCCTTAAGGCTATGCCAGACCTGCTGCTCATTAAGGGGAAAACAGACCCTCTCCTAAAGGAGACTTTTTGCTGTTGAAGCCCAAAAATCTTCCACCGACCCCTGGAAATAGGGGCTGATCCTAAAAACACGGCTATGGGGTGGTTAGGGGTTAGTTGTGCAGGGTCAGTGTCACAGCTTGGACTCGAGGGGTGCTGTGATTAGAGAAGGAACAGGAGGAAGGTGGGCTCTGGGCAGGGCTGAAAGCCCCAGCACAGTCCAGCAGCTGCTGCTCCCGTGGGATGCAATTCCCCCTGGAATGGGAAACGTGGGAACATGGGCAAGAGGTGTTGCAAATGCTCACTGAGGCCTAAAATCTCACGTGTGGATCAGGTCTCGTGTGGGTTAGGCAGAATTGGAAGGAATCTTGTGAAGAAGGTGGTCAAGGTCAGGTAGTAATGCCCATTTTTGAAACATTCCTCTCCCAGCTTTCCGTTTAGTGCAATCC
>VXAU01002658.1:699292-713241 GCA_013399695.1 Formicarius rufipectus | reverse complement strand
TTTTTTTTTTTTTGCATCTCTTTTCACCCTCTGCAGCACATTTTAGAACCCGCCTGGGTTCACCAACAGGCTGCCTGAGCCTGCCCCAGAAGCAGCTGCCAAGGACAGGAGACTCCCCTCCAACCGTGCACGTGGATACAGACTGAGATGTGTGAGTAGAAGACACAAGTGTGGATCCCCCTCCCCGCTCCCCTCCCCGTCCCCCCCGTCCCTCACACCTCCCCAGTGTTCACTTATGGAGATAAGCATCCAGCCACAGGGCACCAGATCTCTTGAGGGACCTGTGGGAAGGAAAGGAAGAGGAGAACCTTGTTTGGCTTGTGGATCTTCTGGGGTTTGTCCCACAGAGCAGCCCGTTGCTGAATTGGGGTGTGAATCGCAGAGTCCCGCAACGGTTTGGGTCAGGGAGGATTTAAAGGTCACCCAGTGCCTGGGAAAGGACACCTTCCACTAAACCAGCTCCAAGTCCTGTCCAACCTGGCCTTGGACACTCCAGGGATGGGGCAGCCACAGCTTCTCTGCCCAACCTGTGCCAGGGCCTGCCCACTCTCATAGGGCAGAATCCCTTCCCAATATCCCATCTAACCTTCTGGCAGTGGGAAGCCATTCCTTGTGTCCTGTCTCCCCAGTCCCTCTCCAGCTCTCCTGGAGCCCCTTTAGGGACTGGATGGGGCTCTAAGTTCTTCCTGGAGCCTTCTCTCCTCCAGGTGAACCCCCCATCTCTCCCAGCCTGTCCCCAGAGCAGAGGTCCTGAAGTCCTCAGGACACCAAATGTCCTTTTGCAGGACAACAGCCACAGCAAGAAGAGCTGGAGCGGGCAGGAGCTTCACCTGATGCTTTCTGTGTTCTCTGCAGCCACGTGGGCACCACGTGGTGGGGTGCTGGCCATCACCCCACTGTGTCTCAGTCCTCTGCTGACTGGATTTGAGGACCAAAGCAGGTTTTGAACCAGTTTGCAGCATTTCTGCACATTATGGCCCAGACCCTTTAATTTGCCTTTGCCTTGAGTGGTTTGTGCAGGAGATCCCTGGGCTGCAGGAGATCCCTGGGCCGCAGGAGGCATTCTCATGTTCCCTGTCATCAATTATTCCCCTTGGAGAAAGTGAGCCAGAACCATTAACACAGAGGCTACTGGCAAGGGCTGTTGGGGCTGGCAGGGCTCCCAGGGGACACAGCACGGGCTGTAACCTGACTCCTAACCCTCTGATTCATCTCCTCTTGCAGCCTGGAGATCTGCTGCCAGAAGAACAGCATTGCAAAAAGGGTGTTGTGGAACAGAGTATCAGATCACAGAATCAGCACGGTTGGAAAAGTCCTCTACAACCATCCAGTCGCCCAGCACTGCTGAGGCACCTCTAAGCCATGTCCCCAAGTGTCACCATCAGGTTGGTACCCATCTAAATGTTGAGTGTTTGGTATTTTGATAGCAACCACACGTTGGCATGGCATTTCTGAAGGGTCTCTAGTGTCCTGAATCCTCTGTGCCAGAAAACACAAGGTGTCCCTCTCCCCATAAGTTTGCAGCTGCAGGTGAGACCAGAAGGACCTTACCCAACAATGTCTACAAATGCCTTCCCAAGAGGCTTCTCTTCATATTGGACTCCATACTTGGCACATAAGGACTTCACCAAAGGCTTCACCTTCCAGAAATTGTGCCGTGGCATTGTTGGAAAGAGGCTTGAATAGAGAGAGAGAGAGAGAGAGAAAACCACCCTGAGCAAACCCCTGAGACAAACCCCAGGGGTGGACATCTCTGTGTGCATCCTCATGGGGCTCGTTAGTGCTCCTCCTCCTCCTCCCCAAGCTGCAGGAGAGGCCCAGGCTCACCCAGACCCACAGCCCTGGGTTCCAGGCAGCAGGTGAGACCTGCTTGTCCTGCTGTGCCTCAGAGCTGAGCTGTGGGCAGGACACCCCAAAGTGCACGAGGGGCTCTCTGAGGGCAGCAGCTTCACTCTGCTGAGGAGGCTGCCCACTTCCTTTGGGAATAATTGTTCCTTGCCCAGTTTTACCCCCAGTGGCCCCTTTCCCACTGCTGGTAGCTCAGGAAATTGCAAAGCAAGTAAAGAAGGATTTGAGGGCACCTTGCCCTGTGCTGCTCCCTGGAGATTTCCTAAGCTGCCTTCCAGACCAGTCAGCTTCCCCCTAAAAGCCATCTCTTGTACATTGGGTGTTGGCACTGACTGCCCACGTGGCCCTGGTTCTCAGACCTCTTCTGGAACCTGGTACCTCAGCAGCTCTCCCACAGTCCCACAGGCTGGAAAGCTTTAGGGGAGAGCTGATTTCCAGATACCCAAACTCAAGTGCTTTGCTTAGGATTTGAGCCCACAGCCTTGGCAACTGGTAGGTCCACAATGAAAACTCCTAACGAAGCCCCAAATTAAACGCTGTGAGAGTGAAAGCTGAGGCATTTGGGAGCAGGGCCAAGCCAGGCTGGCTCTGTACTCACTGGTGCTCGATTTGGAAGTTCAGGTGCCCGGTGAACCAGTCGTTGAAGAAGGACTGCTCGATGTTGCAGGTGGCTGCCATCTGTGAGGGCAGGAGAGCAGCTGTGAGGACTGGGCATGTCCCACCCCAAGATCACCCCCAAGCTCCTCTTGCCTGAGCTGTCAGAGCACAGACACTGCTGTGGTGGGACCCTGGAGTGCAGCAAGGGGAGCTTTCATCCTCCTCCAGGGCTCACTGCTGAGGGAAGCTGGAGGAAGCCGAGTCAAACTCCAGGGGTTTGCCTGGGGGCAGAGTGTTGTGGCAATCCAAGCCCAGGCTCCAAAATCTGAGCCTCTCTTGAGGAAAATTAGATGGTTAACAAGAGTACCAAGGTGGAAACTGGGGTATGGGCACAAAGGCTGCTTTCCCACCCGATCTGGTGAATTCCCAGTTTGTCTGAAGTGCAATGTCAGAGTATCCCAGTAATATTCTTTAGCTATTCTTGCTATCCAATTAGGTATGTTTTCCTTTGAGTGAATTCCATTTCGGGGGGGGAGTTTGGGGCTGTTTTTTCCCCCGCCTTCCAGTTACCTGAGAGCTCAGCCAGTCTTTGTGCTTCTCAGAATCGATTTCCATTGGAATGTGATTCATCTGGGTGACCCACACGAACCAGTGACTCTCCAGGAACCTTCAAAACCAGGAGGAATCGTGACCATTTATATCAGAGGTGGGGACGCCAGGTGACTAGAGTGGGGTTTACAGGGAGCAGAAGGAGACAGCCTGGGAGGAGGGTATTTCTCTGAGGTGTTGAAGGAAATGGTTCTCTCAGAGCTGCTCAGACTGACTCTGCCTTGGGGTTGTTTATTTAGAGTGGGGTTTCTCATTACTTGTACAAAATGGCATTTCTAGCACCTGTGCAGCATAAATGCACTTAATTCTTTTTACCCCAAGAAGCTGCTTTATTGTAACTTTACTGTAGTTCCATTAATCTAGGCTGAGATTTAGATGTATGTTGGCAAGGTATTGGCTGGAATCCTCCTTGTTCTGGGACATTCACCAGCCTTGTTCAAGTCTTCAGGCTTGTTTTCTGCAAGAGCACATGATCTGACTTTGCAATTTTATTTTTTTAATTTTTTTTTTGACTTCTTGCACTTTGAGGTCGATCAAAAATCTTAGAAAGAAGGGGTTGGTTGTGGTAAGTTTTTCAGCTTGAGCTCAGACTGGGAGCAGGTAAAAAATGTCTCCAGTAAACTGGGAAAAAGAGGGCCTGAGGCATCCTGGAAGGGTCCAGCCAGGACCAAAGTGGGGAAAAAAAAAAAAAGCTTAAGTATGTTGGGACAGAGCAGTGGGTGAGAACAGGGAATGTGGGGAGCAAGGAAAATCTGGCTGGACCATCCCAGTGCAGAGGGAGATGCTGAGCACCAGAACCAGCTCCGCTGCAGGGGATGTGGGACTGGGACATGATGAGAGGGAATAGCCAAGGAAAGGGCACAGCAGAGCTCAGAGGGGGCTTGTTTGGCACTGGAGGGAGGGGGGAGCTGCAGGGCTGTCCCTCCCTCATGTCCTACCTGACAAAGGTGAGGAGGCACAGGGATCCCAGGAGGCCGTAGAACGGGATGTATGTGAGGAAGTACCGCAGGTAGTAGCTGATGGCCCAGGCCAGGTCCTGGGGAAGAGAGAAGACATCAGGCATCTCTTTGTCCATGTGTAATGTGTCCTTGCTGGTGATGTTGGGGCCACTGGGTAATCCCTCCCTCCTCTCCTGCTCCAGGGTGGTTTCCTCTGGAAGAGGCAGACCCCAGAAGGACGGAAGGGACGTTTCACTCACCGCCCAGAACCTGCGCCTGATCATGGTCGAGATGATTTGGATTTGGAAATACACAGGGATGAGCAGAGGTGGGAAGACTGCAAAGCAAAGGGAAATGGTTTGGCCATCAGAGGGGTGGGCAAGGCGTGTGACATGAGTGAGCCAGTGGTTTGGGAGTGGGCCTAGGCAACTGGGAACAGGCTTTTGGAGGTTATTCCCAGTCTCCGTTGCTGCCCTTGCTTCGCATGGCCATGCAGGGCTATGCCACATGCTTGGGTAGCACTGAACTGACCTGGGCGCCTGCACAGGGGCCCTGGCTGGGCTGAGCTGGGACTCAGGGGGTTGTTGTGCTGACACAGTAAGGGCTGGCAGGCTCAGCTGGCATTCCAGGGAAAGGGCACGGTGGAGGGCAGGTACTCACTGAGGAAGAAGTACTCGTGCTGGTGGTTGTAGGGCAGGTACTTCAGCTTCTTCTTGCCATACTGCAGGACACAGGAGAAAGGTCAGCTGTGGATTCTGACACAGGTTAAGAGCAGATTCTCTGCAGGATTTACTTATTGGGTACAGGGTTTTGACTGAAATCTTCCCACTGGGTCAGAAGTGTTTGGGGATGATTAAATATCATGACTGTGTAAACTTATTTTTAAAGCCTCCTGGCTTGATATTCAGGTAATTGCTGTTTATTTGAGAGCCTGATGGAATTTTAATGCACTTCTCCACCACCTGCCATGCCTGTGGCTACCCTAAAAGCTGCTGTCACCTCATCATCACTAATATGAATGTCATAGGTATAAAGCCTGAGCTTTTGGGGGTCACTGCATTGGTTGTCTGTGCAAAGCCATGACCCTCCTGTGGGTTTCCATGCAAAACAGAAGCACCAAACCTCATCTCCACAGTGAAATACCTGGAGCTACACAGAAATGTCTTTTCTGAGCTCCAGGATTGTTCCCACAAGGAGCCTAGAGCACCTGGATTGCTGTCAACTTGCATGATTGCTTCCAGCACAGCAACTTCAAAGTGAAGGGAAGGCTCATAGTCCCAGTAGATCAGGCACATCATTCCCTCTGGGCTGAGCTCTGAAAGGCTCAGGGCTTGGCATCCTCCAGAAAAGGATGATATAGGAGAGTATTGGCATAGACAGATGCTGGCCTAATGTCTCAGCTATTCCGAGGATCCAGTTTGCCTTGTTATCAGAAATGTTTAGGTTTGCCTTTGGCAGTGCCTGCTTTCAACCCTGTCATCAGGCACAGGGGTTGCCTCTCACCAGGGCATGACACTGATTTGTATCTTCCAGCTCAGGGCCTTTTCCCTGACCCCAGAGAAGGTTTTCAGTGGTTCCCTTCTGCCTCTTGAAATTTCTCTACACATGACCATACAGGAGTATGTGTCCTCTGTGTGTCTCTGGAGTTATTCTCCCTGGTCTAAAAGCTGGCTGAGCAACCATTCCTAAGGTTGTATTTCCCAATTTTGGTACTACTTTGTTTTCTTTGGGTTTTTTTTTTCATCTGGAAACTAGAAATGCTCCTTCCATTGTGAAAAAGACCAAGAGTGTTACATGGTTTAAGTGTTTGTGTAGGTTTTTAAAAGTAAACAGTAAACATTTTGCCTCCAGAGGGGCAGATTGAATTAGGTAGCCTGTTCTTTCATGGACAGCATGTCAGTTACTCTAAAAAAAAAAAAAAAGAAAATATTCTTATGCAAGTAATAGCCCCTCAATTGTTTCTGTGGAGAGAACCTCATGCAGATCACCTGGGGCACAGCTGCACTGACTAAACTGGAAGATATTTGCTGTGGAAATGGCAGATGAGTTTTGAAATGCCCCCGATGGAGGACTGAACACACGGCGTTTCCCGCTCGTGTAGACATTTCAAGCCAGCAGGGTGAAGTTGCCTTCAAGGGCTTCCTGCTTTCTTTCCAATCCCAGCTGTGTTTTTTTTCCCCAAGATATCCCCAAAACACTTTCTCCTGTGGTGAGGACAGGAAATGGATAGGGAATTACTAGTCAGCCTTGCTCTTTAGCCCAAGGGTTGGGGAGGGTGTGATGGCTAAACTCCCGTCAGATGAAATTTCTGGATTCAACATTTCCTTTCCAGCATTCCTGGAAGTCTTGACTAGGCAAGTCATGTCTACCAACCAGGAGCCTGCATTTGCACAGCCCTTCCCTGCAGCCCTTTCAGGACAGTAGTTGTCCATGTTTCACCCAGTTTTCCTTACCTCAACAGGCTGAGTGTCTCCAAGAACAAAAACATGCAGCATGTTCACATCGGGGTCCTTCTGGAAGATGTTGGGCTTGGCATGGTGTTGGAAGTGACGGTGGTTCCACCAGTTTGCAGAGGCACCCTGGGCAGACACAAGGATGGGGGACTCACCCACAGGAAGCTCCAGCTCCTCTGAAGGTAGGATTAGCCAATAATTTCTACAAACTAAAGCAGGGTGACTCAGACTGTGGACAAACTGTTATTTGCTTTGGAAACAGCAAGGAGCAGGGAGTGGTGGAGCTGCTGGTTGCTATGAGACTGCTGCTTCCAGAGGGATGGCTTCCCTCACTAGGGATCATCCATCCTGAGAGACAGGGAATAAATACACTGGGAGCAAGTTACATGTCACTGTGTCTTCCCACACAGAATCCCAGAATGGTTTGGGTTGGAAGGGATCATAAAGACTATCCAGTTCCACCTCCTGCCACGGCCAGGGACACCTTCCACTAGACCACGCTGCTCCAAGCTCTGTCCAGCCTGACCTTGAATGATTCCAGGGATGGATAGAATCATTTGGGTCCTGTAAAATCTTCAAATCCAACCATTAACTCAACAGCATCAAATCCACCACTAAACCCTCTTGCTGCCTTGCCAGTTATTGCCCTGGTTTCCCTCCTGTGAGGCACCAGGTGGGACAAGAGGGGTTCCTGCTGCATGTGGCTGAACTGCCTGGATTGCACTGGGCAGGAGTCCTGGAGGCATCTTGAATGGGTGGGGATGTAGCAGGATGGCATGTTTGAAAGCAGCAATTCCTTTTGGAGTGCATGGTTGAAAATATGGAGGTCAAAAAAAGATGCAGTTTAATAAGCTTTGTCCTCAGCTGGTACAACCTGGGGTGGTTCCACTGGAACCCATGGAATTACTGAATATGGATATGATCCCTTCTCTCCTTGCACAACAGCTCCCTGTGCAATGGCCACCAACTTCTTTGTGCACCTGCTCCCTTTGGGAAGGGTTAGAGCTGCCCTCTCCTCCCCGACACAGCCAAAGGGTGTTCCCACAGAGCCCTGGCCCCACAGTACCTTCAGGTGTCCGATGACAAACTTGTGCACGATGTGGTTCCAGGAAGACTTCTTAAAGACAGACAGGTGTCCAAAATCGTGCTGCAGCCATCCTGCCTGGGCCTGGGATGAAGGGAAATGAAGTGGTTAGGAAGCTGTTTGGAATCAAGAGTTCAAAAGGAATGGAGAGAGAGAGAGAGAGAAGGCACTTTGTGAGTGTGGGGAGGAGAGGGAATTAACGGGATCATTCAGATCGGCCAAGACCCTTAAGATGAAGAATCCAACCATACAAGGCGTGGCAGGAAGAGAGAAAGAGGTGAGAAAAAGCCCCAATCACCTGGGCCAGGAGGTACCAGAGCGGCCGGCAGGCTGGGAATGTTCTTCCCTGCTGTGGCTGCTTTGCACTGCCAATCGCTGCCCTTCTCCTGAGCCACCCGTGCAGCCTCGGGGGCTCCACCCTGCGGGTTCTCACCTGGGAGGTCGTGAGGATGCAGGCGAGGAGCAGGGTCGTGGTCCAGCCCGTGCCCAAGTAGGAGACCACCAGCCAGGCCAACACTTCCAGTGCAATGATGTGGCCCAGGTAAAGCGAGAAGAACAAGGGGCTTGCCCTGAACAGGTCCATGTCCTCCGCTGTCTTCCGCAGGGTGCGGAAATCCTCCACCAGCTGGGCCTGCAGGAGATGGGCAGGAGCTTGTGAGTTCCATGCCCAGGACCCTGCCTGCTTCTGGCATGGCTTGCCTGCTCCAGAAGTCAAGGGCCTGCCTGCACATCCAGCCTGTATTCCAGCTTTTCACAGCACTTCCCTAGGGATGAACACCCTGGCTGCTCTGAGCCCCCACCCCTTGAGCCAGCAGAGGAGTTGGTGCCTCCTGATGTGGGTCACCAGGAGTCACACCAACAGGTGACTCCTGTCTGAATGAGCTTCCCAAGTGCTCAAGAGAAGCTGGAGAAAGAGAATTCAGGGCAGCTGCCTCCAAGAGGCATTTCCATGGGGTTAATCTGTCCAAGGGAGCTGCAGAGCAAAGAGGGAAGGAGGTTCAGGTCTTGTTGGGGTGGTGAACACTTGCTTGGAAGCCTATTTAGACTCCTCTGTCTACTGCTCTCTTTCCCCCACTACAGGGAATCTCATTTTTTAGAGCTTGTCACCAGAGAAGGAACAGCAGGAAGGACCCCAGACACCAGAGCTGATGCCCATCTCCCACTCCCTGTGTCCCAGTTTCCCTTCAGGATGGGATCAGGCCAGCCTAGAAATCAGCTGTTGGTGGCTCTGTGGGAAAGGAAGGGCTTGCACAGACAGTCTGAGCACGTCTCCCCGCTCCCACAAACATCTGAACCCCTACTGGGATGTGCACGTTGCTACATGGCCATATGCAGTCCCTGAGAACCCTCCTCCCTCTCTGGAGCTGCCTGTGGTGAAGGGACCTGCCTCTGACTTTGGAGAACATCCCAAGAGGGGAAAAAAAGGGTGGGAATACCCTCCCCGAGCCCCAGCTCAGAAGCAAATACTCACGTTTTTACCTCGGTCCTGGCTGGGCTCCCCTGGAGCGAGTTCTCCAATGAGCAAGGGCTTGAGAAACTTCTGCACCAAGGTGGGATTGATGTGGAAAGCCTGGAATGCATCCTGAAATGGGAAGAGGAGCAGCTGTAAGATTGAGGAGCAAACTGTGCCTCCTGTTCTCTGGGATCACTGCTTGGAGCATTCATTCCACTCCAGCCTCATGGATTTGCTTCCCTGTCCTCGAGGGAATGGTGAGACCTGGGAAATTACCCAGCCATATGGTGAGAGGCACCTCAAGAAACGTTTTCTAAGCAACTAAATACTTAAAGCCTGTTAATTCCCTCAGAAGGCAAGCAGGGAGGAATTTGTGCAAATCCCTGCTGGGATATAAATACCTGGGAAAGTCTGATGCTGAAGAGGAGGTGACTGAACCTGGCCATGACTGCAAATGCAAAGTTACCAAGTCTCCCTCCCCAGAAATACAAAAAAGTATTAGTGGGTGTAGATCCCAGCAGTAAAAGAGCTGAGGAGAAGTGGTGACTTTTGATTTTGGAGCTTCCTTTGGTGCTGCAAGATGAGTAACTGAGTGTTCCCTTCATTCCTCTTTATTCCAGAACCACATTCTGGGTATGTTGGCTGTTCTCTCCCCCTGCAAGGCTTAGAGAGGAGCCCAACAATGCTGAGCAGGTTAGAAAGCTTCAAATTATGGATATCAATGTGAGTTAAGATTTCCTGTCATTTCCCCTGTGTATTTTCTGCTCAGGATAGGCCTGGAATGTTGGGTGCATTTCACTGAAGTCTCTTGGTAATGGACATAAACAGTTTGTTAAGCTTCAGCAGCAAGAATCTGACTGAGGGGTGAAACTTAATCTTGACAGAACCTGGGACATAATCCTGTCCTAGATCCTCCTGAGGCTGGAAAAGCTGGAAACCAGCTGAAATATGAATTTCCTTACATCTTTTCAAGACTTCTAATCTGACAGAATAATGCCTTGTTTGTAGAGTGGATCCTGCCATTCATGAGTTTACCCGGCTCTTCTTTTTCTCTGCTCCTTCCCCTTGCCACATGTTTTTGTCTGCAGGTGCCTGATGGGAACATGTGCTTGATGTGAGCAGCGAGATCTTGCCCACCCCTCCTTTCACATGCCAAGGCTGAAGTTTTGACCCCAAAGACAGTGACGGGGACAGAAAGTTGACCTAGATCAGAAACCCTTCCCTTGTCCTTCTCTTACTGCACAGAGTTCACTCTTGGAATTCCCATAGGAGAGCTGCAAAGATTAATTCAGTGAAATGCCAAGACCAGTATGGAAAATGAGAGTTGAAACCAGGAGTCAGGAGTGCCACGTTTCAGCCTTTCCACCTTTGGCCCACTGTGTAATGACTGCAGGGACCAACTGGTCCAAACCTCCCTCCTGGCTCTGAAGAATAAGGCCAGACTGGCAAGTGCTCCCTGTGTGCAGGTGACCCTCCTGGGAGCTGACCTACATCAGGACCTCGGTCTCAAAGTCCACCAAAATCAACAGAGCCTTTCACCTGATTCCAAGGCTTTGAAACAATACTCTGACCACAGAAGTTTTGCTGTGAGAGGTGATATATGAATATATATATGTGGAGACAGTTATTGTAGCATTTTCAGGTTGTGGACCCACAAATATGTCACTGAAATGTTCACTCTGGTTGCTGGTTTCCTTCTCTGGGACAATTTGCAGGTGGGGTGAAAGGGGGAGGAAGCAAAGAGCTGACTGTACCTACTGCAAGGCTGTGCAATTTTGGGGGTTAAAAAAAAGGGAAAGAGAAGGAGGGTGAACATGCAGGAAGAATGTTGACCCAATATTATTTAAATTAATGGGAAGAAAAGAGTCTTAGGAGGTCTGAGGGTACTGCCTGACACTATGCTGGAGATGCTGCTTATGTTGTATTAATTTAGGTGTATTAATACACCTAAAAGGTATTTTTGTGCACCTGGGGCTTCCCTGCCAGTAGCCTGTTACCTAAACATGCTTATAAATGCTCTGTCATGCCTTTCCCAGGGCCTTTTCCTTCTTCTGCCCCTGAACTGAATGGTTCAGTTCTTCCTGGGTGGGATGAAGGGTGGATGAAAGGGGTGGAACTGGTCAGAAATGCAAATGTGGCTGTCAAAATCCAGTTGTTACTCAACAAAAAAAGCTTTTATTAGCCATATGTCAGGCATCTCCCTTAGTGACAGGTCCTGAATGCAAGATAGGACCTGAATTTTGGGATTGTCCTCAGTGCTGCACCAGAGGAGACAAAAAGCAAAAGGCAAAAGATAGTCTCTGGGAATTGCTGGGTGATTTTGGCACTTGACCTCCCATCTTTGTGCTCTACTGACCAAAAAACCTTAAATGTCTTACAGGATATGGGCAAGTGGGATTTATTCCAGCTCCTTTTGGTGAGGCAAAGCTTTGTATAATTGAGATGTGACCTGTACCTGACTGTGTGAAGTGCTCAGAGCAGTCAGCACAGGGATGTTCTCTCACATCCCTGAGCACCTCTGAAATGGAGAGAGATGCAGGGTGTCCCTGCCTTCCTGTTCTGTGCATGAGGTGGCACCACAACAGGGTGTCTCACACCAGTATCTTGTGCTAAAGTGTGCCCTAAAAATCCCAGAATGGGTTGGCTTGGAAGGGACCTTAAAAACCACCTCGTTCCATCCCCCCAGGGACACCTTCCACCAGCCCAGGCTGCTCCCAGTCCTGTCCAACCAGGCCTTGGACACTTCTCTGAGAAATCTATTCCAGGGCCTCATCATCCTCACAGGGAAGAATTTCTTCCCACCATCCCATCCCACCCTCTGTCCCTGGGAAGCCATTCCCCCTTGTCCTGGCACTCCATCCCAACTCCCCTTGTTGCCAAGGAGAATGAGATGCACAAAACAGGCATGTGAACATTTTTATCGTTGCCTTTCTCTTCTCCTTTAACACTTCCAGTTGTGATACCTTGAAACCCAGACCAGCACTTGTCAGCTAAGCCTCAGGAGGGTCAAGGCCAAGCCTTTCTCTCCCTGACTCAGAGGGTTTTTTTGGCAGTGAACTTTAATTCACCACAGGGAAGCTGGAAAACTGATGCCAATCCTGTTTGAGTGCTCAGGGTGGTGATTTAACAATTTCAGAGCCTTTTTAAGGCCGTGACTTCATGGCATGAGGTAGGTGAGGAGGTGGGAGGAAGACCAGCAAGCCTGGAATCACCAACCTGTGTTCCAGCCTCACTTGGAAGCATTCCAGACAAATGCAATGGCCGATGCTTTTTGGTTTCTAATGGAGATACTGGAGTTAAATTCTTGGGAATAGGAATCAAATTCCTCTGATTTCACCAGCTCTGTGTTTCAGCAGTTGAAAGTAAAACCTGGCCCATCTTTTTGAGGGAGAAAGAGATTCATTCAGAGGATTTACTGGAAAGGGCCAGGAATGCCAAAATGCAGCCCAGGGTTTCAAGGAACAAGGGTGGAAAATAACCACAGGGGAAATGGGGATTCATGGAAAGGGAAGGTTGGTGGCTCTGCCAAACCATTTTGTCACACAAGGAACCTCCTCCTCCTTGCCAAGGTGTCAGGGGCTGTGAGAGACCAAGAGCTGATGTCACTGCTCCATCTCTGCACGTTTTGGGAACAGCTTGAATTTGATGAACATGCCCTGAGGAGAGTGAAGGCTCTCTGGACAAACTCCTGGGGAAGGTGGGTTTGAAGGACACTCCAAAAAACAATTTACTTCTATTTTTTTCCTTTTTCGAGGCTGGGTGGGTTTTTTTTGTTGTTTGCTTTGGCTTGGCTTCTTAATATTTTAAGTGCTGAAACCTGAGAGGAGGCTGAACCCAGCGCGGCAACAGCTGGAGCAGCAGCAAAAGGTTCGCTTTTCCTTTTCTTTTTCTCCCTTCTCTGTGGCAACCTGTAACTCAATTCCCTCGAGAATTCTCTCCTGGAGGGGCGGGGGGAGAAAGGGGGAAGGCTAAAACAGCTCCTTGTTTCAAAGCCTCGAGCTCACAGAAGCAACTTTGAGCCGCAGCCGGGCCTCTCCTTAACCCTTGCCTTGCTCGGCTGGGTCTGCTCCGCATGTCACTCGCCAGGGGAGGGTTCGGGGACACTTCTCTCCCAAATCCAAAGCTCCGGGGGCGGTGCGGGGCGAGGGACAAAGGCAAAGCCGCGGGGTCGGAGCGGAGCGGGGCGATGCCGGGGAGCCGCCTCCGGTGGCACCGAGCTCGGCGCTGCCCCGAGGGCTCGGCCGGGTGTCGGGCAGGTGGGATGGGAGATGGGGAGAGCGAAGAGGCGGCTCCCGAAGGGAGGGAGCCGGCGGAGGATGCTGTGGGAGTGCGGGGAGGGGGATCCTTACCGTGGCATCTTCGCCGGCGCAGTGGCTGATCACCCGCTGCCCCCCCGGGTGTCGGTTCGCCCACTTGGTGACATTGTAAACCTTCCGCTCTATCACCAGCCACTTGTCCGTCCTCAGGGTGTGCTTCTGGATCTCGGCCCAGGTGTAGAAGCGGACGGGCGCCGCCGGCTCGCCCGAGTCCCCGCCTTGCTCGCCCCCTTTCCCCATTGGGGCCGCGCCGCTTCTTTGTCTTGTTGCCCAAAGGGGGGACCTGTGCCTGCGCGCAGGGGAAGGGCTTTCCGTGCGGGTTTCAACTCAGCTGATCCCTTGTTCTCTCCCTTCGCCTTCGCTCATGTCCTCCCTTTCTCTTTGTGTCTCGCTTTCCCAGCCCTTGCAATCTCTCCGCCTGCTCGGAAGTGCCCCCTAGGCTGGCTGTCCCCGCACTGGTGCACTTTCTCCTCGCACATAGCCCTGTTTTGTGGGAAGCTCGGCCCCTTCCAACCCCCCCCGCACGCCCCTCTCGGGCATCCTCCTCCCTCCTCCGGCATCATCGCCCTCCCTCCGCCGCCAGCATTATCCTCCTCCCACCTCGGCATTCCCCCCGTGCTCCAGCATCCTCTTCCCACCCCGGCACACCCG
>VXAU01002658.1:612263-698614 GCA_013399695.1 Formicarius rufipectus | reverse complement strand
CCCCCCTTTTCTCCTTTTTTTCCTCCCTTCTTTTCTCCCCATTCCCTTTTTCCCTCCCTTTTTTCTCTTTCTCTTCTCACTTCCCCCTTCCTTTTTACCCTTTTTTACCGTTTTCAACATTTTGACCCTTTTTAACCTTTCCCCCCTTTTTTTATTATCCCCTTTGTCTCCCATCCTCCCCCCATCCGAGACTTCTCACCTCCCTCCTCCTCGGGAGCCTTAATGACGAGATGTTGCAATTCTGCCCGAGGTGATCATCGTTCTGCTGTGTTTTTGCCACTGTGCCCCGGATGGCTGCCAGACTTCACAGCTTTCTCGTGCCACAAGGAGAGCTGGTTGATCTCAGCCAGGTTTTCCTGCCCAGAGCCATGATTTTCTGGACAGGTGGGATAGATAATGCCATCATTTCCTTGCCGCGGGGCACTTCATCACACCCAGTCCCTGGATGAGGTTACACAAAGAGTTGTGGTTGGTGCAAGGGCAGAAACAGCTCAGAGCACTTTCCCTGCTGCTTTTTTTTTCACATCTGAGAGTCTTTGTGGCCACTTTCCAGGGCCGGCAGGTGTGATCCTCAGCTTTCCTGGAGATAGGGATCTTTTCTTGATTATTTTCCGTTAAGAAGTGGGATTACTAATCCTTGCTGTAGTGGCACTGTCTGGGTTGGGGCAGGGGAAGGAATCCATATGGTTAACCACAGAATCACAGAGGAGTTTGGGTTGGAAGAGACTTCAAAATCATCTGGTTCCAACTCCAGCCATGGGCAGGGACACCTTCCACTAGACCAGGTTGGTCACAGCTCTATCCATGGACACTTCCAGGTATGGGGAAGCCACAGATTCTCTGGGCAACCTGTGCCAAGGCCTGCCCACCCTCACAGGGAAGGATTTCTCCCTAATATCCAGTCTAAATCTTTCCTCTTTCGTTTAAACCATTTCCCTTGCCTAGCAAACACTTCAATTCACATCAAATATATATATATATACAAAAATATAGCTTTCCTCTGTTTCTGCCTGGTGTTAATGCTCCAGGAGGATTCAGCCTATTCAAGAGCCTTTCCCCGTGGTGTAGGGTGAGGAAAGTCAGAAATGAAAGGAATGTTTTCCTAAGACTTGCTAGTTTTATTTAGTTTGGTTCAAAATAGCCCTCTGACAAGGCTCATGCTAAATTACAGGGGGACACTGCATTAGGGTGGCCCTGAAACTGGGGAAAGTTTCTGTGACACTTTGAATTTGGGGATTTTAATGCTGAGTGTGCACAGTTGGTGAATCCCAGTGATTGTCCTCTGAACTGCAGTTGCAAAGCTGGTTCTCTGGTTTGTGGGACCGTGCTCAGAGGCACCACTGCTCTGCTCTGAGGTTGTGCTTTAGCCCTCAGAGGTCCTCTGCAAACCATATTATCATATGGAAGATTGCAAAGCTGAAGAACAGGGAGATGTCCAAGAGGAGGGAGAGGCCTGCTGGGAAACACATTGGAAGGAATGGCTTTAAACTGACAGAGGAGGGGGGGTTTACTGGGATGTTGGGAAGAAATTCTTCACTGTGAGGGTAGAGAGGCCCTAGTTTTCCAGGGAAACTGTGGATATCTCATCCCTAGAATTGTTCAAGGCCAGGTTGAGCAACCTGGTCTAGTGGAAGGTGTCCCTGCCCACGGCAGGGGAGTTGGAACAAGATGGCTTTTAAGGTCCTTTCCAACCCCAACCAGACTCTGTGTTGATTCCCTGAAATGAGAAATGAGCTGATAAGTAGGTCAGTACACTTTGGACATGACTCTTTTTACCTGCAGATGAGCACAGAAGCAAAGCCAACACCCACATCTCCTCATCTGGATGTTTCCCCTATATAATTGTACAATAACTTCATGCCAAGCCATTGAAAGATGCCTGCAAAGAACTCCCTGCTGCTCTCATCCTCCAGCAGCACAGTCAGCGAGGCAGAACTTGTTCCCAGTTTTCTTTGGCTCCTGGGACACAAACCAGCCCCAGCAATGAGAGGAGAACAGACTCTGCTCCATGGCCAAGTAGGTGAAAGGCTGCAGTGGCTGCACGGTGTAGCTTTACCAGCACAAAGAGCTTGTGTGAGGGACACAAAACCCCTGAGGTTCACCAGATAGTCACGAGATTGGCGGGGGGTGAAAAATTAAAGTGAGAGACAGGAAAGGAAGTGTGGATGTAGAGGAGTGTGAGGTGGAGGGAAAACTTCTTGAAGGAAGCACAGGTAGAAGGGGGATGTAGAAATGCATAGGGGAATGAGTAAGTCAAGAATATCCTGCTGGGGGCAAAGCAGGGGAAATTGGTAGTTCAGGTGTCATGCATTGACTTCATGTAAAAGAAGCTGGAACTCTGAGGGGACAGCATTTGATAAATGCAGTAAAAATTTGACCTTTTTCTATGTTGTCTCATCTCTTTATAGAGCTTTACCTGGAAGTTGGAAAGACCTGATAAGTTTCTTTTAATTTGATTTTTAGGAAGGACTCCATTAATGCCTGAAGGCTGACTTTGCCAGCAGCACCAGCACCTGGAAATGCCCTGCAGCTGTGCTGTAGTCCCCATGGGTGCAGGGAAAATCCTCCTTTTCCCCCCACTTTAAAGCATGAGATCCATCACTTGGTATGGAGAGATCCATGGCATGTGGTGGGAAGAGGGAGCACCAAGCCAGGGGTTCATGGAAAAGCCATGGGGCAGGTATGTGAGGGGGGGAAATGGGATGGGCTAAGGCATCAAATGCCTCTGGTGCTTTTCAAACAGAGCCAAAATGCTCTCAGGGATGTGTTTTTATCCTCCACTCTGACACATCCCAGCACCTCGAGGTGGCCACACAGCCCAGCCACGGGAGAGGGGCTGAGGGACTCCACGAGGGGGACACAAAAAGCCCCATTGTGCCCTGCCTGGCAGGGACTCCACATTCCCCCTGGGCCTTAGGCTGCCAGGGGGATTATCAGGGGGAGGGCACAGCAGGCTCTGGCTGCCAGGGCAGCAGAGCCCGGGGGCACACAAAGCAGAGGGCACTGCCAGGGCAGAGAGGAGGAGGGAAAGGTTCTGTTTCGGTGCTGCCTTCTCAGGATGATCTCGTTTGGAAGCGTTTCTGATGAGAAGTCCACTCTGCTGATGTTCTCCTATCATCATCAGATCTTTGCTTTTTTTTTTTTTTTTTTTTACCTCAGTTTTCTTTCAAATGTATAAAAGTCTAAACAGTTACTGCCTCACTCCCTCATTCGCTAATCTGAATTTACTTCTTCTGAAGGACAAAAAACGAGCTTGTTTTTATCTCCTCCTCTATGTGTTCCTCTGTGGCAAGATGTAAACTCCCCCTAAATCCCAGTCGTCCTCCTTCTGGAATCCACATTATAATATATTCATTATTTTCCTTTGCCATGTTTATTTTTTGCATCTAAATGTTAACAATTCATTTTTAGGGCAGAGAATCGAGCAAACACTTCATGAAGTTGATATGGACTGAAGATACACTGTTTACATTCAAAATCATGAATTTTTTGTCTGTAAAATGTGTTAAAAATCTAAACAAATAGTTTCTAGGTACAACACTAAGTAATTTAGGCCAAATTCTTCAGCTATTACTGCTCATTCCCAATAATACAACAAGAATAGAGGAAATATTTCAAGCTTCTCACCTTTTTTTCTGGTGTTACACTAATCCTTCCTGTGAACGTGTGGATCCTAAGCCTGGTGCAGGAACAGTGTTACTGTCAAGAGCTTCAAGATCCTCCCTGGTAGTAGTAAAATGATAAAATCAGTGGTTTCCTCCTGTCTTTGCTTCATCAATGTGGCTATTTGAATTGCACCGATGACAGCAGCTTGTAAATGACACCACCACAATTCCCATGGGCCTGGCTTTCCTTGGGCTGAACCAAAGCCAAGGCCTGATTCTTCTTTCAGACTTTGCTCTTTTAAACTGTTTCAGCATTTCTTGGGTTCCCTTCACATTTCCCCTGTGGTTCCAGAGCTCACCATCCACTATTCTAACTCATTTTCCCTCATGGGAAAAGAAAGGCTGCCACCCTTTCCACCCATCTCCCTGTTCCCTGCTTCCTGGTTTGATCACCCGATGCCCAAATATTTACTGATCCCTCATCACCCAGGTCACTCTGGTGTTTTAAAATACATTACAGCCAAATCATGGTAGTGGCATCAGCAATTTCAAGACATTTCTTCCAACCCCCAGCCATCAAAAGTGTTGGAAATGATTTGCACCCAGATCAGAAGACTGAGTCAAAGTACATGCCTTACCTGGCCTTGGATTTTGGGTGGTCTTTGACAGCCTGGGAAGTTGGGCCACAGCTGGGTCATGACAGCAGAGTTGGAGATGGCAGGAAAAGGAGGAGTCAGGACACTGAGGGGCTCCTTGCACCCAGTCAATTGTCTCCAGCAGAGTCTGAGTGATGATGCCAAGAGCCACAGCTGGATGCTGGATGCACAACAGCAGCTGCTCTTCTCTCTCTGTCTCGGTCACAAAGAGCCCATTCTTTTCTCTGAGACACCCGCGGAGGTCCCGAGTGGGGCAAGTACAGGAGAAACGACCACTTCAGGCAGGACACACAAACCTGCACTGCTTGGGGCTGGAGGGTTCCAGGAGCCTCCGTGTCTTCCCTGGGGCCGAATCATCTGCTGGGGGGACAACAACCACAGTCAGAGATTTCCTGTCAGAAGAAGCTTGGAAGAGAATTCCAAGGATTGCCGTAAAATTTGCCTGGGAAAATGTGCTAATAAGGTGTTAACACCCCTTATATACATGACATCAGAGGAGGCTTAAGAGTGCAGTTCATCCACCTCAGTGGTGCTTTTTGCCTGTTCAGATCCCTCAAAACGAGTTTCCAAAGGTTTAACTACTGGTGTAGGAAGACAGCATTTATTTTCTTTTAATGTGAAAATAAAACTGACCTCTGTCAGTGTGTGCGTGTGTGTGTGTGTTCCTTCACGTATCTATGAGAGAAACTCCTAGATAGCAATTAAATTTAAAACAGTTTTTATTCTGTGCAACAGATGATCAGAAAAAAAAATAGTGCACAGTTCTGACTGATAAAGGTTATATTTAAGAAGAGGCTACACGTTTCTAAATGTGTCTTCTGGTTATGTTTGTGAGACGGTTGACAGCCAACAGAAAAGGCAACTGAATTTTGGCTGAGATCAGGAGAGAGAACCTTTTCTTTTGTGGAGCGCAGTGAAAATATTTCGAAGCAGGGATGCCTCGGGGCATTAGCTGTGTCAGTGCTGAGGGGAGGGAAAGGAGTGTGTTGAATCCAGTGTTTTGCAGGGCTAGAATTCCAAGATGTGCTGTTGTAGCCATCAGGCGATGCTCAGAAGGCGAGGGGATGCAGCCTGGTGGCTCTTTGTTTCTATGGTTACCTCCAACTGGAATTGCAGGAACTGGGTCAGATGGGAAGGTGTGAGTGAAAACAAAGAAACCTGGAATCGATAATGAGCGATCAGGCAGAAGGCTGGTGCTGCTCTGGGAAGGGAGGAGGGAGAGCAATGTGGGGAGAGGAGTTTTAATGCGCATTTGTGATTCGTGTGCGCGGAGCCTCCCGCGGAAGGGTTGGTCTGTCTTAGCATCATTCACCTCCTAACGCTCTTCAACGGTGCGCTGTGTGGAGAAGCAGCAGAGGGGTTTTATGGGACATATACCTATGGTAACACCTTCCTTTCCTCCCTCTGGCTGCAAACCCAGGCAGGAGCAGCCACATGGAGCCGTAGGAACAGCTGGAAGGGAGAGGCAGGACGGATGGGACAGAGGGAGGGCTTTGCTGCAAAGGGAAGACAAAACGGAGGGCAGGCAACCCACAGCCTAGAAATAAGGAGAAACAGGTTGTGAAAGGGGTTCAAAAGAAGCAACTTGAGTGTGGGGAACTCCCTGGAAGGAGATTGGAGCCAGGTGAAGGTCGATATCTTCTCCCAGGTAACAAGACAGGACAAGAGGAAACGGCCTTAAGGTTTTCCACAAGAGGTTTAAGTTGGATATGAGGGAAAATTGTGGTTAAGGGTTGTCAAGCCCTGGAACAGGCTCTCCAGGGCAGTGGTGGAGTCACCTGGAGGGACGACTTGAAGGGATTTACAGCCATGTGGCACTTGGGGACATCTTTCTGGTGGTGCCCAGCGACATGAGGAGGAGCAATGACTGTAAACTAAAACACAGGGAGCTGCACCTCAGCACGAGGACTAACTTTCCAGGGAGGGTGGCAGAGCAGTGGGACGGGCTGCCCGGGCAGGTTGTGGAACTTCACTCCCTGGAAGGAGTCAAACCTGGATGCTTTCCTGTGTCACCTGGCTCCAGGTGACCCTGTCTCGGCAGGAGGGCTGCACTGGACTATCTCCAGAGGCAGCTTCAACCCTAAAAGTTCTGTGATTTTGTAACACGGGGTAGAGGTGGGCAGCGCTGGGGGAGGACCGGCTGCACTCCCGACGCTCTCGGAGCACTTTCCCAAACGGAATGGCTCTGCGAACCATTCCAGCCGGGACAGCCGAGGACGCCTGTTGCGGCCGCCCAAATTCCATGGCGTTCCGCGATGTCCATCGCAGCATCCCCGCGGCATCCCCGGTCCCCCCGGCCCCGGGGGCGGGCGCACGCCGAGCGCAGCCCACTGGGCGTGGGAGACTGGCGGAGGAGGAGCCGGGCCGAGCTGAGCCGAGCCCAGGCGAGCCAAACCCCGGCGGAACCCACCCGAGCCCGGCCATGGAGGGCTCCGAGCCCGGCCGGGGGCTGCGGCGCTTCACCTGGGAGGAGATCGGACAGCGGACCGGGCGGGGGGCGGCACCGCAGGAGCGCTGGCTGGTGATCCACAGGAAGGTGTACGACATCAGCCACTTCTGCCGGAGGCACCCGGGAGGCTCCCGGGTCATCAGCCACTACGCCGGGCAGGACGCCACGGTGAGCGGAGGAAGATGCAGTGGGGAGGGGGATCCGTGGGAAGGGATGCGCGGGGGGAGCATCGCTCGGCACCGAAAGGAGCTTCCTTGAACGAGGCACCCCGTTCCACGCACACGGGGAGCGATGGTTGCCTCCTGGCTGCAGAGGAATATCCGCGCCCCTCTGGGGGGATCGTTTGGAGAAGATTTCCGAGGGAATCGTGGAAAATCGCGCAAATCGGGAACACACACATACACACACACACACCCCATCAGTGCTTTGTGCGCGCAGAGTCCGTGAGAACGTTGAGCCTCGGGTTTCCACGCGTGGCACACGCGGGTTTCGCGGGGACACGGCGCACGCTGGGAGGGTGTTGGCGAGCGCACTGAAGGGGACTTGGAAGGAGTCAGCGCCGCGTTCCCAAGAGGTGGCACCAGAGCGGAGTGTGGCTGAAAGTCGCGGGGCAGTCACCGAGAGAAGCGAATCACTCGCCTGTGAACGCTGGTCCAGCCGGGTGCGCTGTGACTTCGTGCGCCGTGTTTCCTTTCTTTGTCCGCTTGAGGTTTTGGCGGGGTGGGGGGGAATTAATTGCTCCAAATGTAGCCATTGGGAGCCGAGAGTGAGGGTGGGATGTGAATCCGCCTCTCAGGTGGGTTTGGTGCTCTGGGTTTCGGTTTTGTCCCTAAGCGGAAAGGATGGAACCTGAGATCTTCTCGTGGAGATCTCATCGCATAAATGTCATTAAAAGCTGAAGATAACATGTGAATTTGCACACTCTTCATTAGGCCATTTTCAAAGCCCCATCACTGGAGCAGGTTGCCCAGAGAGGTGGTAGATGCCTCATCCCTGGAAGTGTCCAAGGCCAGGTTGGACATAGCTTGGAGCAACCTGTTGTAGTTGGAAGGTGTTCCTGCCCACGGCAGGGGATGAGATGAGCTTCACAGGACCCTTCCCACCCACACATTCAGGGCTTCTGTGATCAAAAAGGGGCCAGCCTGTGGTGTGAGCGTGGTTAGATGGTGGGATTGCAGCCAGCTGCATTCCTTAGGTGATACCATCAGTGTCACTGCTGGGTACAGTAGAACTGCTGACCACTCAGGAACCCCTGCCAAGTTTTGTTTTCCAACAGTTTTGTCCCGGGAATGAAATGTCCCAGCTCCTCAAACCCAGGACAAACTGGCAGGCGAAGAAAGGACGCTTTTGGTTTGCTGGGGGCCACGGGAGTGTTGTGATCTCTGGAAGGTGCAACCAGCCAGCCCTTAACCTCCAGCTGGGATTGCTCTGCCAGGCTTTGCGGCCTCCGTGGAGAGGATTGGTTTAAATGTGTGGTGCCATCCTCCTCTGATCTGCCCACATCCCCCTCCCTATTCTTCTTCCCCTTTTCCAAAGAGAAAATGCAAATGTTGGCTCTCCTCTCTCCTTCCCTCCTTTATTCAGTAACCCTGAGCAGAGAGGATGCTACAGCTGACCCAGAGCTGGCAGCATCAGCCAGGTTTTTAACCCCTTTCCTGACTGGAGCTCTTTTAAAAGCATAATTTATTTTAAAAGCATGCAGTGATGACCTAGTAATTATAGCGATGAGCAGTGCATGGTTCAGGAAGGTTACAAAGTGATGCACGACAGGCAAAGATTGTGCCAGAGAAGGAAAAAAAAGAAAAGCCTCCACAGGCTGAGGGAGATTGTAAATGTAAGCTGGGAGAGAAATATGGAAAAGGAGATAAATAGGACATCTTCAGTAGCAATTAGATGTCAATCTGCCCTGTGTGCTCAGAGGATTTGTAATTTAAATATAGGCATAGAATTTATAGTGATGTCATTTTTTTTTTTCACCTGGTTGCCATGGAGATGGACATTACATGGAAATTATAAAAGTCATTGATTTCCCTACCAGGGATCTTTTGAATGGCAAGGCTGGGAAAAAAGCCTTAATGAAAAGGAGACAAAGAACTGAGCTTCGAGTCACAGAATCACAGAATGGTTTGGGTTGGAAGGGACCTTTGAGAACCTCCAGTTCCACCCCCAGGGACACCTTCCACTAGCCCAGGGCTCCAAGTGATCCTTTCTGGTGTGAGGAAAGCAGGAAGATGTGTGGCAGGACAAGCTGGTGGAGCTGGGTTGGTTCTGCTGGGTCCAGCCTGCCATGAAATGCATTTCTTTAGCTGCCTCCTGAACGATTGGTTTTCTTGTCCCTGTTTCAGGATCCTTTCATCGCTTTCCATCTGGACAAGACCCTGGTAAGGAAGTACATGAGCCCACTGCTGATTGGGGAGCTGGCACCAGATCAGCCCAGCTTTGAGCCCAGCAAGAACGTGAGTGTCTTAAAACATTGGGATTTTGGGCTGAAATTGTGTTATTATTTGCCTTCCCTTGGTGACAGCCAGAATTCCCTGTCCGTACAATGGCAGCGTCTCCTGGAATCCCCCTGTTGGCTGAAGTTTCCCCTTCATTCCCAGCCATTATTAGTATTTCTGGGAAGTTTTGTCTCCTTAGCCTTTCTCATCCTTCAGCAGGGGAACTGATCTGCCCTTGAAGGTCCCTGAGGTGTTTGCTGACCTTTTGTGTCTCCCCCTCCCCAGAAAAAGCTGGTGGAAGATTTCCGTGAGCTCCGTGTGACCGTGGAGAAAATGGGCCTCCTCCAGCCCAACCACACCTTTTTCCTGCTGCACCTCTGCCACATCCTGGTGTTGGATGTGGCAGCTTGGCTCATCATCTGGTATTTTGGGGCATCCATGCTGCCCTTCCTCTTCTCTGCAGTGCTTCTGGGCACTGTCCAGGTAAGGAGCTGCAGAGAGCCTGGATTTAGGACTTGGGGCATTCGTTACCACTGGGCAAATCTCACTGTGCACCTCCCCCCCAAAATGCTGCTTCTCCCTTGGTGTCCACCAAAAGGGGCAAACCTGACATGCTGCTGGGACAGAGCGGGCTCTTCCCTCCCCCTGTTCCATGAAAGCCCTCCTTATTCCAGCCTTGCTGCCCCTGGGAAAGCCGTGCCAGAGCTGCCGGGCTGTGTGCAGGGGCCAAGCCACGGCGTTCCCATGGGAACTCCCAGGCAGCCAGAGGAGAGGCCAGAGCAGCTCTCAAAGCCCAGGCTATTCCTCCTGTGGCCAGCTGATCCCCCTGGAATGACAAGTACTCCGAGGAGGCAACAGCACGGGCTGCTCCTTAAAGGAGACTTTGTTGCCCATTTTCAGCGCCGTCTTGTGAGGGAATAAATGCTGTTTCTGAGCTCTGGGGCTGTTTTCCTCCCAGGATTTCTTTGCTTCCTCCTGCAAACAACCATCCAGGGCTAAAAGCCACTAGTCACAGTCTGGAATGGGCTGGTTGGTAGTAAAAGAGGAGTGTTTGGGTTGGGTCCTGGGAGTGGGAGTGCTCTAGCTATGCAGGGATCCCTCGCGAGGAGCGTGGGAGTGGGAGAAGAAAGCTCTTTTCAGATGCAGACCCTTCTGACACTCCTTTTTTTTCCCCTCCAGCAGCACTGTTGTGTGGTTGTTTTTTTTAATTCCAGGCCCAGGCTGGCTGGCTCCAGCATGATTTTGGACACCTCTCAGTGTTCAGCAAGTCCAGGTGGAACCACTGGGTGCACAAGTTCGTGATCGGCCATTTGAAGGTGGGCGCTGGGAGGGGCTGCAAGGGCAGGAGAAAGAGAAAGCAAACGCAGGGAGCTGCTGGAGGGGGAGGACTAAAGGCAGAAGGATACATCTTGAGGACACTCTCTTCTCCTCTGTCCCCACAGGGAGCCCCCGCCAGCTGGTGGAACCACCTCCACTTCCAGCACCACGCTAAGCCCAACTGCTTCCGAAAGGACCCCGATGTCAACATGCACCCCTTGTTCTTTGCTTTGGGGAAAACCCTCTCTGTAGAGGTGAGAGCTGCAGCACTGGGGGTCCCATTTGGGACCAGTCAGCAGGTTTTATCCAGTGCTCTTCTGCCTTCCACTGGTCCCCAATATTCCTTAGTAATACCTTGATACTTCACTGCTTCAGAGATATTTGCACCTTTAAAATTTCGCTCGAAGTTGGTTTTGCTGTGTTTGACAGTAAGAGTGAAATACCTGCCCCCGTTACAAGTTCCTCCTTCCCTGCTGAGACACTTGCAGTGGTGTCAAGATAAAATTACAAGTTGTTCTCTCTTTTCCAAGACTAACTGGGGTGATTTGGGGAAATGAAGCAGCAGATGACAAGGTAGGGCTGTCTGGAACTTTTACAATCACTGATCAAAGATGCTGTTTGGGCTGTCTCAGCCTGGCAGTGGGTGTCAGAGTGGCTCCCATCTGGAGTCCAGCTCTATTTCTGGTGCAGCTCAGAAGATAACTGAGTGGCTTTAGCATTTAAAAAAAAAAAAGCTATCTCAGTTCATGGTGTCACTTGAAATGCTCTCATTGGCATTGAAGTTAAGGGATGGGTTATTGGGAATTGGTACAGGGATAGAATGGCATTCCTGAGGAGCCAGTGTTGTGATCTATTGTGTTTATACAGCCAGCACTGAAAAATTAGCTGTCTCACAGGGAGTATAATCCATTCACCCCCATTCCTGCGGACACAGTTTAATGTTTAGATGCTCATTTATCTGCTTTGGAGACTAGTGGCAAGTAGGTGGGAGCTCTACACACTGTCACCTTTATTAACAGTATCATAGGTTGTGTTTTGGAGTTTTTATCCCCTGAAACTCTGGTCGCAGACTGTTCTCAGCGCCTCGTGTGGGTTTCGATGTAAGCGTTTTTAGGCAGCTTGTGCCCTCTGGAGGGATGGAACTGCCTCTGCAGGGCCCTGCCTGCGTGCAGAGGGACTGCCCGGCCTCTGCTGCACCCGAGGCAGGATGAAAACTTCTCGTGGCAGTCACCGACTGAGGAATTTTCTTATTTTTAACAGCTTGGTGTACAAAAGAAGAAATTCATGCCTTACAACCACCAGCACAAGTACTTCTTCATCAGTGAGTAACCCATCCCTCTGCAGCTACCTGAACAGCAGGGACATCCCCTTCCTTCTCCAGCCCATCTCCCTGGCATCATTAATGCCCCTGAAATCTGTTTTTCCCCTCCAGTTGGTCCCCCAGCTCTGGTGCCTCTTTACTTCCAGTGGTACATCTTCTACTTTGCCGTACAGAGGAAGCAGTGGGTGGTGAGTGAGCTCCATGGGGATCCTCCTTGCTTTGTGGATGAATTTCAGTGCCAGGAATTCCTGGCAGGAATTCTGAGCTGGGGTACCTCTGTGGGAATATGACTTGGGAAGCAGCGTTTGCTGGGGGAGAGAGGGTGCCTTCCACACAGCCTTTCCCTGTAAAGGATCCATTGGATAACAAAGGAGGGTTGGGGGAGGACTCAGTGAGCCTCTGTTTTGTAAAATTAGGTATTAAAAACCAAGCAGCTTTCAGAAAGCCTCAAATGGAATTCTCACAGCTCAGTGGAAAGAGAAACAGGGGATGGGGAGTCGATTTTCAGAGGTTTCAGGAAGATAGTTTGTCAGGGTGGGAAATGTCAGACTTTGAGGAATGGGTTTTAGAGACTTTGGGGGAAAAAATCAGGGAAAAACCAAGAAGTTTATTCTCTGAGATGGAGTTAGAAGGCATCCTGCTGTTTCATCCCTGCCTGGGAGATGGGACACTGAGGAACAATTGAATTTGAGGTAAGGAGGAGATTGTAAGAAATGTGAAGTGGAACAACAAGGGAGGAGATGGAGGCAAAGCAGAGCTGGTTATGCTTTTCATTGCCTGGGGGTTTCCTTTGCTCACTGCTTGGTGTCTCTTCAGACCCAGAGCAAAGGGGAGGCTTTAGGGCATGTCCTGGCTGGTGTTTTCCCCATGCTGGGCTCATAAATCCAGGATAATTCCTGAGCACAGGAATGGCTGGTGTCAGGCTGCTTTGTGGTGGTGGGGCCAGGGAGGAAGAGGCGGTTCACAGGAGGAGGTTTTAAAGGGAGCGATGGTAAATTCAGGAGCCAGAAATTCTTCCTTTCAACGATGTTTTCTCTGCTCCCTGGATTACAGGACCTGGCCTGGATGTTGTCCTTCTACATCCGATTCTTTCTCACCTACCTGCCCTTCCTGGGGGTGAAGGGTACCCTGGGGCTCCATCTGTTAGTCAGGTATTGTTCAACTCCCAAGTCCAACATTTTCTTGACCCAGTTTTTGGCAGCTTTTCTTCAGCCTCCTGATGATCCCTCTCCTGGCTCCCTGTTCTCCTCTCTCATTTCAGCAAGACAGAGGTGGTTTTGTGTCTTCTGTGCCTTTCTAAGGTGGAAGGGGTGTGTAGGTCTGATCTGATCAGATGTTTGGGGTGCCTGGTGTTCATTTTGTCACCAAAATGAAGCAGTTTGTGTGTGTACAAGTGCTCTGTGATGGCTTGGCTTGGCTCAAGGGGGAGATCTGTAATGGATTTTGTGTGTTTGTGTGCACAGGTTTATAGAGAGTAACTGGTTTGTCTGGGTCACACAAATGAATCACATCCCGATGCACATCGATTATGACAAGAATGTGGACTGGTTCTCTACCCAGGTAAGACCTTTTCCACGGACATCTGTGGCTCTGAGAGCAGAAGTTGCACTGCTAGGGGTGTGGAGTCCAAGGGAGCTGATCCCAGGAGGGGTGGGAACACAGGCAGCTCCTCCTCCCCGTGTGGAGGGATTAGTGCCAAGAAAGAGGTGCAGGAGTGGGACTGACACTTCAGATGCTGAGCACAGAAGCCTCAAGGGGAATAATTAGAGATGCTGGCATGCCCTTCAGATGGAGGCTGGATGAGCCAGAGCTCTCTGGTGCTTTGTTTTATTTCAGTTCTGAAGTCATTACACATTTTTCCAAGTGACAGAGGTGGTGGTTGTGGTTTATCTCAAGTGTGTGCTCTTAAGTTCCTCGCAGTCATATATCTCTGGTGGCCTGGAACTCACTCTTGGAGCTGCTGTGTTCAGCCAGAATTCCCATGCTGCTGAGGACCCTGCTTGCTGTTGTGTTTGAGAAGAGGCATTCCTAAAACAACACTTCAAACGGGACTGGTTTTGTTTCCCCCTCTCAGCTCCAGGCGACCTGCAACGTTCATCAGTCCCTTTTCAATGACTGGTTCAGTGGACACCTGAACTTCCAAATTGAGCACCAGTGAGTTGAACTGTGGGTTGGCAATGCCAGGGAGCTTCCAGGAGCGCTAGTTAAACTGGGGGTGAAGAGCCTCCAAGTCCCCTCTATCAGCTGATAGAAAAGATAACTTGGGTAGATCCTGTGCTCTTTGTGTGGGGATGGAATGGGAACACGAGTGGGGCGGTCAGAAAGATTTTGGAGCACCAGTGAGCACCAACATCCCTTCAGACTGAGTCCTCCTCCAACCCCCTTTGGTATCCAGTGGATTCTCTACAGGGAAAGGCTGTATGGAAGGCACCCTCTCTCCCCAAGCAAACGCTGCTTCCCAAGTCATATTCCCACAGAGGTAACACAGCTGCCAGGAATTCCTGGCACTGGAATTCATCCACAACATCCTTTCAGACATCCCTTCACCCCTCAACATCCCTTCCCCTGTTTCAAGGCACAGGGTGGATTACCAGCCCCCTGAGGTGACACAAGAGGGACCATTGCAATGGCTGTGACACAGATGGAGGTTAGGACACCCCCAGGCTGAGGCAGAGGAGAAGGGCAGGGATTCTCATGGCAGATGTCATTGAATCCCCACCTTCCCCCCCACAGCCTGTTCCCCACGATGCCAAGGCACAACTACTGGAAGGTGGCCCCTCTGGTGAAGTCCCTGTGTGCCAAGCATGGCATTGAGTACCAGTGCAAGCCCCTGCTCACGGCCTTTGCAGACATCGTGCAGTAAGTACCATCCGCTCCTTTCCCAAGGGAAGGACTTTCCAGTCCTGTGGAGTGACACTGGGAGGCACAGCCCAGGGGAGGGGTCACCCTGGCTCCCAGAGGAGCTGTGGATGCTATAGATGGCTGTGAAAAGGGTGGGAAAACTGGGCACTGGTTTCGGTCACAGCAGACACAAGGTGCCAGGGGGGATGACTCAGTGGAGCTCTGAAGAGTCAGGGTCAGTGGGATGCCAGGTCTGTCACCCATTCTTTGGGGTTTATTCCCTTCTTCCTCTCCTTGCCCCCAGCTATTTGTCAGTCCATTGAAATCCATCCTTGCTCCTTTTATTTGCATCCTAACTAAGCAATTCCATGGTTTGCTTTAGCCTTCCAGGCTTGGGCTGATGTAACCCCAGTGGTTGGTTTGCTGCTTCCTCCTCTTTCTGAGGGTCTGTGGCCACCATTTCCTTGCTTCTGAAGCTCTCTGAGCAACCTCAGTGAGTCAAGGATGTCCCTGCTCATTGCAGGAGGGTTGGACTAAACGACCTCTAAAGGTCCCTTCCAACTCAAACCACTCTGTGATCTCCTCTGCTTCATCTCTCGATGGAAATTGTTCCCCCAGTGGTGTTGTGTTCCATTTTCTTGTCTCTAAGTCAGTGTGGTTCTCTCCTGGCAGCTCTTTGAAGGACTCAGGGGAGCTCTGGCTTGATGCCTACCTACACAAATAAGCAGCAGTGGATCCTTGCAGAGGAATTCCCCAGCCTTGTTGCCTCCTCTGGGGTCACCACGAAGATCCTGCACAGAGGAGGTCCCAGCTGGCGAAGCCAGAGGTGGGGAGAGGTGGCACCACTTAACTCCACTGATGAATGTAAATTAATATGATTTTTCTTTTTTTTTTTTTGAAGATGTGCTCTTAATTCTTCTTGTGCTTCTTTCATTCCTCTTTGGTGCTGAGTTGCAGGGAAAAGCTGGCTGGAGGAGGTTTGTGTTCCCCCAAGCTGGGGGCAGCTTGGAGACCAGGGACAGGTTGCTCGCCATCTGCTGATCCTTCATTTGCTGAGCGTATAGGAGGGAAGTTTTGTACCTAACACAGACTTTTTGGGGTGGCTGTCATTGTGAGTGTGGTGAGGAAGCTGAGACCGTGTGAAATCAAGGCAAGGGGGAGCTCCAGGGAGTTGGGTAGGTCCAGTATCCTCCAGTGCTTGTTTGTAATTAGGGAGACCCCAAACCAATTTGTCTCTATGTGGGTGAGATGGAGAAGGTGCAGTTCTCTAGGAGTAAGACCTGACTGAGGTAAAGAAGCAGGAAAGAAGGGGTTATTCCACGTGCCATGTTCTGGGGAGTGCTGCCCTCCACATCTCCTCTGGAAGCCTCTGTGTTATTTGTCCACTGGGAACATCCCATGGGGACTCTGCACATGGTTTCCGTGGTGCCAGACTTTGGAGTGTTATGAATCCATGAGTGAAAGTCAGAGGAGACAGAAACATGTCACATCCATCTGTGGCATTCCTACAAGGGTGACTAAGGAAGCAAAAGTGTTCCAGGCCAGGTTGGATGGGGCTTGGAGCAACCTGGGACAGTGGAAGGTGTCTCTGCCCATGGCACTGGATGAGCTTTGAGGTCCCTTCCAACCCAAACCACTCTGTGATGATTCTATGAAAAGGGTGATGGTAATCAGCCTGTGATCACCTGAAGTTCTGGGGTTTTTTTTTGACCCTCTGAGTGCTCTGTAAAGGGGAGACAACTCCTGACTCCTGGCCCAGGGAGCATGAGGTGTTCCTGTCCCAGCTACAGACAAATCTAACAAAGTTATACAAGTATTAAGGCTCAGGCTGCTGTTGAAATGTGTTGAACTTTTCAAGCAGCTGCATATCCACAGGCTCACATCAGCCAGAACATTGTTGGTCTTTCTCTCTTGGATGATGTGCCTTCAAAACACACCCCAAGAAGGGCCCTGTGTGCTGAGGGATTTGTTGGAACAGCCTCAGTGCCTTTCCTGGGGTCTCTGCATTTGCCACAGCAACACCACAGATCCCCCCTAAAAGGCAGCACCAGGGAAGGTGCTCCCTCACCCTGTGAGCCCAGGCATTGGTGTCCACAAGGGGGGGGTTCATTTTGAGGAACACGTGGTGCTTTTTCCAATCAGCACCCAAAATGTGACTGCCCTGTGGAAGTGCATCTTCCCAGGCCAAGTGTGTTGTGAGGCACAGGATGAAATTGTGATGGAAATAGTAAAATAATAATTAAATACCTGTTAAGACAATGAAGAAAGCGGGCCTTAGTTCTTGTTTTACCTCATGTTTTTCCTGCTCCATTTCTTTCCCTTTTATTAGAACTGTTGATGGAGGAAAGTCTAATAATAAAATTCCTTACCTTACCAATCTCTGCTGTCACCAGAGCAAAGTGTGTCTGCACACCAGCCTGCACTCTCCAAAACATGGACCAAGGGCTCCTCCATGGCTGCAGAGGGAGAACTGTCACCAACCTCTCTGTCCTAAAGGAGAAGAGGAGAAACAAATGTGGCCTTGATTTCTGGAGGCTGCGTGGCTTTGTATCAGAGGGCTGGAGCCCCTCTGCCATGGACACAGGGTGGGAGAGCTGGGGGTGTTCATCTGGAGAGGAGAGGGCTCCAGGGACATCTGAGAGCCCCTTCCAGGGCCTAAAGGGGCTCCAGGAGAGCTGGAGAGGGACTGGGGACCAGGGAGGGAGGGACAGGACACAGAGAATGGTTCAAACTAATAGAAGGTGGGTTTAGACTGGGTATTAGGGTAGACTAGGCTGGGCTTCAGCTCAGTTCATGAAGCTCTGGAAGTGCCAGACAGATTTTGGCAAAAGAGGTAAGTAGAAGAAAATCTGTTGGTCAGAGAGGGCCTTGAGTGTTCAGCAATGTTGAGGTGCTTGTTGTTACACAGAAAGTGGCTTTCTTTTTTTCAATTGCCTAGAATCAGAACATTGCTTATCTGGGTGTTTAATTTTGAAAATACAAATAGATTGGAGCTACTCCCTTGGCTGGGATGATGTAGGAATTAACAGTTTTGAAGAGAGTGATGACACTTAAGTTCTTTTCTGCCTGTGGCTTTGGAGACTCCTGTGCTTTCTCTGCCACAGCAAAGAGGAAACATCCACAAAACAATAAACCAAATGCCTGAATAGCCAGGAAAAACCACAGATGAACAGATTCAGAGTCCCAGAGGGGAAGACCAAAAGGGGACCTGAATTAACAGAAGCAGAACCGAATGTGCTGAGTCTGCTCGAAGCTCTGCAGGCTCGAGGAGAGTTCTTCCAGCTCAAACGTGCTGGGTGACAACTTCAGCTTCTGTGAGTTCTGCAGGGTCTTTGCAAGCCCCCAGACTGCCCCAAAACGGAAGTTTTGGCGAGTTCCAAGCCCCTTTCAGGCCCTGTGGACCTGCCCTGTTGGAAGAACATCGTCCTAAGATGCGGCGTTGAGGGCAAACCCTGCGGCTCCACAGCTCAGCCTCGGACCCGGAACACGAGTCTTGCGGAGCAGCCACCGGGGGGCAGTCGGGCACCAGGAGGGAAGGGACACATCCCAAGGGATGAGAAGGGAAGGGACGCATCCCAGGGGATGAGGAGGGAAGGGACACATCCCACAGGATGAGAAGGGAAGGGGCACATCCCAAGGCATCAGAAGGGAAGCATCAGAGGATGAGAGTGACTTTTGGCAAGGGCCTGGAGTAACAGGACAATTGGGAATGGCTTCCCACTGCCAGAGGGATCTTGAGATGGAATTCTCCCCTGGGAGGGTGGGGAGGCCCTGGCACAGGTTGTCCAGAGAAGCTATGGCTGCCCCATCCCTGGAATTGTCCAAGACCATGTTGGAACACCCTGGCCTGGTGGAAGGTGTTCCTCCCCATGGCAGAGGGGAGAGGATTTAAAGGATTTAGTCCCCAAAGGCATTCAAAGGAGAACAAATCCCTCAGGCACTTGCACAGGTCTTAAAACCTTCCATCAGAGGCTCATAAGGTTTTGAAGATTTTCCAGTTAAATGCAGGACAAAGAGTGGGCTCCAACCCAGAACAACTTACTTTCTTCAAATCAGGAAGGAACATTTTCAACAGTGGAGTAGCTGGAATTATATATATAAATATAAATATATAGTCCTGTATTCTATATAGATGTGCCTGCTATGGGGATACAGGGAAGAGATGCAGGAAAAACTAAAGCTTTAGGAAATCCCCTTATTGTGAGAGAATCAACTCGTTGGAGCTCCCTGAGCCCAGTGAAAGAAGAGGCAGTGGCTTGATGATAAAATGAGACATTTTATAGCAGAGAGTGCTTCAGTCTGTCACTGATAAAGCAGTAGCAGCTGAAGTGTGAATCAACACCAGCTCAAGCTGTTCAGGAGGTGTCGATTCCTAGTGCCAAGGTTAATTAGCCCATGGCAGGAGCAGGGATAGATTATTCACTTAGGGAAACATCAAAATTCAAGAATAATTTGATTTTATAGCAGACGATTCCTTGTCAACTGCAGCTGTTGTTTGCTTCGACTGGGAAGGAGAGGAGGGTCCTGTGGGCAGAATTACCCTAATTAGGGCCCCTCCTACACAACGGCCCTTTGGGGCTGAACGAGTGAGTCTCCGCTCGGCACCCGCGGAGCCGCAGATCTGATGGAGCAAAAACTCCTGCTGGCAAAGAGGACGTGCCAACGTCCCAGCGAGGGAGTCTGAATTCCTGGCCCCTATCACCTCCCAACCAGTTGTGGAAAAGAAACGAGATGAAGTAAGAAAGGTTGGATGTTGGCCAAGTGAAAGAAAAGGTAAATAAATGAAGATGCTGCCGGCGAGCTCAGGTTGTGTCTTAGTCGGTTTGCCATTTCTCTTTGTTCTGTTCCCTCTCCTCCCCTCAGCCGAGAGGAGGATCAGGAAACTGGGACTTCACTGGACACTACAAACGAGCAGATATTCCAAATTACCAATATAAAGGAAACAATAAAATATAACTGCATTCTGGGTCATATGCAAAATTGCTGTGAGTTCATAGGAACCCTGGCCCTGCCTCCTCTCTGCTGTTTACTGCAGCTGAGAACTCTCCATCTCGAAGCTTCTCAACAGCAGAGATGCTCAGATTTTGTCTCTGCAACAGTCATGTCTCAGGAAGGTTTAATTAGGCCAGCATTGCCTTGAAACACAGGTTTAGAAACTCTGAATCTCCAGCCACACTTGGTGGTGGTATTATTATTGTTATTACTCTTGTTACTATTAATTCCAAAATACTCTAATGGTACAGACTTTTGAATTAATTACTTGAACAATCAGGTGATTGAATGACTCAAGAATATACAGGAGACTGTGAAAACAGCTGTGTGCAAAGTATTGCCCACGTACAAGCCAAACTAACTGGGAATAAGGAATGTTTTCTTAATGGGATCCTTCTTTACTCTGATTTGGAAGGATTTTGATCAGCAGTAATTTTAGTCAAGGAAAACACAGGAATTTACCATGCCAGGGTCAACACAGGAGATGGCAAAGATGAAGGACCACCTCCAAGCTCTGGATGGGGATGAGACCATTAGGAGATAACAGAAAACCTTCCTAAAGTGGTGTGTTTACCCAGGTTTGAACTCCATGGAACAGACCCCAGCTCTCACCAGTGATCAGACCTTTCCAAACTGGTGTGTTTACCCAGGTTGGAGCTCCATAGAACAAACCCCAGCTCTCACCAGTGATCAGACCTTCCTAAAGCGGTGTGTCTATCCAGGATGGAGCTCAGTGGAGCAGACCCCAGCTCTCACCAGTGATCAGACCTTTCCAAACTGGTGTGTCTATCCAGGTTGGAGCTGCATGGAGCAGACCCCAACTCTCACCAGCAGTACGGGTGCATCTATCCGGGTTGGAGCTCAGTGGAGCAGACCCCAGCTCTCACCAGCAGTCACACCTTCCAAAGCCAACTCCAAAAGCAGAAGAAAGGAGCAGGGCTTTTATTGAAGGGTGTGTCAGAGTGCCTGGTTTGAACATGGATGGGGAGGGAACCTGGCAAGGCTGTGCTTGGGCAAGGAGAGCCAACCAGCCCTGGGAGTGGCCCGGCGTGGGGCATATAACGGGCAGGGTGGGGTGGTCCACGCTCAGCCTGGCCACGGCACCAGCCTTGGGTGGTGCATCCCAGCTCCTGGTGCACCCATGGCTCCTCAGACGGGCTCCACTGACAAGGACACCCACCCCAGCCCAGCCTTCCCACGGCTCTTCACTTGGGAAGACATCCGGAGCCACGACGGGCGGGGCCGGGGGCAGTGGCTGGTGGTGGACAGGAAGGTCTACGACGTGAGCAGGTTCTCCAGGCAGCACCCTGGGGGCAGCAGGGTCATCGGCCACTACGCTGGCCAAGATGCCACGGTAAGACCCTGCAGGTGATAAATGCCATTGTGACTCGTGTCAGGGAAAGCCAAAGGGGTCATTGTCGCCCCGTAAAGGGAACAAATTGTTTTTATTGCACCCCCACAAAGGAAGAGTGTGAATTATGGTAGAACTGGTTTAAAGAAACTTCTTTATCCAGGTAATGTGAATTATGGTGGAATTGTTTAGTGTCTCTTCCTTATCCAGGTAATGTGAATTATGGTAGAACTGTTTAGTTTCTCTTCCTTATCCAGGTAATGTGAATGATGGTAGAACGGTTTAGTTTCTCTTCTTTATCAAGGTAATGTGAATTATGGTGGAACTGTTTAGTTTCTCTGTTTCCCTATCAAGGAAATACTTGAATTATAGTAGAACTGGTTAGTTTCCCTGAGCCCTTATCAGGGAATATGTGAATTAGAGCAGACAGAACTTACACAATAAAGAAACATCTGTTGAAGACTGTTTAGCATCATTGTAAAATGTCTATGATGTGATGAATATGAATTAACTGGATAAACCCCCACCCTGCTCTGTGTTTGGGATGAGGTTTTAGGACTCCGCCACATCCAGCTCTGTTTGCTTTCACCAGGTAATGAACCCTGATTTGAAACCCTATTGGGGTCTGAGACTTCTGTTTCTCACCCTGGAGGTGGTGTCAGTGCCAGAGCCAGGGCAGGAGGATGTGTGCTTGGCACTATGCTTGGCTGAGAAAGCAGCACAATGACTGCAGGGGATCAGGAGAACTTCCACAGGGGTGTCTGGAAAGAGATGTCCTGCAGAAATGCAGCAGTTCAGAGTATGTCTGAAATTATTCTGTCACCTCTGAGACAGAAATAGTAAATTCCAAGCAGATCTCTCTGCTGGAAGGGGAGATTGAATTTCTGAATAGTCAGAAACAGAAGCATTGAAAGCAGGGCCAGGTTTAGGGCATAAACTTGCAGGGGGAGATTTAATTCTTGTCATGGCAAGACTTTTTGACTTGAAGGAAGTTGCTTAGCCTGTCTAATCCCTCAGGTTTCAGTTTGAAGTGGGATAATGCTCCCAAATTCCTGGCCCCAGATGAATCAGGATCAGTTAATTTTTCCCATTTCATTCCTTGAATTGAACATTTCCCTGCTTGAAACAGGGGCAGAAAAACACCTGGTGTTCTCAGAGGAAAGGAGAGAAGGGTTTGAGTCTCGCTGGGCTTCTCCTCTGCCTCAGTGACTTAGGAACACAGAGCACCCATGCCGATCCAGCCCAGGGCTCCTGGAGCCACCTTCTGCAGCTTCTGCAGCCAAAGGATTCAGGAAATCCAGAATGCATGGAATTATTTGGCCCCAAGCAGTGCCCTCCCAGCTCCTGCAGTGTAAGGACCTGCATTTAGATTATTTTATTCATAGGCACCTGGGGGCTTTCTAACCACAGTGAATTTGTCTGGGGTGAATATGTTTAAAGGATGACCTTTGATCTTACTTGTCTTTATTATTACAGTAATTGTAGTCTGATTTTACCTGATCTTAAAGGCCTTTTCCCCCTCTAGCTGTGCTGCATCCCTTTGAGCAGGACCACAACCAGCAGCCAGAATTGTGGCCACGGTGTGGATTTGTGTTGCATCACAGCAACATCCTTCTGTCCTGCTCTCACTTTGTACTCTACTAACCTGGGGCCCTCTTTTTGCTTTTAAAATGCTGCTTTGTTCAGATACTGTGAGGAAAAACACACTTTTCCTGCAGAAAAGCAGGACTGGGAAGTATCTCAGAAAATTACTAGTGCAGGGCTTCACCTAAAACCAGGATCCAGGAGTTTTTCCCAAGAACTCTTGACTGCCCTAGAGCTCAGAATTGTACATAAAGCGTGAGAATTTCCTTCCTCTCTGTGGAGTAATTTGAAAATAAGAGATCAGGACATTGCACTGATGTCAAATGTTTGGAATTAAGTGTGTGGCAGGTGATGGTTCTCAAAGTTAATGTCTCTCAAGATGATTATCAGGGCCTGAGAGCAGGGAGGAGGAAGGAGGAGCAGGACTGAGAGGCTTTCAGTGATAGGAATCTGAGATCCCTATCCCCGTGGACAGGGGTTCCTGCTTGAAAGGGTTCTGCCTCCTGCTTCCAAACTGCAGTCCAGCTACTTATGGATTGAATCAGAATTCCTGGCAAGAGGGAGGCACTTCAAAATGGATACAGACCTGTAGGATGAGGGGCACAGAATGGGGATGGGAAGATTTCCCCAGCCCTCTGGCTCTGGACAGAGTCAGCCACTTGTCACGGTGACAAGGGGTCACTGGAGGTCTGTAAAAAGCTCCAATGTCCAAAAGAATCACCTGGTCTGACTATTTCTAAAGTACTCAGAGAGAGACTGTGCCCAGCCAAGGGGCTCCGGAGGGATGCCAGGCTGCAGGGAGGTCCTCACTCCTCTTCCAGGGACTTGATCCTGACCAGGCATGTGCACAGGTTTTTTGGGTCATGATCACCCACATTGTTTCTCACATCCAAAATCAGCAAGTGCCTGGCTGCTCAAACACTGAAGGCTTTGCTGTATCTGCTTTTTCTGGGATTAAAAAGAGCATGGCCAGGCCCTTCACCTTTCTTCTGGGAAACCCACTGAGCTGAAGTAGAGTTCTGATTTACCTGGAATGTCACTCTTTATTCCACTGCTGGTACTTGATGTTGAACCTGGGATTTCTAGTGGCTCTTGGAAGGATCCATTTGGGTGTCACCACCTACTTCCCAAAAGCATCAACCAGCCTGAAACCCCCCAGGGACCTGCATTCCTGCTGTGTTAGGAGCTTCAGCACATATTCCCTACGTGGCCCTAGTGTGATGCGAAGAGGGTTTGAGAAGCCTCGTCCCAAGCATGGCAAAGACACACCCCATTCCCTGATGTCCTCTCCTGCTCCTGAGTCCCATCCATAGGGAAGGGTTGCTTGGCTTGAGCCTTCTAAGGACAGGCTGTGCTGAAACAAGCAGCTGAAAGAACATCTTCCCTCTGCAGAGAGTTTTTCATCAACCCCTTTCATGTTCACCACCGGCCTCGCCCAGGGACTTTTGTGAAATTGGGTTTACTTGAAACTTCTCCAGCATCCTTGGGCTGAGCTCCAGGTGCTGGCAAAGAGCCACAGGAGGAAGCCCAAGGGATGAAAAAAGGGACCAGGGCAACAGGATTATGTGTGGTATCAAAGATCTGAGGAAAGGAGAGGCTCAGCATCTGGGATTTAGTCCTGTGCCCTGTCTCCCTCCCTCCCTTTGTGCTTCTCAGGATGCCTTTGTAGCGTTTCACAAGGACAAGTCCCTGGTGAGCAAGTACTTGAGATCTCTGCTGCTCGGGGAGCTGGCAGCAGATCAGCCCAGCTTCGAGTCCAAGAAAAAGGTGAGTGGCCCAGATTCCAGAGCTGGGAAGGGCTTGGCCTGGGAGGGGAAGGAAAATAAGCAGAGGGAGTGGGAATCCTCTGTGAAGGAGCACGCCTGACGCCACGCCGCTGGGGAGGGATGGAGACATGACCATTCCAGGAGGGAGCTCCAGAGCCCCAGGTGCTGCTCTGTGAGAGTACATTCCCCCTGAGACCCATGGCTGCTTGGGGGGTCTGCAGTGATGCCTCTGCAGGGTGGACAGTGCCCTGATTTTCACTCCACCCCCAGCAATCCCTCCTGGAGGACTTCCGTCAGCTGCGCGGCGCCGTCAAGCAGATGGGACTGCTGAGGCCCAACTACTTCTTCTTCTCCCTGATCTTCCTTCACCTCCTGGTGCTGGATGCTGCCTCCTGGCTCGTGGTCTGGTACTTTGGCATCTCCTTTGTGCCCTTCCTGACTGGCATGACATTCTTCACCGTCGCTCAGGTAAAGTGCCGGCAGCGCCCAAGACGGGTTTGGTTCCTCCAGGAGAAGAGGACCCATGGAATGCCCCCGTGCCAGGCACTGCTTGGCTGCCTCTCCTCAGGTCCTCTTGCCCACCTGAGGATGACAAGCATGTCCCATGTCACAGTTTTTTGGTGCCTCTGGGCAAATCTGGTTCTGCTGACAAGCTGCTCCCTCGGGTTGGTGGGGTGGGGTGGCCCTGGCTGTCTCACAGGGTGGGATGAGCTGAGCTAATCACATCATTCTCAGCTGTACTTTGAGCTCCCTCTTCTCTTCTGGCTGATGTTTGGTTGGTCCTTCATGAGCCAATTGCCCTGACTGGCCCTGAATGGATTAGTAATCTGCTGGATTAGTAATTTCAACCACAGGAGGGCAGGATCCGTGTTGGGAAGGAGGGACTTTGTGGCCCTTAGATGGGATAAACTGGAGGGTGAAGGGAAGAAGAAAGCAAGGATTTCTTAGCCGTGCTGAAACCTTAAGTTGAAATGAGCTGGTCCATTTGCCCACTATGTGCCAAGGGTGGATATTCCTCTTGTATTTCCCTGGGCATATGGAAATGTGTGACGGGAGGAACAGACTTCCACACAGCAGTCAAGGTCATGGTAACAATGCCTTGCTGCTTTCCAGGTACTCCAGGTGAGATCCAGACCTGGAATGGAGCAGCTTTGGCCTGGATGGGAGTTTTCAGCCCTGAGCACACCAGGGAGGCCTTCTCTCCCAAAGCAGGAGGAAGATGCATCGCACTGCCAAGTCACAGAGGCTCTCCAGGCAAATTATTGCTGCTGTGGCTGCTTCTTCATCCACCCCTTTGTCTTCCAGATCCAGATGGGTTGGTTCCAGCATGATCTGGGGCACTGCTCTGTCTTTAGGAAGCCCAGATGGAACAGGCTCCTGCAGGTGGTGGTGATAAACCTTCTGAAGGTAGTTACCTTGGGGTGGGAGCACTCCCTGGGCTGAGGGGACTAAGCAGTGGATGGGGGTGGCCCTACAGCCAGGCAGTACCAATGGGGAGGGAATTGCAGTGCAAGATGTCCATGACAGCTGGATAAAGAGTGAGGGATGGTCTTCCCCTTCTCCAGGGGTTACCTGCCAGCTGGTGGAACCACCTGCACAACCAGCACCATGCCAAACCCAACTGCTTCAGGAAAGACCCTGACCTCAACATGCACCCCCTCCTCTTCAGCCTGGGGAAGACACTCTCCATGGAGGTGAGCATGGGAAAAGCAGAGGTTTTCCTGGCCAAAAGCCCCAGAGGAAGGGGTAATAACAATCCTCATCCAGCTTGTGCCTTGGAACTTGGTGATCTTTCAGGTCCCTTCCAACATGAGCCCTTCAGGATCCTGAGACAATTCCCAGAGTGTTCCAAGGCTCCTGAGAAGGACAGTGCCTGAGTGAGGGTGAGCACCTTGAAGGCAGCTCAGAGGGCACTTGATTTGGATGTTTTTACTTAGTTATTAGTGAGTCAGATGTTCCCTCTGAGCCCTCCTGGCTGGTTGGCACCTCAGCCCTTTGGGATTTGCCATGCACCAAATGCAAGCACAGCACAGCAGCAGATGATTTCTGAATGCTAAATTTTATGGCTTTCATAAAACAGACAAACTAGGAGTAGATCCTGCCTGCTCCATTATGATTTCTGGTATCATCAAGATCTCAATTGCCTTTCCTTTTCCTAGTAATTCTCTGATGAAACGGCCTCGTTGCCAATTAATCAGCCTCTTAAAATAAAGCTGGTAATAAGCAAAGAACCTCCAGCTCTCCAAGGCATGTGGAGAATTCCAGCCCTGCTGCCTCAGAAAGGCTCCTGTAATGGGAGTGACCAAACACCACATACCACAGACAGGCAAAATGGCTTTCAGGGGGTTTGTCTATGCAGGTCATTTGGTGTTTCAGTTTCAGTCCAGAGAAGACAACCCTGAGGTGTTCAAGTTTTGTCTCATTCATAGGGGGAGCTCTGGAAGTCATTGGCTTTACCTCCCTGTGATTTTGCCTTCTGAGGAATTGTAAGCACAAACATATCAGATGGTGTTAAGAATCCTTTTGTGCAAACAGTGAAAGAATACACAACGAAGAAATAAACTGAATTGTGGTGTTTGTAAATGTTTCTGTAATCGAAGGCAAAATATTTGACAAAGCAAGGAGAAAGATTTTTTCACAGGGTGATCAGCACCTTGATCTTGCAGAAATGTTTGGACAGACATTCTAGGACACCTTCCAAATGATGTTGTTTCTGACCAGAATCTTCTCCATGACTCACAAATCTGGGGTACAGAAGTTCAGATGTAGCTTCCACAGCAAACACATCCTGCACTCGTACAATCCTTGAATGGTTTGAGATAGAAGGGACTTTAAGGACCATCTGTTTCCAACCCACAGGGCTGGAACCCACCAAGTTCCCTGATAACCTGTTCCCTCTGAGCACCAACAGCCTCAGCACTCCATGGTGCAGTGATTAGTTTGGGCTTTCATTCTCCTACAAAATTCCAATTATTTGTAAGCACATTGTTGTGACTTTTGAGCACTCCTGTTATCTGCCATGAGCTTTGGGACTCTCTGCTCTGGCCACAGAATAATGATGATGTCTGGATAACAGAGGCCCAAATGGGATCTGCTGCTCTCCAGGGCTTTGGAGCTTTGCAAGAAGAGGGGTTGAATCAGGGAGATTCAGAGGTAGATCTTGATCTGTTCGTTAGACAGGAATAAGAAATACCTTATGAAAGGTCTCAGGCCTCCCAGTGCCACATTACAATATATTTTCATTTTTCAGCTTGGAAAGAAGAAGAAGAAGTTCATGCCTTACAATTACCAGCACAAGTATTTCATCTGTGAGTATCCCCTAAATGAGCAGTGTATCTCCTCCCCCAAAAAAGGGTTTTAAAGATATTCCCATTGAAGTGGCAGCTTCAGAAAGCTTCCCTCATGTCCAAGAAAGTCCACATGAAGAGGAATTGCCCTTGTGTCTCTGTAAGGGTTATATGAAGTAAGTGTTGTGAATCAAGAAGAGGGGAAAAAAGAGATGGGAAGGAAATGAAGTGATGAGGGAAAAAAAGGAAGGAGAGATTATGTGGGTCCATGAAAGGTGGTATATATGGAAGAAAGCAATTTCTTTTCCACTGGAAAGAAGAACTGTTGTTCTCCCAGAAGACTGTTGTGTAAGAGTTATGATGCAGTGCAATTAGAAGTATCTTTCCATTCTTCCCTTCAGTGTTGGCCCCTCTTGCACTCATCCCCTTCTTCCAGCTGACTATTTTCTACTTCTCCATCAAGAGGAAAAAGTGGTTGGTAAGCACAGCTCCAGTGTCTGGAACTCCCCAGAATGTCATGGCATTCCCATTTACTTCTGTTTGGGGGCTTTAATAGAGAAGAGGCTGGCCTGGGTTTGCTGCAGCAAGGCACAACTGTTTAGAAGAGGCTTTTTAGCCTTTTAGCAGATCAAGAGAAGTCAGCAGAAAACTCAGACCTAGACAGAGTGTGATGCCTGCAGTTGGTGGTGGTTGAGAGAGGGAATATTTCAGGGATGCACTCACCTTGCTGCAGAATGGTGCTGTGGAGCTTTCTCCTGATCAGCAAGTCAGAAACCCAGATATCAGAACAGTTTTTAGCTGCAGTTCAAGAGAATGGAAGGGATTTCACCAACAAAGGCTGATTTGCATCCTGGTTGGGTTTCTTTTTACAGGACCTGATCCTGATTGTGTTTTTCAACATCCGAGTGTGCCTCATGTACGTTCCTTTAATGGGATTTAAGAACTTCATGATTTACTACTGGCTGTCCAGGTAACACACAGCACACCTGGGGTGCCCACAAGTGATATTTGGAATCAATGTTGAGCTTCACTGGAATGAGATGAAAAATCAGGGCCACTCACTAGGATTTTCCCAGTAATGAACAGCTAAGGAGCAGTTTAACCTCAGGGTGGTGGTGGCTGCTCAGGAACAGCTGCAACTGCAACCCGAGGAACGGAAAAGCCTGGATTACATAGAAGTGCTCTTTTAGCTGAGATGAGGAGACTCAGCAGAGTGTTTTGGTGGTGAATTTGGAGGGGATTTATTATTGCTGGGTGTGTTTATGTGCCCAGGTACTTGGAGAGCACCTGGTTTATTTGGGTGACGCAGATGAATCACATTCCCATGGACATTGATTACGACAAGAACAAAGACTGGGTGTCAACTCAGGTGAGAAACCCCTTCCTTCTGGAGTGCTGGGTCTGCACCTCTGAGTCACAGGATCATTTCTGGAATAACCAAAGCATTTCAAACTTGGGTTGGAAAACAAGACACCTGGATTTAAAACATCCTGGTTGTGCACTGGAAAGTCTTGATACATTTTTTACAGCACATTTCCCTCCCTGTTACAGGAAAGTACTGATGGTGTAAGAGTCAACCTCCTTTTTAGGCCAACTAAAGGGAGGCAAAGTGGGACTGGAAACTTTTCTTTTTACTCTACAGGGTGCAGATTTATTGCAGATAAGATAAATCTGTAACAATCTGATAAAATACATATATATAATCCCATTTAGTGTGTTCTAAGCATTTCCCCCTTCATTAAGGGAAGAAGGCTCAGCCTGCCTGCTCTAGACTTTATTTAATTCCTCAGGGCTCTCTATAATCCCTGACTTTTCTTACATGGGAGATGAGGGTGGGAAATGATTGCTGGCTTTCCAACATCAGCCTTGCAGGAAAATAAAATCTAAATGATGTATTTTGGGGGTCTTTTTTGCCTCCCAGCTCCATGCAACCTGCAACGTGAACCAATCTGTGTTCAACGACTGGTTCACTGGGCACCTGAACTTCCAAATCGAGCACCAGTGAGTACAAGTCTGGGGACAGGAGTGGGAATAGTATGGGGAGTTGGAGTCATGGAATCACAGAGTGGGTGGGGTTGGAAAGCGGCCTTAAAGATCACGTCGTTCCAACTGCCCTCTGTGGAGAGGGATACCTCCCACTAGAGCAGGATCTCTCTTAAAAGGGAGAAGGGCCATGTGGGATGGGGAGGTTGCCCAGAGAAGCTGTGGCTGCCCCATCCCTGGAAGTGTTCAGATCCAGGCTGGATGGGGCTTGGAGCAGCCTGGGATGGTGGGAAGTGACCCTGCCCGTGGCAGGGGGTGGAACTAAGGGACCTTTAAGGTCCCTTCCAACCCAATCCACTCTTTGCTTCCATGAACAAACCATCTCAGGAGACCTTCTGACCTCCTTCTAGGGGAGGACAGGGGAGTGTTTGGAGCAAGGGAACATTTTGAGCCGGGTGGGGGGACAGAGGGTGGTGCAAGGCAAGCCTCACAATCCCCCTGTCTCACCCCATTCTGCAGCCTGTTCCCCACAATGCCCCGACACAACTACTGCAAAGTGGCTCCTCTGGTGAGAAGCCTTTGTGATAAGCACGGCCTGGAATATAAAAGCAAGACTTTGGTGACAGCCTTTGTCGATATTTTGCAGTAAGTATCAACCAACAGGATGGTTTCACACCCTAATGGCATATGAGGGACAGGCACAGCCAACCATTTCAAATCAGTGTCCACGGAGAGACACTAGGTTTTCCTAAAGGCACTTGAAGTTTTAAAGCATCAAAACTGTTCGTTTTTTCTCTTCCTTAAATCCTCTCAACTCATTCCCAATAGTCAGACTCTGCTATGAATGCCCATGCACTTCAAAATCCCCTTTCCCCATTGAGTCCTGTAACTGCAGTTTGCTTCCCCCAGAGTTGAATGCTGTCCCCTGGTTAAGTGATGTTTTTTCCCTTCTGTTCCTGCAGCTCCCTGAAGGATTCTGGGGAGCACTGGCTCGAGGCATATCTGCATGGCTAGGAGCTGGCAGCTCTCAGGGAGAACCCCCTCACCACCCCACTGCTGCCAGGACCCAGCACACCCGCCCCCCTCCCCATGTGTCTGTGGGCACAGAAGCTCAGGAGCTGGGCAAAATTAATTGCACTAAGGATCAAGTGGAAAAGTGGCCTAAAGATACTTCTCTTTTTTTGCCTTGATCTCGCCATGAACTTTTACTTTCCCTGCTCTCAGTCTCAGAATTTAGAGATGGGCTTTTGAACTGGGGAGAATTTGCATCGGCTTGAGGAGTTTAACTGCATTGGAGGTGCCAACTCATTGCTTCTGGAAGAAGCTTGAAAAGAAATTCTTTATAGTGTCAGAGAAACCTGGAATGCTTTGGATTGGAAGGCACCTTAAAGATCATCACCTTAAAGACCCCCTGCCATGGGCAGGGACACCTCCCACCAGGCCAGGCTGCTCCAAGCCCCGTCCAGCCTGGCCTTGGACACTCCCAGGGCTGCGGCAGCCACAGCTTCTCTGCCTAACCTGTGCCAGGGCCTCACAGTAAAGAATTCCTTCCTAATACCAATGGAAACCTGCCCTCTGGCAGTTTCAGCTCCTGTCCCTTGTCTTGGCACTGCAAGTGCTGGTGAAAAGTCTCTCCCCATCTCCTTCCCAAGTCTCTTGGATCAGCATCAGTGGATCCATAAAATGGGATAGTACAAAGCATGTCAGGGGACACTGGGATGGGGGGAATCTTTAGGGGTTGTTTTTGACTAGATAAAATAAAGATGCAAAGAACAAGATGGCCTGGGTTATGTCCCCATCCCTGCTGATCATGTGTAAACTAATTGTTCTGACTGCTTAGTGTTGTAACTCCTCCAGTTCATGGATTGCATGCTTGCAGATAACTGGGTGCTGGTTCACACCTGCAGGGGCTGATTTGTATAGCATGTATTATTTATAGGCATAAATACATGTACATATTTTAATTGAGTGATGACTGTGCTAATTGGTTCTCTGATGTAGATCAGCTTTGAATAAGACTGAGAATAAGCCTAACCTCTGAGAAGTAGGTCCATATTTCAAAGGTGGTTAGGGCATTCTTGCTTTTATTGAGTTTTATATGTATTAAATACTATCTAAATGGTTATTTCTTGGTGATTCCAAGGAGCTGTGGTTATGGTCACGGACAGCTCTGCTGGTGGAAAGGGTAATGCCCACCTGTGTAGAGGCTCTCCAAGAACTCTACTGGGTTTTGAGAGAGCCAGTGAAAGGAAAAAGTGGGCCTATAGCTGTATATTTTCACTGAGAATGCTTTGAATGTTATGGGAAAGGTGGAATGTCACACAGGAGAGATGAGTGTGGAATAACAGACAAAAGGAAGAGGGGTTGTATGAAAGAACAAGATGTGTGGTTAACACCAATTAACAGCAGGGACAAGAGGAGGGGGGGAAAGCTAAGTGGGGATAACCTGGTCGTTTGGAAAAGCTGGAACAGAAAAGCTAAACACAGGAAAAAGGAGAAATTGTAATAAATCATAGTTACAACTATCAATAAAGCTCTTTGTGATTTTTAGACTTAAATCGGTACCTGCTTTAGGAGGAGTGTGTGACCTCTGATGAATCCTTTGCAAAGGAGTTCTGATTCAAGGATGTTTCCCAACACCGTGCAGAGCAAAGATTGTCCTTTAGAGACAGCTGAGCTTTTTCTGCTGGAGCCTGAGTTGGGCAGCGCCCACCTAAGTGACCAAAAACCACCAAGGCGAGTCAGTAATGGCAAATAATCAGACAATTTGCCCACCAAAACAAAGACCGTGTGGTTCTTCTCCCTGACCATTCACACCCGGAGCTTTCGGGGCCTGAAGCACCCACAGGAGGACGATGTGGAAGATCCTGAAGTGCGATACCAGCACGAACAGCTCCCAGGAATTATAAGCTGGCAACAAGATCAAGGCCCACATACAAAGCAGAAGCAGTTTGGACTTTTTGCTTTTGTGTTTGTTAAAAACACCTCCATTTCTTCTTTTTATTTATGTTTTCCTGTGTAGGTGTGGGTACTACCAAAACAATTCTGGTTATTTCCTGATAACGGCTGGCAGGTGCCTTGGAAAAAGAACCCTGTTTGAAATAAAGCAGTTGGTAAAGAAACTGTTTGAAATATAATTTGGAAATTATTCTCCTCTATATTCCTTCTTGGAAGGAACAATTAACATTGGAAAAACCACAGCCATAATGTGAAGATACATCTTTTGGGGGTGGTTCAGGTTCCTGGGGGATCTAGATCCTTCCCTACTGTCTGCCCTACCTTTAAACACATTTACCACTCATAAAATCATCCTGCCACTGTCAGTGTATTTTATCAGCAGGGTGGTTATTCTTAGAGGCAAATATGCTCCTGTTTGAGGGTTTGGGTTTTCCATTCTGCTGGGGAGGTGCTCAGTGACCCACAGCACCTTATTGTGCCAGCTAATCAAGGTGATTGATTGAAGGTGCTGACACAAGGGTGCCCACTGGGGCTGCTTTTCTGGCCTGGGATGGATTAGAAGAGACTCAGCCTACATGTGTTAGTGAAATGAAAATTAGGGTCATTTTAAAAGCACTATTCCTTGCCTTTTTGGGGTTTTAGTGGCATATAATACCTGAGAAATCTGACAGAAGACCTAGAATCTCCTGCATCAGACTCCAGGGGGGAATAATATTAGATTTGCTTTGGAAGCCTCATTTTCTATAGAAGCCATGCCCGGATGGTGACTGCTCATTCTGGGGTTCTTTCACTTATTTTCTGGCCTGCTTCAAACCTGACAAGGGAATTAACAGCATCAGAAATGGTTTTACAATCATGGGAGGAGTGTCCACTGAGCAGAGCAGCTTCACTCTGCCTTGGCTGATCTCATGCCAAACGTGTCTTTCAGAACTGCCTATTTATCCCTGTGCCAAAAAAAGGTGCTGTGCTGATCCCCACAGGTTTGTCCCAGCCCCACGTGGAGCCCATTGAGCAAGAACAAGCTCATTATGCAAATGAAGCCTATATACTCTGCAAGAATTGCTGCCCACAGGACTCTGCATGGCCTCCATCCTCACCCTAAGTCCATTTTTGTGGTCAGTGTGGAAATGGGGTTTGCTTACCTGGCCATTTCCACCTGTTTACAACCTGTTGGATCAGTGTCATGCTGGTGAAAGCTTCAGGTCCCGGGCTGGGGGGTACCTAAAACAACAAACAGACATGAAGGGGCATAAGAGAGACCATCAGAGCCACATTCCAGCCAGCCCAGTGTCCAAAAGCAGGTGCCTGAAGAAGCGTATAAACCCAGACTCAATAAAGATTAATTCCAGTGTCTATTTTATTATCATCTCTGGACTGGACATGCAGTGATTCACTGGGAAGGAGCAGCTCTGACCACTGAGACAGTGATTTGAAGGGGAACTCTTCTCAGAAATTACTCATTGCCCTCCCACTGATTTACTGGGAAATTGCATCCTCGTGCCAGGAATCCCAAGTACCCATCTAACCTTCTTCTGCTCCTCTAGAATTCTGAAATAGCCTAAAACACTTTGACCTGTTGCAATGAAAGTGAATTTATTAGACTGTGGCTCCCCATGAAGCTGCAAAAGGATTTGTTTTTTAATACTTGTTGAAGTGGGTGTTAGACCCACACACACCACAAGCCAACAAACCAACACCGACCCAACCCAAAAGCAAACCCCACATAAATAACATATACAAAAAAGATCCATGCCATAGGAAACACTTATTTTAAGATTCCCTGTGTTCTTCCTGTGAGAGGAGTCAGTGCATTTTGGAATGTTCTCTCTGGCTTTCTGTCAGAGCCTGCTGGGCTTTCTGCTGCCCTGTTTCCACCCCCCAGCCCAAAGCCCCAAGCCGCTGACTCAGACAAGCTGCTGTTCATCAGCCCTGCACAGCAAGGAGCAAAGTGCTCCTTGGAACAGCTGGAAATACCAGCTGTGGGACACCAGCTGAAAGTTGGATGTTGCAGCATTCCAGATTTGCTCAATGTCAGGGGTGGTGCTCTAAGTTTTTAACCCCAGGAAGGAGTTTGCAGGCTGTGGGCGTGTGGGAATGAAAGACAAGCTCTCAGGGTACTTTTTAACCCCCTTTTTTAATTTGGTAACACAGTGGGTTGTCCCCACTCTCTACCTGCTGGCAGATTTAAACATGCAGAATTCATTCTGCTGAATTGTGTCCTCTTGTAGATGTGTAGAAGATAATGAAATGTCACCCAGAGGATGTCAGGGCAGCAGGCTGGCTGCACATGCTGCTCTCTGGGATGAGATGAAACCCAGCAGTGCCTAATGAGGGAGCAGGAAAAGGACTGAGGGAACTTAGCCCTGACTCACAAAAGATGCTCTTGTGATTTACACTTTGACCATTTCTCTGAACTGTGTCCCCTCCAATGAACCAAGGGGCCTGTGTTTCCTGAGAAATATCAACTCTTTTTTTGTCCCTTTAATCCTCTTAATTCTCTCTATCATGGCCACGAGTTCCTAATTTTTACTACTTGCAATTTTTGCTACCAGTATCTCCTTTTCTTCCTCTAAGGACTGTTAATACACATCCCTGCTGCACTCATCAGTTCTAAGTCTGAACATTCTTGTTAAGGAAGGAACATTAAAGATCACCTCATTCCAACTCCCTGCCATGGTTGCTCCTCCAGCCCAGGTTGCTCCAAGCCCCATCCAACCTGCCCTTGGACACTTCCAGGGATGGGGCAGCCACAGCTGCTCTGCCCAACCTGTGCCAGGGCCTGCCCACCCTCACAGCCAGGAATTTCTTCCCAGTATCCCATCTAACCCTTCTCTCTGACAGTTCAAAACCTTCCCCCTTGTCCTAGGACATGCCCACCCCAGATGGAGTGGTCCTGCTGCCCAGTGTCAGTGTGGATGGGTCATGGCAATTAAAAAGTGCCTTCAATATTTCTCTTAATGAGAGTGACTTTGGGAAAACAAACAAACAAACAAACAAACAAACAAAACAAAACAAAACCAAAAAAACCCACAAACAAACAAACAAAAAACAAAAAAAAAACCAACAAAAAAAAACCAACTATGGATTAGAATTCCCTTTGCTGATTCTTCCTTAGAACTGCAAGCCTTGTGGAGCAAGAGATTCCTGGCATAGGAATTGTCAGGAGCAGCAAGCCCTTCAGTGTGACCTGAGCTCTGACCAGCAAGGCTGAGGTACTGCTGGCTTGTGCAGAGACTCTTTGATTGCCTTCCATGAGTGTGTTGTCACTGTTCAGCTGCATAAGCCAGGGTGTGCCTGGAGTTCTGCTGGCTCTCATGTCTGAAGCTGCTGACAGAATATAATCCCCCTTGTCTCTGCAAAGAAACCCTCTTGACATGTTTCCCACTGATGGAGCTTCCCTGGGGACAGGGCAAGGTTTGGAGGGATTTTCAGTCAAGGCTGTGGGAAGGCAGCTGGGGTTGTCTCTGAGCACAGAATGGTTTGGGCTGGAAAGGACTTTAAAATCATCCAGTGCCACCCCCTGCCATGGGCAGGGACACCTTCCACCAGCCCAGGTTGCTCCAAGTCTCATCCAACCTGCCCTTGGACACTCCCAGGGATGGGGCAGCCACAGCTTCTCAGCCCAACCTGTGCAGGGCCTGCCCACCCTCACAGGGAGGAATTCCTTCCCAATATCCAGTATAAACTTCCATATCCAACCTAAACCTACAGATCATCCTCTCAAAGTGTTTGGCTCATTGCACTGGCCAGCGAGAGTCCACGTGGCCTCCTAAAGCAGGCAGGGAGCTGGAGTTTGACACTGGGAGTGTGAGGAGCCTAAACCTAAATATTTGGCTTGTAGGGAAAATCAAAGGACAAATCATGGGCCCTACAAGTTACACAGGCCCCACAGGTCCCATAGACCATACAGGCCCCATAAGCCCTATGGCTTTCACTGCAATTCTGAACTAAAATAGGAGTGTCTGTGTTTGCAGGGATGGGCAGTCACAGCTTCTCTGGGCAGTCTGTGCCAGTGCATCCAGGAGACTGTTGCTCATTTCTGTGCCCAGACTACAGGCTTTGGTCTGTCAGCAGAAGGGGTTTTGTTTGAAGAGCTCTGCAGGTGAACAGGAAAGTTAAGCAGTGACTAGAAGCTTCCTAAAAGCATTATCTGACCATCCCACAGGGGTATTTTAATGCATTGATCTTCAAAATACTTTTGGGAGCTTCCTATGTGTTGAGGGGAAAAAAAATAAAAGAGAAATTCAGAATAGCAAGTTATAAAGAGGTTGGAGACCTTTGAAGCTGAATGCCTGCCCTGGCAAGGGAAGTGGGCTCAGTCCCTCCCTGTCTCAGCCTGGTCCTTGTGCCACCTGCTCTGTGTGTGCGTGCATCCAACACCCTGTCACAGGATTCTGCTGGGACATCACTGCCGAGGGAAGGGCAGAGGAGGTCGCTGCTACCTGGTAAGGTGGCACCTGAAAAGCCCAGCACTGAGACCAAAAGAGTTCTTGGTTTGTCTTCACGTTTGCGAGGTGGCACTGCCAGGAGGTTTCCTGGCAAGGGGATCTCCCCACTTCAGTTCTCCAACAGCTCAGAACCGCTGTCTGCTGAACTCGGCTCGGAGCTGAGCGGGTCCTTCAGGTCACTGCTCCATCCCTTTAGCATCATTCCCACCTGGAAGCGGGAGCTGTGGCAGCGTGTTCCCTCTGGTGGCCACCGCGCCCGAGTGCACACGGAGCACACGACAGGGTTCTGCCTTGGCTTTTCCAACCCCAAAAGGTTCAATCACCTCATCTCGGAGCGCCATCCTCTGTATTGGGTGTCTTTATTTTTGCCTCAGTTCACGAGTCAGCGGTTCCCCTTTATGACCTGAAGTTGAATCAAAGCTTCTCAAAAAGTTTCAGTTACCACGTGCTTTCAAAAGAGTTTCTGACCAGATGTAGGTCTTTCAAAGGAGTGTTTGACCAGCTGTAGATTTGGAGAAAACTACTGTGCATTTCTTCACCCCGCAGGAAGAAAAACCTCTGTGCATTTCTTCACCCCACAAGGAGAAACATCTGCCTTTATGATTTATTGATATTGAGACAATTAATGAGAGGAAGGCTAGAGAGAGTTTGGACAGAGGCAGGAGAGGTCGAGAAGGGCTATGCATATGGTTGAATCTGAATCTATTGCAGTAGCAATTTTATTACCACAGACAGCACATAAAGAGGGAGGAATTTTGGTGCTCTGAAGCCTCCTCCTGTCCTCTGTGGTAGTTCTTGTACTGACACACTCGTCGGGACCAATTACAGTCTTTGCATTAGATGCCCAAAAAAAATCCTGTCCCCAAGTGCCACATCCACATGGCTTTTAACTCCCTCTGGGGATGGTGACTCCACCACTGCCCTGGGCAGCTGTGCCAGGGCTGGTCAACCCTTTTGGGGAGGAATTTTCCCCCTAATATCCCGCCTAAACGCCCCCTGGTGCAGCTTGAGGCTGTTTCCCCTTGTTCTATCGCTTGCTCCCTGGCAGCACAGCCCGACCCGCCCTGACTCCCCCCTCGTGTCAGGGGGGCTGCAGAGGGCGAGAAGGTCCCCCCCCGAGCCTCCTTTTCTCCAGGATAACCTCCCTCAGCTGTCCCTCCTAGCCCTTGGGGGAGCTGCCCACCCTGGCTGCATCCCGAGAGCCTTCTCTTGGCCAGCAGCTACACCTGCATTGGAGAGCCTGAAGAGCTGGAGGGTCCTGATGTGATGCCCACGGAGGGGGAATTCAGGTGCAATTCCCATAACTGAGGGGTCCAGGCTTCCCCAGGAGGGGAAGGAACAGGGAAAACTAATCCAAAGGCGCCTTCTCGTGGCGCTGCCCCGCCCTTGCACCTGGAAACGGGGCCGCTCCCCTTTCCCAGGAATTCCTCCCCCCCAGTTCACTGCTGGCACTGGATCAGCGGGTTGCTCAGAGCATCCTTGGACCTTTGAGGACACCATCTCCGTACCACAGAAGGCCTCTTTGCTACCAAATTGTGGTGCCTCCTTTTCTGAGAGGGAGAGACTCAGAATTTGGATGGGAGGTTCCTCCTGCACAAGACTCCTCTAAAACCTCTTCTCCAAGGAAAGGAGCACAGGAATAGCTCCACAGCCTCTCCTATGAGTACCCTTTTCTTTCAGTCCATTGTAGAGAAAGTGGACTGGGATGTGGTACCACGGGCTAGGAGCAGGCTTGTGTCTCCTCTGCTGGTTCCCTGTGGTGTCCTGTGTCAGACTGGCAGGGCTGGGCTGACTCCAGCAGCCTAGGCTGGTCCAGCTCACACCTTTGCCTCCACCTGTAGCTCCCAAAGCCTTTGTGTACCTCTTCCAAGAGGGAATGAAGTTGCTTTATGTCCCTGGTATAATCCCTTTAGCTGTAAATTAATTCCTTCTCCTGCTGTCCCAGGACACAGGTCATATTTTAGGATGCAGATCTGCCAGGATAATCCCAGCTGCTGCTAATGTTTCATGCCCAAAGGACAGGACTTGGTTTGGTGCTTAGCATCACCACCCTCTGAGGTTTACGGCCCAGGAGAAACCAGGAGCTGCCCAGGGCTAAGACTAAGCAATTAGCACTCCACTTGCATCTCCAGAAGGATCCCACAGGCACAGTCCAAGGCCTCTGTTTGTCTAATCAAGGATTAGGAGCAATTAGGAGAAGGCAGATGCAATGCAATCGATCTCCTCCCCAGGAGAACACTCTGGATGGAGCATGGAACATCCTAGGGAAACACCGCACTAGGGGAACAAAGCATTTCATCCAGCTAACCAGTGGAACGTAATCCATGAATTCAAATAAGGATCCAGGCTCTGTCCCTCAGTGAGTCTGTCTCAGTTAGGAAAGGAGGGCTCTCAACCCATCTGTTCAGGGGTGTAGCACAGAAAGGAGATGGGCTGCACAAGGAACTTCACCCCAAGGCCACCTTCTTGCCCTGTTCTTCATGCTTTCCAGGCATTCTGATTTCCCCAGTTACTTTTTGAGCCTTTGCTTGCTTCATCTGCCTAAGTTCTAATATTTCTTTACATTTCATAGATGCTTTTCACCTTCTATTTTACCTGGATAGTTTTGAATTGTGCACACTCTGAATAAACTCCCATGAACATTTACTCTTGGTTCCCCTTTGCTGACCCATCATTAGAGAAGGCTGGAGTTAAAATCAACTGGGAACACTTCAAATGTACTTTCACCAGTTTCCCCCTCAATATACAGGTCAGTTTTGAAAGACAAGCATAAAATAGTCCCAAGGGGCAAAAGGATGAAGGTTGTACCAGAGGAGTAAATATAAAATCTCCTGTCTCAGCCCGAAAAGAGCAAACAATAGAGATGTGGAAAAGAGTTTTGCTACTTTCAATTACATTTGTAGGTAAAATTATTAATTTTAACCTTATTGATTCTTTAAAAATTGGTTTTGGGGAAGATAATTGAAAGTTCTGTCTGAAAATGAGAAACTTTGGTTATAGGTAAGAAGGATAAAGAAAACTTTGAGCTTAACTGAACAGTGGGTTTGCCCCTGAGCAGGAACAATGACATACAACCATCTCCTGCCCTTAGGTAATTAGCTAATTATTTTTCTGCTTCCTTATCAAGGCCTAAGAAGTTTTCAACAGATATTGGTTATTCTTTGCACATGCGCAGAGGCACAGGTGAAGGTGAGTGCCCCATGACTGATGTGCCACGGACTGTTTGAGTTGTGGCCTCTGTTGCCCAACACTGGAATGGAAGTTGGTGAACCTGAGCAGCTTCCAGAGGGAGCTGCACTCGTGGGCCTGGGCATGGGAGTTAAGTGGGTGGGTGGGTGTCCAACACCTCCTGCCACCTGGGCAAATTTATGTTCCCACATGCAACTGTAAGCCAAGATACAAATAAACTGGATAAAAATAATAACTTTATTTTATATATATATATATAAAATATAAATGATATATATATAAAATATAGATTATTTCAGATGAATTCTGTTTGGCAAGCAAGAATGATTTGGGTGTTTACTCAGCATTAATTCCTATTTCTGCTCCTTTCCCCTTGGCAGGGAGAAGGGAGAAGAGCCCTAAAGAAAGGATGTGTTGGGATGAAATGTGGCTCCAGTGGCTGCAGGAGAAACAGTGGAATTGGGTAACCCAGCTGGGGCAGGTTGAGCAAGGAACTGGTCCAGCTACAAAATCGAGTTCCTCCCTTTTAATCTTGATAATGGCTCTGGAGTGACAGAGTGAATGACACTCCTCTGCTTTGCTCCCCCTCCTTTCCCTCAAATGAAAGTAAGTTGTTCTCACAGTGAGTGGGTGTCTGGGTTTTGTAAGACAACTCTAAGTGTGGAAAACACCAGTTCTCAGTTGAGACTGGCTGAATAACTTGGGTTTAGGTTCTGCCTCCCTTGGGGACAATAAAGAAGAATCATTTAAACTCGTTCCTAAAGGGGAGGAGATTGCAAAAGTTAATTGTAAGGGAGGAATTCTGCAAAAGGTTATTTTGATTGTTTGATCTTCTGTTTCAGTTGTTTGATTTTCTATTTCAATTGTTTCTTCAAACTTTTTCTCAAAGCACAGCTCCTTCAAAAACTCTGTTATTTCACTTGTGCAAGACAAGATGAAGCAGTAAGATGGTCATTGCCCATAACAAAAGGAAGGAACACAAAGAAAAACAAAGATCAGATCTCAAGTGCTTCAGTTTTCTTTAAATCAAAACTTGTGCTGCATCCAGCAGTGACTTTTTAGAAAAAGAACCTTATCAGCCCAAGCACGGACGGACTCATTGAACTGGACTCATCTTGTCCAGCTTTATAAAGTCAAGCATTGAGTCCAAGATAGGGCCTAAGTTTTCTTGTCAGTGGAGTGAGATAATCATCTCCAGATGTCATTTATGCTGTCCATTTTCTTAAATGATTACAAGGGAAGAATGCATAAATCATTGAGGTCAGGCATTTTAAGACAGCTCAAGCTAACGGACTTAATTAGTGTACTACATCTGAACTCACCTGATGTTCACATCACCCCCTCTGGAGACAGAGGGATGCCATGAAGCACTTTTTATATCTGTGCCACATAAGAGAATAACCCCTAAACCTGATAAAAAGGTTAGTTTGTTAAAGGAAATAATCTGCTTTCAATACAGTGAAATCAAGATGAGTTAAAAGTATATATGTTTACCAACTACTATGTTTAAGTCTATTTTTAGATAGTCTCGTTTCTCCATCCTTAATTTTCAGGTCATTCTGGTTCTGGTTTAGTCACAAACAGAAAAAGAAGATTCTAAAATTACAAGTATTTTTTAATGCAGGCTGCACGTTCAGTGTCTTGTATATATTTAGTGTGATTATTAATACACCTTTTAAAAAATACATGTGTTTGCAGGGCTGCCATGCTGCCTTCATTAGACCAGGAAAATGTCATGTGGCTGTTCAGCCTCCAGAATCATGGAATGGTTTGGGCTGGAAGAGACCTTAAATACCACCCCATCCCACCCCCTTGCCATAGGCAGGGACACCTGCCACTAGCCCAGGCTGCTCCAAGCCCTGTCCAACCAGGCCTTGGGCACTCCCTGCAGACAACAAGGAGGGGAGAAGCTGTGGGGAAGCAGCAGTGCCTGCAAACCACTGCTTTGGTGCTCCTCTGGAAGGGACAGAAGCCAAGAGCAGCCCAGGAACACTCAGAGTGGAAGGGGAAATGTGGTGGTCTTGCCCAAGACTGGGGAAATCTCCTAGAGATGGTTGTGCAAAGTGCTGGTTGCCTGTCCCACAGGTTAATGCACAACTGGAGAGGGAGGGCTGCTTGGGGGCCTGGAGAAATGCTGTGGCGACCACACGAGCAGCAGATGCAAGACCCAAGCACATGGCCAGGTGATGTGTGCAGTATGTTCCTCCAGGAACCAACACAACTGTGACTTATATGTGTATATATAAATTTTGGAGGACAAATGTGATTTCCAGCTGCTCCCTGCAGGAGCCTTTGAGTGCAAGGGAAGACAGAGGAAGCTCTTCTGGTGAGCCCCAGCGAGAGCAGCACATGTTCTGTCCATATATGAAAGAAGAGGCTCCTCAGGGGGGTGTTGTGCAAGGTGCTGCTGTGACTTGTCTGTGCCTGCTGACACACCTCAGATGGAGGGCTGGGTGGGTCTGCATCTTAGAGTATCCACTTAGCTCCAAACACAAAGCCAGACAGAGCTTTCCACACAGGGTGTCTGTGAGGCTGAGTGTGGACACAGCTCAAACGTGTTGCTGGCCTAAAAAGCCTTGCTGGCTCCTTGCACTTCTGCATCTCCTTCTGCTTCTTCAGCTGTTGGAACTCACAGTTCCTCTCCTTTATAAGAAAAAGAGGGGCTACAGTGACATAAAAATAAGGAACGTCCCTCTCTGTCTTCCTTTCCAGGAGAATCAGTGCAGTTTCTGGAGACACTGTCACAAGCTTCTCTATAGATTTGCTTTTGAGTGTGAAAGTATTTTCCAGCCTAAATGATTTCATGATTCCAGGTTTTCCTGCCTTTCCCCATCCTTATCTGTGGTGTGATGGCAACATAACCCTCTACTGACTTTCCACCACAAGTAAGACCCTTATTTCACCTTCTGCACCAGGTAATTGGAGATTGGGTTTGTTCCTTTCCTTTCATAATTCTGTACCATAAAATTTGACACTGATTTGGTTCCTTTCCCTTCATAATTCCAACATATCTAGAGTTTCTGAGCTGTTCCTTCAGCCTTTTCCAAATACTCTCTTCAGCAGAGCATCGCTCTCTGCAGATTAGGAAGGGAAGTAATTGTGGTTATGATATATAGGACTAAGAAATTAAGAATTAAGCTATACTGATCCCACTCTCCCCTAGACTGGCAATGTGAAGTGGAAATGAGCTGAGATTATTCAAGGTACGCTTAAAATACAACCAGTTAATGGACGGGGTGCTGAGGTCAGTTGAGCAATGATGTGACACAGGAACATCTGGAGGACACAAGAATTCCTAAGGGATTTTGGGCTCTCTCTGAGCCTTTTGAGCAGTGCTATATGTAAAGGGATCATCCAGTGCCATCCCTGGCATGGGCAGGGACACCTTCCACCAGCCCAGGGTGCTCCAAGCCCCATCCAACATGGCCTGGTACACTTCCAGGGATCCAGGGGCAGCCACAGCATCTCTGCCCAACCTGTGCCAGGGCCTGCCCACCCTTATGGGGAGGAATTCCTTCCTAATATCCCATCTAAGCCTCTATACCCAATCTAAACCTACAAATCAGCCACTCAAAGTGTTTATCTCAGTGCACTGGCCAGGGAGAGTCTAATTAGTCTCAGTGCAAGCAGTGAACTGAAGTTTGACATTTAAAATTAGGTGTGAGGAGTCCAAACCCAAATTTGGCCTTGTAGGGAAAATCAAAGGGGAGAAACCAAAACCAGGACAAATCCTCTTCACAACAATTCTGAAATAAAGGAAGAGTATCTGTGTTTGCAGTGGGAGAGGGACTGGCAGGTTTGGACAACATTCTAATAGAACTGGGCATAACCATAACTCTGTTCTCAGCTCTTCAAGGGACCAAACTGGAAATCCTTTGGTTGTGAAATACTCTGGCTGGTGTTGTGGTGTTTGTAGGGCAGCTGCTCTCTACGTGGATCAGGGTAACATGAGGGAAAGTCGTGTGGACTGAAGGAGCTTCCAGCTGCTGCATTTACGACCCGATGCCTCCCGTGGGAGGTGATCATGTGGCATTTTGCTGTGACTCTTCCTTAGGCCTGCCCTTTCTGTCCTCTGCTGTAGGGGCAAGGTCACTGCTGCCTGGCCTGGTGAGGTTTGAGGTGTGAGAAACAAGGCTGATGAGGAAATCACTTCCCCATTAAGGTTACAAAATCCATTATGCAGCAGCTTTGAGCATGTGAGCACAGACACCTCCATAATTTCTGTACCCAGCACCTTTCCAGCTTATTTTCCAGTTGTCCCTTTAACTGGGAGTTATTCTGTGCTAACACACCCCGGGAAGCCACATTCTTTGTAGCTTTTGCTCTTCCCTTCCCTGTTCTTGTGCCACAATATTCACAGCTTGCCTCAAAATATGTTTTGAGTCGCCACGCAAGCTTCTCCTCCGTGTTGACATCCACACCTGCCTTGTTCAGACATGCAGAGCTGCATCTTTAGTGCCTCCTCAGCCCTGCATTTGTGACAGAGGACTCGTGGTTGCACTGAGATGGGGGTGTGGCTGTCTTGTGCTTTGAGGAGCAAGTTGGAATGAAGAAAATGGGGATAATGCAAAGTTTTCCTTGGGCTTTAAGCTGTTGAAAGTGAGGAGAATCAGTGGGGGAACGTCTCCATGTGTGTCCATAATTCTTTCAAGGGGTTAAGGCACCCAGCCCGTGCCTGTGGGGGCAGCTATTACCAAAACAGGGCAGAATCAACTCTCCTGGCCAAAAAGGGTGTGAGGTGGTGTGGCACAGAAATCAGATGAGATTGCTTTCTGCTCAGCAAGTCCGTGCTGCAAACCTTGAGTCACACGCCGATGCTTTCCAGGGGGCAGTGGATAAGATCTGCTCTTGAGAAACAGCACGTTACACCATGTGGAGCTGCAGGGATCCAGCTGTGCCAGGGCCACCCGCCTGCTCACACTGGAAAACCTAAACCTGCCATCAGGGTTCCATCTCAGGATCAGTCAGGAGGCATAAGAAACCTTCTAGTCAAAAGGTTCCTACAATTCTGGATGATCCTGCATCAACAGGACCAGCAGTTGGTGGCTGGTGACTGGCCACCAGGACTGCTCCTCAGGGCTCAGTCCCAGGCTCAGGTCTGGATGCAGCATTGGGATGCAAAATTAGCAAGTTTGTTGATGATACCAAACTGGGAGGTGCTGGTTGCTCTCTGGAGGGACAAGAGGCCTTGCAGTGGTGTGTACATACACTGGAGCATTGGGAAAGTGTGGATGGCATGAAATTTAACTTGAATGCATCCAGAGGAGGAGAAAAAGCTGCTGAAAGGGCTGGAAGGAGGGACTGAGGACTTTGGGTTTGTCTAGAGACAAGGAGAAAAGAGGCTGAGGGGGAACCTCATTGCTCTCCAAGTTTCCTGAGGAGAGTAAGAGGAGAGGGAGGTGCTGAGCTCTTTTCCCTGGGCTCCAGGGACAGGACACATGGGAATGGTGCCAAGCTGTGCCAGGGGAGGTTGAGAATGGACAGCAGGAAGTATTTTGTTACTGAGGGAGCGGTCAAACACTGGGACAGCCTTCCTCAGGAGGTGGGTGATGCTCCAAGCCTGGCAGTGCTTAAGAAACATTTGGACAACGTCCTTAATAAGAGGCTTTAACTTCTGAAGTGATCAGGCAGTTGGAGTAAATACTGGTTGTAGTGTTCTAAATGACTAAAGTGGCTAAATGACAGTCCATCCCAACTCAGATCAACTCAAATATCCTATCCCATCCCATCCTATTCTCTCCTGCCACCAGGACAGAGAATGTTCTGCTTGTACATAAATACAGGTGCTTGACCTCCCCATGTCTTTGGTGTCACTCACCCAGCTTATGTTTCTCTGATTTTCCTTTGGGATTGAGCAAAACTATTGATCCCTTAGGAGGTGCAACAGCTCAGTCTGGAAAAATCAAATTTTAATCTGTTTAGCCTTGTCCCAAATGTCTTTTTTTTTTTTTTTAACTTCAGGCTTGATGACAAATTTATTTATGTAAGGGACCATCCTGCAGGTCTGGCCCACTGCACCCTTCTGCAGGCAAAGGAAGGAGGGATTACAGAGTAGAAAGCTGTGGGATGTGTGAGAGAACAAGTGGATATCAGGCAGATGTCAAGCCGGAATTTGATATTTATCTTTTTAGCAGCTGAGATCTTTCTTGTGAAAAGACAGATTGCAAAACCCCAGTGCTGCAAGTCTGGAAATGCTCAGATTTAGGTTAATGTGGGGTTCCAGAGGAAAAGTGGGACCTTGATGCAAGAGTTGTGGTGCAGATTAATGCAGGGCTTGTTACCAGATGTATTGTTCCTTTGTAAGCACCTGCTCTTACCCTAGAAGTTCTTGCTGTTATCAGCATTTCTATCAGAAAATAGGTGTAACAGTTCCTGCTCTCAGCATGTTATGCGGCCTGTCCTGAAGCAGTCAAAGCTCCAGTTAGCCAGGGTTTTCACCTAAGCAGTGAAAGGTCTTAAGAACTTGCAGACTCGAGAGCAAATGAGCACTGAGGGGGGAAAAAAGGCAAGTAGGTGTGTGAGAAATGTTATAAATGTAAAGGAATTCATTCAAATTAATCATCAAAGGCAGTAACTTGGATAAATTAATTCAGCTTTGGTCACATGCTTTGAAAACTCTGTCCCAGTTGTGGGCTCCTCCACCTGGGTGGTTGCTGATGTGGGTTTTGACATGGAATAAAGAGATCACCAACTCAATCACAGCTTTAAATTTTCAAGACTGTGGTCTGTTTTAAAAAGAGAAGATTATGTGGATACTGTGACTGTTGAGGAAGATNAGGAGGGATTACAGAGTAGAAAGCTGTGGGATGTGTGAGAGAACAAGTGGATATCAGGCAGATGTCAAGCCGGAATTTGATATTTATCTTTTTAGCAGCTGAGATCTTTCTTGTGAAAAGACAGATTGCAAAACCCCAGTGCTGCAAGTCTGGAAATGCTCAGATTTAGGTTAATGTGGGGTTCCAGAGGAAAAGCGGGACCTTGATGCAAGAGCTGTGGTGCAGATTAATGCAGGGCTTGTTACCAGATGTATTGTTCCTTTGTAAGCACCTGCTCTTACCCTAGAAGTTCTTGCTGTTATCAGCATTTCTATCAGAAAATAGGTGTAACAGTTCCTGCTCTCAGCATGTTATGCGGCCTGTCCTGAAGCAGTCAAAGCTCCAGTTAGCCAGGGTTTTCACCTAAGCAGTGAAAGGTCTTAAGAACTTGCAGACTCGAGAGCAAATGAGCACTGAGGGGGGAAAAAAGGCAAGTAGGTGTGTGAGAAATGTTATAAATGTAAAGGAATTCATTCAAATTAATCATCAAAGGCAGTAACTTGGATAAATTAATTCAGCTTTGGTCACATGCTTTGAAAACTCTGTCCCAGTTGTGGGCTCCTCCACCTGGGTGGTTGCTGATGTGGGTTTTGACATGGAATAAAGAGATCACCAACTCAATCACAGCTTTAAATTTTCAAGACTGTGGTCTGTTTTAAAAAGAGAAGATTATGTGGATACTGTGACTGTTGAGGAAGATAGGAAAACTGGAACCAAGAGCTATTTTGCAATTAATATTCATTTCCTGGAATCCCCAAGTCAATAGTTTACTTACTAATTTTCCAAACAAGAAGAGGGCAAGGAGAGGGGAGGGAAAAAAAGCAATTTCACAATCTACCACCAGAATCTGGTACAACATTCCATGTGTGCCATGCCAGGTGAATCCCAGGTGACAGAAGCATCCCAAGTGCAGAGCTCCCTGCCAAGGGCTCTATGGAAGCCCCTGCTCCCTTCTTGCTGGGAGTGCTGGAGAACTGAAAATAGCCAAATACTGGGTTTCCTCAGGTGCTAAATATAACACTGACTTTCCTGAAAATTGGTGTGGTTTGGTTGTTGGGATTTTTATTTTTTAATCGTGTTTAAGATTGTGCTTAATTCATGTTTCATCCAAGGGGTTCAGGGACTGTAACAGAAAAAGCTAAACTGCAGAGCAATATTGTATTTCTGGTCAGTCGGGGGTGTATTTTCAGGGGAGTTCTCCCTATCTGAACATGTCCTGGGAAGAGAATGAGCTGGCCGAGAATCCCCCCGTTATGGTCGGGGACCCCCCTTTTGCAGGTACGGCGGGGCTTTGGGTGCTGGGGCTGTTTTGGGGTGCAGAACTGGGGCAGGGAAGGGGCGATTTGGGGAGGACAAAACGAAGCCGGAGCAGCCAGAGCAGTCGGTGGAGCCGGGGCAGGGAGGGGCTGGGGCTGGTCCCTCCCTTAAAATGCCACGGCGAGAGGGATGCGAGACGGGAGGGAAGAGGGAAAGAGGATGGAAGCAGGAAGGCCGGCAGGGCTGGCGGGTGGCGGGCAGCTGCGGGCTGAGGACGGGGACAGGCACGGGGACCCCGCGGGGCTGCGGCGCTTCACCTGGGAGGAGATCGGGCAGCGGAACGGGCGGGGGGCGGCACCGCAGGAGCGCTGGCTGGTGATCCACAGGAAGGTGTACGACATCAGCCACTTCTACCGGAGCCACCCGGGAGGGGCCCGGCTCCTCGCCAGCCACGCCGGGCAGGACGCCACGGTGAGCGGCGCCGGGATGCGGGAGGAGGGACTGCGGGGATCGGGATGGGGGAGCTCGGGGGATGGAGCAGGGTCAGGGCGATGAGGCGGCGCCGCTCCCTGCCAACATCCCGGCATGCGGGAGGAGGGAAAAGCGGGAGACTCGGCCCGTGCGGCGGCGGCGGCGAGATCCATCTAAGTCGAGCTGCTTTTAGTTGAAAGCCATCCCTCCGTGTCCTGGCGCTTCTCTAAAGTCCCTCTCCGGCTCTACTGGAGCTCCTTTAGGTACTGGAACGGGTTCTCAGGTCTCCCCAAGAGCCTCCTGTTCATCCAGCTAAATCACACCAACAGCAGGAGCGAGTCCAGAGGAGGACACGGAGATGTTCCGGGGCCGGAATTCCTCTGCCATAGACAAAGGCTGGGAGAGCTGGGGGGGCTCACCTGGAGACCTGAGAGCCCCTTCCAGTGCCTAAAAGGGCCCCGGGAGAGCTGGAGAGGGACCCGGGACGAGGGATGGAGTGACAGGACAAAGGGGATGGCCTTAAACCAAAAGAGAGTCGATTTGGATTAGATCCGAGGAAGGTATTTTTACAATGAGAGTGGGGAGACCCTGGCACAGCTTGCCCAAAGATGCTGCGGATGCCCCATCCCTGGAAGTACCCAAGGCCAAGTTGGATGGGACTCTGAGCAACCTGGTCTAGTTTTATCTAGTCCTATGATGCCTTTGGGGTTGCTCTTCTCTCCTGATCCTGCCCCTGCAGCTACTGAGAACTGCAGGGACTGCTCACAGCCGGGGCAAGGTGGGGAAGCTGCCACAGGGAGCAACAACATGCCATGGCAACAACAGTAGCTGCTTCCAGAAACATCCTTTAGGGAAGGGGCAGAACCTGGAGGGAAGGCAAAGACAGCGTGCTTTGCCAAGCTGGCATCTGGAAAAGTTCCTGCAGTTATTGCTTGTGGTCCTTCTGACCTTTGGGATGAAAACAAGTGGGAAGAATAGACCAGTTAACACCTCCAAAGACTTGGGAGGTGGGGGCAAAAAGACTTCGGCTCATCAGGTTTATTGGGCTGACTGTCAGTGTAAGCCATGGAAACTCATGGTAAACACAGACAAAACCATTCAGGAAGCTCCTTGGAATTCAGAGCAGATTGAGATTAGTGACCTGCAATTTGGTTTTCTTACCCCCTTCNACACAGACAAAACCATTCAGGAAGTGGAAACCATTGGAATTTAGCATGTGCAGGAGGAGTAGAAAATAGTGACAAATTAACATCTGGACAAAGATGTGAAAAATGTGATTGCTTCCTTGGTGCCTATTTTGAAAGGGAAAAAAGCCCAGGACAAATAGTTCCTGATATTCCACAAATAAGGGATGTTTGAGGCTCAGGAAAAATTAAGAAGATCTCTTAGTTTGACTGAAAGCTTTTAACCAAGAGCATAAAGCCAAGAAAGGTGGTAACTCAGGAGAAGATGAAAACCACAGAAGGCTCTCAGTGAGGGATAGAAAAACGAGTGCAATTAATGGCACAGTATCAGTCAGGGTGACCATGCAAAAGGCTGATGGAGGAGATTGATTTAATCTGGTGTTATGGGTCTTGGACACCTGCAGTAATTGCCCATCAGCCCTCTCCTGGGAGAAGGCTTCATTTAGTAGCATAAAACAGACATATGAAGGCAAAGGCAGCAAGAGCCTGAGGAGTTAGAAAGGTAAATGATCTCCACTAGTGTGCTTCCTCCACAGGGAATGTCTTGCCATGCCCAGCGGGTTGAAATTGGTGAGCTGCAATTTGGTTTTCTTACCCCTTTCTTTACTCTTGTGCCTTTGCAGGATGCCTTTATGGCATTCCACTTGGACAAGGTGCTGGTGAGCAAGTACTTGAAGGCCCTGCAGATCGGGGAGCTGGCACCAGATCAACCCAGCCTCGAGCCCACGAAAAATGTAAGTCTGTTCTCACAACTCAGATCGAATGGTATGCTGAGGTTTGACCTGGTTCCTCTGTGTCTTCCCAATTTCTGAGCTGCCACTCGAAGCAATAGGTGATTATTAGTCTCCAGTCACATTATGGGGTTGAGAATGAGATTCTTATCACTGTAACTCTTATTTAGCTGGGGGCCAGCTGGGCTGGAGGTGCAGAGTTTTCATACAGGCATTGAAGCCTTCCCTGCTGATCCTGGCAAGGCTAAAGATCTCTATTAAGAGGAACTCTTTCATCCAAAGACCTACCACCACAAGGTGGCATGTGAAGCTCATGCACATAAAGTACAATCACCAGCCGAGCCTTCTGCCACTCTCCCCTTGCCGAGGATGTGATGGAAGAAGCTCCAAGGGTTAGGCTGAGGGCTGGGATACAAACTGATGGCTCCTCTGCTCTGTGCACCTTATCAAGGACACAGAGAAGCTGGAAGAGACCAGTGACTCGTGTACAAGCCCAGCTCTTGCCCTCTCAGCCAGATCCTTTGCTCTTTCTTTCCCCCACTGAAGTGAGGTTTGGGTGAAGAGTCTCTGGAGCAGACAATGTGTGACCTTGGTGCTTCCCCCAGGAACTGCTGATGAAGGATTTTCGGGAATTGCGTGATACTGTGGAGAAAACGGGTCTTCTGGAACCAAACCAGCTTTTCTTCTTCCTGCACCTTGTTCACATCCTCCTGCTGGACTTTGCTGCCTGGCTCATTCTCTTCTACTTTGGGACATCCTTAGTGCCCTTTGTTGTCTCCCTGCTGGTGCTGACCATTTCCCAGGTAAGCACTGGAGTCCACAAAGACCTCGAGCAACTTCCACACATTTCCTACTCCTCCTCTTCCTGGCTCAGCACAGTCCTGTGCCACAAGACAACAACTATATATGGAGGGAAAGAAGAAATTCTGCATTTAGGCAGCTCCCCCCAAATCTAGTCTGGGATTCTTTCAGCAGTATATTTTCTGGGAGAAGCCTGGAGAGCATCAGGATTTCACAGTCCCTTTCTGATGGGGACTTTGGAACAGTGTCTGGGAAATGAATCTGGATGTTTCAATGCAAAGGATGGGTGTGGCACCATCCTAGTCTCAATTCCTGGCCTTCTCCCCTCCCAAAGTTTTCTTTTGGTCCTTCCAGGTCCAGGCTGCATGGTTACAGCATGATTTAGGACACCTGTCAGTATTCAGGAAGGCCAAGTGGAACCACTTGCTGCACCAGTTTGTGATGTGCCATTTGATTGTAAGCACCTGATCTGGGAAAACTGCTGGGATTGGATGGTTTTGCTGTAAAAGTGTGTGCTGAAGACTCTGGGAGGGATTCTGTCCCAGCCTGGGGGAAGGAGGGGAACTGGAGAGAACCTGGCTCTGAAAGCTACTCAGCACTGGGAGAAGTAGGGGGACGGAGGAGAACCCAGCTTAGAAACCATCACACTTTAACCAGTCTGTTCTTCATTTCCAAAGGGGGCATCAGCCAAGTGGTGGACTCTCCTGCACTCCCAGCACCACTCCAAACCCAACTGCTTCCACAAAGACCCTGACATCGATATGCACCCCTTCCTGTTCACTTTGGGCAAGAAACTCTCAGTGGAGGTCAGTGTATGTGTGGGAAGAACAGCCCAGTCAGCAAAACCATGCTGGAGCACAGGGATCTCCAACTGAGCTGGGGTGGCAGCTTCTGCAACAAGATGGCTTTTAGCTGGCTCCGCTTTCCTCCCAGTTCACATCAAATCCCCTCAAGAGTTTTTTAAACAGCTGACAAGTTGTAGAGAAAATTGGCATGATGTACAGGCCTCATATACTGGGTGGAAAATCCAGCCCTGCTCACGGTTACAGAAGCTTAATGACCTGCTGAAGCCCTTTGGCTGTGCATCATCACTTCCTGAAGCCCTGTCACAGCAGTGAAATATTCCTCTCCTTGGAAGGCCTTTGCCATCATGAAACTGTCATTTAAGTGCACAGAATCAGAGAAGAGAGTAGGGGAGGGAAGGAGAGAAATACATCTAACAATTTTTGACTGAAAATACAGTTTAGCCTTGAAAGATCTCATTTTTCACCAAGTGAATTATGAATGGGGCAAGCACATAAACCCAAGGAAGCTCACCAGTTAATATTCACCTCTGTCCAGGCTCAGTATTATTTTTACCATAACTTAAAAGATCACACAATCTTTTAGTGGATGAAAGGCATCATTAATGCAATGAGGGTTTATAGAAAACATTCTGTTTGTAAACTAATAGGAGGGAGACAGAAGGAATAAGGTTTGTGGGAAGTGTGCAAGAAGGTGTCGCTGGGGAAGAAAAGGATGTAAAAGAGAAGTTACCTGTCCTAATCTAATTTCTTAGTTTCCACTCAGTCATTTTTTTTGTTTGCCTCTTTTTTCTCCCCCAGCTTGGAATGAAAAAGAAGAAGTACATGCCCTACAATCACCAACACAAGTACTTCTTCATCAGTGAGTACCTCCATTCTCCTGCAATATCATGGGGGGATATTAATGGGGCTTGTAAGATTCTACTTTTGACCTGTAGAAGTGGGGCAGAACAAAGGTCCCTGTGCCAAAGAACCCAATAAAACAACATATTTAGTAAGACCTGAGTGGGTAAAACCCCAGGTAACTGATCTGACCTCAGAACTGCTGCTGCTCCAAGACCCCCAGGTCCTTTCCAGCCTGAATGATCATACCTGTGTGAGACCAGATTTCTGTGTCCTTTTTGACTTGAAACACATGGATTTGATTTCAGAAATTTTGGCCAAACGGTTTGAACTTGTTCCAGGGTTAAAAAAGCAGTGGGGCATATTTTTACCAGGTCAGCTTCAAATTGTATGGCTTTGCAAATGATCTACTTGGGAGGAGAAAAGAAGAAAGTCTCTTAACTCCCTCATCAAGGAAGCTGAGGCTGCAGGGGCTGTTTGGGAACTGTAGAATAGTGGTTAACAAAGCAGATAAAGAGGGCAGAGGAAAAAGTCAGAATTTCTCCCCTGTCAGTGCTCACATCTCTAGTCTCTCTCCTTCCCTCTTATTCCCATCTCAGTGAAGTCTGATGAAGCTTTACTCCTTTTGCAAAGCAGCCCAATTCAACACAGGACAAGGTGACAATCACCTTTTGCCCCTCTCCAGCACAGCCTGAAGTTTTCTTCTTGCCTGAAGAGTGGGTGCTATGAATTTGCACCATAAAACCCAGCAGAAACGGGCACTTGGGTTTGAGCCATTTGACCCATTTCTTTACCCTTAATGCCCGAAGGAGGCAGGAACTGCAGCCCAGCAGTGTCAGCTCTCCCTCTTCTGGCCAGACAGGAGTAGCAGGGTTAGCTGGAATGTGCCTCTCAGACACACAACTCCATGATACCTGGTTGAAGAAGGTCTCCTAAATCCTCCCACAGAGGCTCTGGGCTACCACATCTTCCAGCAACATTCAAATTTAAACAATAATCTGTGTGGAGCTTTGTGGGGGTTTGTTTTGGGTGTGTTTGGAAGGTCTGATTTGAGTTCTCTAACCCAACCCATTCCTGGTAGGGAGGGATATGTATTCCCACTGCTCCCCTGCTTTGAACAACTGAATGGGGATAAGCCAGAAGTGCTTTGGGCTGTGGGAGATGCCTCTCAGAACACTCCTCTGTGGCTGCTCCTCACTGAAAACTCTAAAATGAGGTTTGTAAGAACCATCAGATCATGGACAGACTCAGACCCTCAGCCCAAGACAGTCCCAGTGATAATGGATCTTTCCTTTGCAGCTCTCCCACCACTCCTGTTTCCCACCTACTTCCACTGTCACACCTTCTACGTTGCTTACACAAAAAGGTATTGGGGGGTAAGTACTGCTCCTTGAGGGACCAGCCTTCCTTCTGAGCTCTGGCCAGAGCTCAATGGATGACCTGGGGCTATAAAAACCTCCTTACTAGGTGGGAAAAGACAGATCCATCTCTTACAGAAGCTCTCAAAAAAGTAGCATTAACCTGTGTTAATTTGAATTGCTCCTGACTATTCCATTCAGGAAAAAGCTGTAAAAGCCCAATGTAAATTATTCTCCTGTACATGTGACATGAAGCTTACAAAAAGGTTTAAGCAAATGTAAATTAAGTCGGTTTTTTTTTTTTTTCCTTTTTTCTTTTTTTTTTCTTTTTGTCTGTTTTTGGCAGGACTTGGCCTGGATGATGACCTTCTATATCAGATTCTTTTATACTTATGGATCATTATTAGACATAAAGAGTGTTCTGGCCTATTATTTTATTTTCAGGTGATGTCTCTTTAGCCTTTCTCTACACACTCTTTCCCTCTCTACCTGCATGCCTTTGTCTGCCTTGGCTTATCTTTCTACATAATCCTTTACCACCTCATTTTTTGGCTAAACGTTCTAGTTCCATGAAGTTAAACTAACACTCACCTGCTGCTCAATTGCCAGGACAAGTTTTACAGTGCTGCAGCAGCACAGAGGGTTCACTGGGTCCTGACCAAACTGGGAAATACCTCCCCTTAAATACCACTCAGTGCTTTGGGTGCTGGGTCTGCTGCTGGTTACAGAGAACATCTAACCCAAACAGCTTCCTCTGGGCTTGAATGGATAACACACCCTCCACTTGGATCATTTCACTGATTTCAATCAGTTTGGTCCTTGGCTATAGATAAAACAAGCTGTCAGTGTTAAAACACCTTAAATAACCAGGAGTTTCCCAAGGAAGTACCAAACTTCCAGGGTTTGGAAGTTCTTCCAGGGGCTGCATTAGCAAGGCTGGTGTCCAGCCACGTGTCTGTGAGTGTGGCTGTGCTGTTCTTTCAGTGCCTCACCACTGCCATGTGGAGCTGACACTGGATTCTGGCCTCTGCTCTGATTGCACAGGATGCTGGAGAGCATCTGGTTTGTCTGGGTCTCACAGATGAACCACATCCCCATGGAGATTGACTACGACAAGAACTTGGACTGGATGTCTACTCAGGTACAACATTTCCCCATTCCCAAGCACTGTGGCCATACAGATACAAATTGTAACCATGAGAGAAGCAGGACTGCTGTGGCATTAAGGGAGAGAGCTGTTGGTCACTGGGCAGGGAAGGTTAGCAGGGCAATGGGGAAGGAGGACAGCAATGACACAACTGGGGGCAATCTAAAACCAAATGCAGGTCCCAGCTCTGGCTCCTGCACACCCCCACCTCCTCACTTAGTGCAAGAGCCAACTCCTGGCTTTACCGTGGCCCAGTTTAGCCAGTCCCTGCTCATCAGCTGGCCCAAAAGCTGCAGCAGGATTATGATCCCTGGCTGGAGGTAAACTCAGCTTAGGGAGAGGTGAGAAAGGCTGCAGTCACCAATCTGGACTGACTTTGCCCTCCTTCATCAGGTCCTGGTAACCTGCAACGTGGAGCAGTCGCTGTTCAACGACTGGTTCACTGGGCATCTCAACTTCCAGATTGAACACCAGTGAGTGCACGTGCCAACAGAGCATTTTCTTACCTCCTTTGGTCTCAAAAGAATTTTTTCTTCTCTTTTTTGCTTTTCCCTATTCTTCTGTCCTCTGAATTCTACAGTAATTGTAGGGTACCACTGTGTTTGTCTTTAAAAAGACTGAAAGCCCTCGAGATAATCCTCATATAATTCAAAACATTCACGGGGTTCACAGGATGACAAGGGAAAATGGACCATGGGCAAGACTCTCGCAACCATCTGGGCAGCAGCAGGGTCTGTCAAAAGGAGTAGTGTGTAAGGATTGCTGGAAACATCCATGTTCAATCCCCTGTTTTCTAGTCTGCCACAGTAGTGTAAGCCTACCTATGCTGACTGTGCTGTCACTCGAGAGACTGAGAAGGATGGGCTCATCTCTGTGCTGTGCCAATGGTTGCTCCTGGAAGGGCAGAGTACTTTCTTCCATAAGCATCACTTCATTTGGAGACATGTTGCTTTGGAGGTGCTAAACTGTGGGGGAAAAACAACAGGGGGAAGGAGTAAAGGCAGGGAAGTTCCTTGTGCTGGGAGCAGCCCCAGATGCTCAGTGCGAGCTGGGTGCTCCTGAGGACTCCTGAATGTCAGCATAGCATAGGCAGGACTTCTCCTGGGGCACTGGAGGAGAACCTGCCTGTCTCATGTTCACAGCCTGTTCCCCACGATGCCAAGGCACAACTACTGGAAGGTGGCCCCTCTGGTGAAGTCCCTGTGTGCCAAGCATGGCATTGAGTACCAGTGCAAGCCCCTGCTCACGGCCTTTGCAGACATCGTGCAGTAAGTAAAGCACACAGACAGGCAAATGGCTTGCAGGGGGAGAACCTCACCAACACCCCCCTAAGCAATGTGTCCTCTCTCCCCCTCTCCCAGCACCCTAAAGGACTCAGGACAGCTCTGGCTCGATGCCTACCTGCACAGATAAGAAGCCAAGGCTCGGCGGTACCATTCAGAGCCTGCCATGTCTGTGTTCCCAGCAGAGCTGAGGGGCAGCAACCACAAGGGACTCTGTGGCAGAAGAAAAGAAGGATACCATTCCAACTGGGATGAAGCCACTAGAGTTTTACTTCTGGTCTTTCCTGGGGTTTTGGTTCAGGTGTGTCAGAGTGGGGAGGGCGAGCAGAAGGTGAGTGGTCAGCACAGGGAGCAGCTCTTTGCTCAATGTGTCTGAGCATTCCTGAGCCTGGGCTGGGGTCAGGCTGGGGCAGCTGCACACACTCACCTTCATGTCACAGGCCTCTGACCATGGCCTTTAGGTTCTCCTCATGGTGGGGGGGGGGCTTTAATACAATTGCTTATTTCAAATTGCAATCTGAGCTGGTTCCAGTAACGTGCTTAAATCAAAACAAAGTATAACAAGCAACCAATCCCACTTAGAGTGTAGCAAGTGCACAGGGCAGTTGAATAAATAAATAAATATAATGAGTTAACATAATAATAAATTAACAAATAATTAAATAAGTGTAAATGGCTTTCCATTACTGTTCTCAAACAATATTCCTCTAGTCCTTCAAGCCACATTAGCTGTCTTCATTTCGCAAAGCTGCTACTATTGTAGTAATTCCATATTTCTACATATTAAGAGACAGCTGTTTCTTATTTTACTGCTTGGTACTGCTGTCTATATTGTGATCATGCTATAGAAAGATAAAGCAGAAGTAAAACAAGTTAGCTATAGACATGTGGTCAAACGGAAAAGCTGCTGTTGCAGCTAAACCAAATAAAAAGTCACAGGTAAAGGATTAGACTGAGAAGTCTGAGAAGGCTCAATTTTGAGGCCTTGCAAACACAACACAAACTTGGCTCCAAGAGCAGTCCTATCAACCATGGACCCATTATAACAGTTAGATTGCTGTTACAACCGATAGAACCCATTTCAGAATTTCTGCAGTTGAAGAACATTTCTCTGGCATGTGGACTCTGCTCAGCTGCTCTTCAGAGTGTTCTCTGTGTGTGTAAACATGACCCCAGACCACTAAAAAAAAAACCCACGATTTGAGGATTGGGGTTTTTTCACTAAATCAAGAGGCAACTTCTTACTCGTTAACCTTTGTCCCAGAGAGGGAAGTCAAAATACAAACTTTTGGAGCTTGCTCAGAAAGTCACCAAGTTTCTAAGCACCTGAGGACCCGGGGGTGGGGGGGTCAGAGAGCTTCCCTTTCCAGCTCAGAGTTTGGATTACAAATCAAACCAGGTGAGGAAGGTGGGACAAAGCAGGGCAAAGGGAGAACTGCATCACTGCTTAGGCAAGTCTGGTTGGTAGGAACAACAGCCACATCCAGTGGTGCTCTCAATCCAAGACTAGACCCTGGGTACTCTGTAAAACAAACAGCCAGCTGGACTCAGGAAATGGCCATAGGGGAACAGAAATGCAGCATCCAGCCCCATGGCTTGAAGGGACACATGGAGTGTCCTTTGGGTGTCAAAACTTATTAAGCTCAAGCTTCTTAAAGCAGGTTTGGGAGTTCGAGGGTAAATGGAATTACCTGCGTGGACTCTGATTTTGGCTGTGCCAGGCAGAAGGTGAGTCAGGGAAAGGGGCAAGGCCAGGCACTTGGAATCACCCTGAGAGGAGGCAGTACCTTGCCATTCATTAGTAAGAGAGGCTGATTTGGTCTAAACTGAGCTCCACAGCACTCAGACCCCGAAATAACAGACCAGCTGTTGGAAAGGGGACTGTGGGAATCACAAAATCCCAGTATCAGCACTTACAGCCACTCTACAATAATATAAAATCAGTAGCCAGATATCTCAGAAAGTAAAAAGATACGAAAAAACCTCTGATACAATGAATGGACTTTGTGTTTTTTATGCAATGATTAAATTGCATGTGCTGTGCTCAGCACTGGCTTTTACTTAAAAACCTTTAACCCCTGCACAGGCAGCCAGAACACATAAGAGATTTGCTATTAATCCACTTTCTGCCTTGGAAAATGTGCCATTATGTTTAGAAGTCAACAGCACAAAGGCCAACTCCTGACCTACAGGAGCTAAAAGCAGCAATTCCCAAATACTCTGTGCACTGCAGGAGTCACAACAGCATCAGTTACCCACTACATTGAAAAGTCATTTAAAATTACCTTAAGTAGTCTTTGAAAATGATTTATTGGGTAGATGAAAGGCCTGATTTTGTAGACCACAATTTGACTCTCAGACCTTAGACATCACTGGGCTGCTGGTGCAACTTGCAGTCAGGACCCTGCAAGTCAAAATGCAATTACAACTAGAGAACTGCAAATGTTTCTAGCACAAATGAGAAAGGATGAAAAATGAGATGATGGGCTGTGGATAAATATGGAATAAAGCCTAAAAGCAGTATGGATCAATGCCAGGGCAAACAGGAGCAGCTGCCATGTTTGCCCTGGATATCTTGGACCAATCTTATCAGGAACAGCCCCATATGAAAGGCTGCATTCCCTCAGGAAAATATTTGAGAGCTAGCTGAGATTTCACAAAGGTATCAGTGAGGGCCACAGGAGGGAACACATGCAAATTACTTATATAAAAACCAAATGAATAAACCAACCAAAAAACTCACCCAAAAAACCCTCTTGTCTAAAGGAATTATGGTACATGAAAACAGGGGGAAAGTAAACCCAGCATCATCAGTGGAATATCTTCTCAAAGGTTAAACAAAGACGAAAATAATACAAAATATTAACTGACTTATTCTACAATACACCCTTGATTCTTGAAACTGTGAAAGGTAAACTCTCTTCTTTTCCAACCATCACATCTTGGAATCAGAGGTTCAGGAAAGACAGTTTCCACTGGAAGTAACAGCGAGATGTTGAATGTAAAGTGAAGCAGTTTTTCCAATAAAAAAATCTCTCTGGAAAAGGGTCTGTTTTAAGAAACAAAACCGTGCCTCACAATTTCCATTTTACATATGGCACCTCGTGTTCCCAGCTGGATAGCAACTAAGTGACATAAGCACAACAAAAAACCCTAAACCAAAAGCTGTGTGTGTTTAGATGTTGACAGGCCTTTGCCAAAACTGTCAGAGTGTAATCAGAGTGTTTATTTCATGGAAGGGCTACAACCAGTTCCTCATCCTGCAGCCCTCACAAACTGGTACATGCACATTATCAGATGCAGAACTTCACTACAAAAAACCTTGGAAATGCTTTAACTGTAAAGAAAGAGGAGCATTTAGGCAGAGGGCTGAGTGCCTGAAGCCCTTTGGGCTCTGCACACAGGCAAGAAGCACAGCAGGGAACACGAGCAGGTTCCTCCATCCTTGCTTTTCCAGCTTCTCTCCACAAAATCAAGAGTGATGAGACCTTGTAGACAGCACAATGATGAAGCAGAGCTACATATCACATCAACATTGATGCTCCCCCTCAGCTCAAGCCACCCCAAAAATAACAGCAGACTCAGTGCCTGATTTAACTGGGTACAGCAGAAAGATTAGAGGGCAAAGTGCCAAGTGAGGCAAAATGCACTGAATTTCTGTTCAAGATTCCCCCTCTGGGCAAACTTGGGATTGTGTCATTTAAGGGCCTGAGCAGAGGTGGCTGCAGCAGGTCATGAAGACCTTGGCTCAGGCAGGGTCAGCCCTTCCCTCCAGCACCCAACAAAAGAGGATGTCTGGCCAAGCAGGCAGTTCATTCTCCATGTTCTTCTTGGGTTTGTTCTACCAAGACAATGCCGAGGTGAAGAAACAGCACATAGAACTGAGCTTTGTAAAAGTGAGGAGCAAGCAAAAAGAAGGCTGGAGGTGACCAGGGAGGGTGAGGGCACTGCAGGGCATGGAGTAAAGCAAGTCAAAGGGGAACAGAGGGCTGGACATCCGGATTCAGGTCTGCCAGGGGTTCCCATCTCCCAGAGACTTTCTGACACAGTCCAAACAGAGTAAGACAAACCAGCTTCCACAAGAGCTGTCCCCTTCTCCTTCACACCCCTGCAGGGCAGCCCAGCAGCAGCTGCAAGTGTCAGCCACCTCTGAGCTGCCATCTCATCCAGCTCCCAACCCTTGAAGGCTGCCTTGAGGCACTTGGGCTTCTCAGTCTTTCTGGGGAGTGTTGCAACTGCAACTCAGCCTGAAAACACCATCTCTCATCAATAATTCTTACAACACACACACACACACGAGGTCACAGATTCCCAACATTTCACTGTGGATAACAGGATCAGACCACAGTTTGGGTTCCCAGGTGTTTGCTTGTGGAAAGGTGTATCCATTTGGGTGTCAATCCTGAAGCAGCAACCACAGAGAGGAGGATTATTGCATTGGGGAAAACAAACTAACAGTAAAATAATAACAAAGTTCCCAAAACCGGTCCAAGTTTTGAAATTGGGAGACTGGAAGAAATGAGCCAAGAATAAACATTGCCCTCTGCTGACACAGCAAGTCTATATAAAGCATTTATCACGTGCTATGAAACGGGAAATGAAAGGGTGTTTCTGACTTGGTCCATTAGGGATTCTCAGTATTGGAATCACTGGAGCCAAGTAAGTAAAAAACCACCTATAGTCTTGTAATAATTTCAATTAAATGGATGAAGATCAAGGGGAATTTCTGAGGTTTATAACAAGTTATGAAGACATTGTGTTCCTCGACCTCCTTGATCCACCTGCTTTGCTCTGGGAAGCAAGATGCAAAATTATTTCTTCATCATCAAGGTACAACTCTCAGTTTACCACCGTATGAGACCTCCAAAGAAATTTCAGCCCAGCTCCTGAGAGATTTCCAGCTGCTCTGGGCTTGGAGTTGGGCTTTGGGTGGAACTCCAGCGTGACAAAGCCCAAGGTTTCATCACACAACCAACTCCCCAAAGCTCTGCTCAGCAATCCAAGCTGCACAGGTGTCATCATTAACAGGATACTTACTTAATTGCTATTTTCACACCACTGCCCTCACTCTTCAGCCTTGATTTGCTTTCCCAGGCTGTGTTACTGTGCACCCCTTTGCTTTTGTAAGCTCAGGGCTTTTTCAGGAATATTCCGCAGGCTGACTGATCCAAGCCCACAAGTGAAATGCTCCTGAACAAGAAGAGCCCAGGACTCCTCACGTGAGAGGAACTTCCATAGGAAAAGGGCATTGCTGTGGCACAAAAGAGGAACGTGCTGGATTTGCAGGTAGCTCAGACAGCTCTTTGTGAGATGATGGCACAGCACAGACTGAAGTCTGCAGTTCTTCGACTGGATTCAAGAGCTGAGTGAAAATCCTGCAATTGCTGAAACACAAACCACAAGTGGGGCAAAACCTCCCTAATTCCATGCCAAATAATCAAAACAGAGTCTTGGTTCTTTTCCAGTTCTGGCCAAAACGGCCTTAGGCAACTGCTTAGGTTGCTCCCTCAATGCCAGCCAACTCAAGGCTATGCTCAAGTCCACCTTTGTGTCATGACCACACAATTTGGAGTCCAAACATGGGGTCAGATTAACTTCCGCAATATTGCCTGGGGGGAAAGGTGAAGCTTTACCGTGCCCTGCAGGTCTTCATGTAGTGTGCTGTTAGCAGGAGATAAGAACACACCACACCGGTTTGATTCACTTGTGAGGAGCTGGTCTGAAGCCCCAAACCCCAGAATGAACTCCAAGCGCAGCAAAGGGTCAGAGCAGGGGCAGAGATCCCTGTCCAGCCTGGTCCGGGACACTGCCAGGCCTGGGGCACCCACGGCTCCTGCGGGCAGCCTGTGCCAGGGCCTGCCCACCCTCCCAGGGAAACAGAGAGAAACCGCCACAGCCCACTGCAACAAACGTCATTGGGCAATCTGCTCGGGGTTTTTGCATACTCAAGTTCAAACACTTTGGGAAAGGGAAAACAACTGGGAATGAAGGCCCGTAAGGAGAGATACCCCTGGAGAAGGTGTAATAGCCAAAGCATTAGTTTCAAATTCATTCCCAGTGCCACTGTTATGGGTGTGCATCTAAAACCAAACAGTAACATTGAGCAATTCTCCTTTACAGATCACTGACAACTGTAATGAAACAACCTGTCAAAGGAATGTCAGGTTTTAATTGAGCAGAACACAAAGTCAAAACACAAGTGAGGTCGTGTCAAGTCAACAGTCTTCTTCATTCTCACAGTAAGTAGCTGCAAACGGATTTATTGTCTTATTTATTTGACGGAATGGCATTATTGTTCTTCCAGTGTTGCCCAACCCTCTCAGCAGCTTTTGAAAAGGCCAAGTTCTCTGTGTAACAGGTCATGCTCAGTTTAGCAGCACAGCACAGGCCATTTAAAGCACAGCTGTGGAGCTGAAATGGGAGTTTTCAGAACAAAGGCAGCTGCAAAAGGCACATACAACTCACCCAGCCCATGCCATGTCTCCTCACCACGGCACAGGATGTTTCCTCTCTGCTCCTCATTCCCCAGCGCTTCCTTTCCTTTTCTAACTTGACACCATCCAAGTCTCAGCCAAATCTCCACTCTACACTAACAACTTCTGCTGTCATTTAATGATGGTAATTGGTGGGCACGGTCTGAGACCTCACAATGTCTCACAAGACACGCAGTTCCTCACCTGGGAAACAAAACACAGGGATTTAAGAATCAAGTGGTGCAGCCAAAATAACTACACTTGGAAACTGGTACAAACTACCCCAAGCTTCACCAGCTTCTGCACCACCTCCAAAACAAGCAGAGGAAGGTATGAACTCCCTAGATTAATGCATGCCATTTGAAGACATTTGCACAGAAAACATGTCACCAAGAGACTTTCAAATTCAGTTTATTTCAGAAATAAGAGAAGACAATATAAGTCACTTAGCAGATACAACCAAAATTAAGAAGATTAGGCCTTGTTTACTCTTTCCCAAAGATCATTAGGATGCAATGTTTCAGGCAAGAACTATCCCCACCCAATCATGCATTTCTTTCAGCTCCCACCAGCCTGATCAGCTAAAAATCCAATGGAATTCCAGAATACAGCAGGTTATCTGTTGATACTATTTTACTGCACCTCTATCCCAGCTAATTTGTCATAATAGGCCAAGAGATAAATGAGTTGCAGAAAAGCAGCTTCCTCCTTAATTGTCATTAGTAGCTTTTTCTTTTAGCAAGCAGCTTTCTAATTTACTGAAACAGCACTTGGTACCTACTCTTCTCTACCTGCCATCACTTCTTGGAATTCACATCTAAATGCCAGATCAGGAAGCAATCCTCTTGAAAACACACCAGGACTGACACAGTAGAGTCCTCAGTATTGGAAAATCCCTCCCCCAGATTGCCACGATTGGCAGTATTTATCACACTTGCCTGAGTTAAGAAAAGCTGTGCTCTGAAATGCTTGGCACTTAGCTTGGGCACAGAACTGGGTTCCAAAAATCTTCTGCACTGGATTTATTAGGTAGCATCACAACATGCTTAAAATCAGGTTTGCTCCATGTTTTCTTCATGCCTACATTCGTAAGAACTTGCCACTTTGACATCTAACTCGGAAAACTACCTCTGGCTTGATTCAGAAATAGCATTGTAACAACAGAATTTCAGGAACCATTTGGAATATTTTTTTAAGTCCTTGAGCTTGGACTTGGCCAAGATAAACATATTTGTGCATTTGGAGGCTCATTTAGTGTCACAGTATTTTTCCTCCTTAAATTCTTACAGAGCAGAACAACTTACCCCCCTAGCTCTGAAAGGATTGTAAGATGTAATCAAATAAGTTGAGCAGTGTATGGAAGAAGAAAATAACCTTTCCTATGCCCCTTATGTCATTTATATCCCAACTTAGCATTAGCAAGAAAAGATTATCTTAAAATATATGCTGGGAGTACAATTTATCTATCTTCAGATTAAATTTGTAGCTGACTTCATTTCTACCGGAAGCAATGAGACATATCAGTATTTTACTCCAACTGCTGCTTCTGAAGAGACACAACTGAAATTTCAAGGATGCATTCACAAATACTCACAGGTAACTGTTGTTTAAGAAATACTGAGCAACACCAATTCTTCAATATTACAAGTTTATCCAGAAGGATAATCACAGTGCCAGCACAGAAGCCCTGCTGTGTGGTTTAGCCAGGAAGGTTTCACACAGCAATAAAAATCAAACTGGATTTGGATTAGAAGAGAATTTCTAACCACAAAGTGCCTTCAGAACACCGTATCAAGCAGTAAAGCACCAGTGTTGAAAGGCACTGTTGAGAGGATGATTAGCATGTGCTACCTGCTTTCCAATCAAGATACAAGCACTTGGAAGATCACTAAGTCACACCTGTAAAACACTGCCGTGTCTGGGCCAAGATCTGCTACATTCATGACTGTGCTCGACAGCTTCTTGTGCAGTTGGAGGGCCGGGAAACTCGTGCAGCCAATCTCTGCAGGACGGGTCACAGGTTGGACCTCTCTTTGACAGACACACGAGATGTGGACTGTGTGTAGGTCCGAATTACATCCTAAAAAGGACACAACAGCTGCATTAGCATTAGAGAACTCCAGGGGAAAAATGAGGGCTCGAATCAGCAAGGCTGTTGTTCTTCAGAGCAAGCACTGAGCCCAGGAAAGGCTTGTGGAAAAGCCTCATTACCATTACAAAGAATGGGTAATTAACCTGAACACAGCACACATCACACACAGTTATTTTCCAGAAGCTTTACAAACCCTAACTGACACAACCTAATTGTACATCACGGGTTAACCAACTTTCAATTAAGTGTCATTACACTGATGTTTCCTTATTTTGCAATTCCACATGCACTGATTCCACATCCCCTTTCAATTCCTTTAAATTCCACATCCCCTTTAAATCAAATGGGAATCCAGGCCAATTTCTCACTTCATTGGATTTACAAGCGAAGGCAAAGTTATTCACAGCCAGGCAAAATTCAGCTACAAAAAGCACGACCATACCTTCTTCCCGCTCTCAGCATTGTATTTGTCCAGCAAAGCCTGGATGCAGGCACCATAGTTAGGATGGACATCAGTGAAGTTTTTCACCTGAACAGGAAGACAGAACAGAAAGGCTCCACTGCAAACACCCTCTTCACCACGTTTCTGCTCCTTGGCTCACAAGCAGCAACTGCATTGTAGGAAAGGAGGATGAAAACTTTTCTACAAGTTTTTTAATTCTGAGCAGCCAGAAATGAGATGCAAACACCTAAACTAACAACTTGTGCTGTGATTGAGTGTAATGATGATAATTGGTGGGCACGGTCTGATACCTCACAATGTACCACAAGACATGCAGCCCTTTACCTAGCAAATAAAAAGCAGCAATTTAAGAATCAAGAGGTGCTATTCCTGTTATTGCACATAGAGCTCATTCCCAATTTAAACCAAGTAACACCGAGAGGATAAATATCCAATCCCTCCCTGGCCCTCACTGCCTTGTCCTTGTGTAGAGCAAAACATTACACTGGCAATCATCTGATTTTTGAAACACCAAGCTGACGACATCCTTGATGTTCAACCTCTATCCCATTCTTCCCACCAGGAGAAAGTGACTCCAACATGTTCTATGTTGTTTGTGTTACATAATGTAGATAGGAATATACATCTATATTGAGAATTCCCATGTGAGAAAAAATCCAGCCTTCTCTGAGAACTCCTGATCATCCTTTCCATAAGGACGTGGGCATTCTGCCACCATTACTGGACTAGCAGAAAGCCTGGAAGGAAGGGCAGAGGCTGCAAAGCCACGGGGCCACTTACAGCTCGCTTCTGGATGAAGAGCTGGGCATCCTTGAGGTGCTCGGCGATGTTTCTGCACAGCCGCTGCCGCTCGGCCTCGTTCAGCACTTTGAGGTAGAAGTCCCTCACCTTGCCAGGGGAAAGAAAGAAAGAAAGAAAAAAGGCTGCTTGGCAAATTCCCAAAAGCAGGCAGTCACAAAACACTCTAAAATACCTCATGGGCAGCCAGTCTGTGAGGGGTTTCCTTTGGCAAACTTGCTACCAATTCCTTCAGGTTCTACCTTGAACTAAGCATTGCTTATGGAACTAATGAACAGAGATCTTGCTGTTGGGGTCTAACTCAGGAATTGATGATGATCACACGACAGACTCCAGCCTGCACATCAGAGGCCATCAACATAACAGGAAGTCATGCCACAGCCTCTTAGACACTGATGCCCAAAATATGGATGGCAAAGCCTTGTGAGACTTGGCTAATTGTCCTGGCAGACAAAATTCAGTTAGTCATGAAACTCTGCTGTATGGAGACCTTCAGGTCAGCCCAGATGCTTCAGAAAGGAGCCATGTTGCCGTGACACCCTATCAATACTCCCTGACATGCCCCTCTAAGGCCATCCTGGCTTCCCATGCCCCACACCTGAGTCACATTGTCCTCATTGGCACTGTTGAAGCGCTGCACGTCCCCCGAAACAAACAGGCGGCTCATCTTCAGCTGGGGCTGATCTTCTGGGCCAGTAAAGCTGTTGGGGTAATAGTTTGGGGCACCACCTGAAAACAAACAAAAAGAGCCCCAAAAACCCACACAATCAGATGCCAGCACTCTCAAATTAAGCCTGAAGACAACGTTCTTGGCTTAGAAACATATACGCTTCCCTATGCAGGGGATGTATTTTAAACACATAAGGAACTTACAGAGCTGCATCAAAATAAACTTGTCATCTGTTCTTAAACAGCAACTGTCCTCAAGTTCCTCTTTTTCAAGTATTTCCTTCTCCTCCCTCAGCAAGCAACAGAACTCCTAGCCCAAGGGAACACACATTCTGGCACGAGCCATAGCTTAAGCACATCCTTGTTTACTCTCAGGTGTAAAACAGTCACTATTGGGCAAACACTGACAGAGCAGGAGCTGCTGAGGGGAGGTGAACTGACATTCCATTTCCACTCCTGCCTTTCACAATCTCCTGGAAACCAGAAGAGCAGAGCAGTTTAAGGAAGGGGATTGAGCATATGAAAGTCAGTCTTCAAGTTTTAAAGATGGAAATCGGGATTTCTCAAAGACATTTGGGCTATGTCTATAAATTTTAGAACAGATTTTGCCTAGAAGAAGAAACAAGGAGGTAGTAGTTCACTTCTGTGAAACCATTCCTATGAGTAGTTTCTTCCTCTCATATAAGTAGTATTTTAGACAATTTGCAACAAACTTCCCCTTAACAACAATGTTTCTAGTTGTCTTTAAAAAAACAAAGTAGAGACAAACAACACTGAGCTCATCTGACCTCAGCTGGTCTCCTGCAAACCCTCCTTTCTCCTAATGGCCTATTTCTTACTCTTTTAAACACATTTTAAGCTTCCCTTTTAAACAAACTCTCCATCCTGTATCCAGACATCCAAAGTCTCTTCTCCTGGATTAAGAGAAGAGAAATACACCCATTTTAAACAAGTCTGCAAAGATGACAAACATTCTCATTTTCAGGTAGCAAAAGCCTTCTTTCCCCCACCTCAGATTGTTCACAAAATTAAATTTTAGTCTGATAGCAAGGACAAGTTAAACACACGGAATTGAAAACCACTCGCATTTAAGAGGATCAACTATTTTCAATGAGCCTCAAGTTGTGTAAGGAACATCCATGAGCTTCTTTAAATTCTATTTGAAAAAAAGACTTCCGTGATCTACAGAAGCAAACTTGTGTCTTGCAACAAGGTTTGATTCTTAACACTTGTACAGGCCCACGAGAGAGAGTATATGCCAACAGGAGTGCTGAAGGCTGGAGGACTGCGAAGCAAACACCTCCAGAAGCCACAACCACACCCCAGTGTCCCTGGGGTGCAGGAGGTCCCCCTGGCTACCTTGGTTGTCTGTGACAGTCATGGGGCCGTCCCGCTGGTAGTTGGCCACACGGGCACGGAAGGGGCAGTTCACCGGGATCTGAAGGTAGTTGGGGCCCAGGCGGTGTCTGTGCGTGTCGGGGTAGGAGAAGAGGCGGCCCTGAAACAGCACAAGCAGGAACTCTACTTGCAGGAGACATCACTTCAAAGCACTAAGCCTTAGCTCACTCACTCTCCAATGTATGATTCACTGAGCTGAACCCTCAGCAGTTCTGGGGCCACACAAGTGCCAGGACAACTGACTAAGTCTGGTTATGAAGAGAGACACAAGAAGAGAACTACCTATGAAGAGAGACACGATAAGAGAACTGCCTGATGGTTCAAGGCTTTATCCAGTCAAAACTGTCAAAACACAGCCTTAGTTCCAGGGATACAATCAGAAACAGCATTTTGGATTTAATCTGAAGAATCATAACATGCAAATACCCATGACTGCAACCAGCCTTATCAAATAACTTGAGCTCTGTTCTACTTCCAAAGAAGAGCCTTCTGGTTTGTATCAGGAATCAGTTTTATCTGTACTTTAGAGTACTGAAGTTCACCTCTCATTCATGAGACTTTATAATTCTAAGACATGCTGTAAGAACATGAACAAATACGCATTGCTGCTAAGGTTGCCACAGTCCCAGACTGACAACTGGAAATGGCTGAAAACATCCTCTGAATTCCAGATTTTTCTCTTCCTGTCATTCCTCTTCATTCTCTTTATATTTCCATTTTGCATTGAGCACATCAAAGGGTGATCGTTGAACAACCACCACAAAAAATAAAAACCCCCCAGTTGTTTTCTATGCCTCAGATTTACTCCTGCTCCACAGGTAGGGATAGGAATGTTTTCACAAAGAGCAAAGCAAACAATGCTCCTTAGGTCAAATCTTCTGTGCACTGCACTTTACCTGCAGCATTTTGTCAGGGCTGGGTTCAATCCCAGGGGGCATGTTGCTGGGATCATAGGCCATCTGTTCCACCTCTGCAAAGTAGTTGACAGGATTCCTGTTCAGGACCAGCTTTCCCACAGGTATGAGAGGGTAGTCACCATGTGGCCAGACCTACAAGATACAGCAGTCATAACATTAAACCCAACATGATTACTGTATTATCCACCCTAATTGGCAGGCAGCATTTGCCTGATTGAAACCTTGATTGAGAAAATACATTACTGAACTTCTTTTCTTGCTAACAAACATTGAGAAACGTCTCATTTTAAGAAGCCTTTTGTAAGCAAGACAGTGTTAATGCAACTTATTTCATCATCCAAGGATAATCTCAGCACCTGAGCATTTAAATCAAATACCCGTGGGGGCTTGAAAACCTGCCTAGGAATGCTCCCAGTAGGTGGAACTGGTGGCACAATTGTTTGCAGCTACTCCAAAATGCTTAACTAGCTTAACAGGCCTTGTCTCTGTCATCTGAGCCAGTAGTTTCAAGTTGAGAAAGTCTCTAGCCATTTGGGGAGAGCAATGTTAAGGGAAGGGGGGGAAGAACAGCTTGAGTTCATGGAAGGATTTTCCAAAAGGCCATTCCTAGGAACAGCTCCTGCAAGTCTGACAAAATCAGATCAGTAGAACTCAGGGTGTGACCCTCTGAGTTGAGATCTCAATTCTCAAGTGCCATCCAGTTCTGGAATCCAGTCCCATCTGTATTTCACTGTGGAAGAGTAACAGTATCACTATAATTCCAATATCAGAATTTGACTCATCATGGCTATATAACGAAGAGCACATTTAAAAACCAGAAGAGAAGAATTCAAAGGACAGGCTAACTTTATTTAAGGGACTAGTAAGAGAACAGTGCTACACACCACAGGAACTGTGACACTTGTTTTATAGCTAAGCTCAGTTCTGACAGTTACCACTTCCTGACTTTTATGAAACCAATGAAATGGAATATCCACACCAGGATCTGAGATACCTTAGTTAAATCAAAAGGATTAAATGGAAACTTCTCTGCTTCTTCAAAGGTCATCACTTGAATGTAGAAAGACCATGAGGGATAGTCCCCCTTGGCAATGGCATTGTAAAGATCACGTATGGCATAATCAGGATCAGCAGAAGCCAGTCTTCCTGCTTCTTCCACAGAAAGGTTTCTGATGCCCTGGTCAGTCTAAAAGCAAGAAAAAAAGCAGCACCAATTACCAAGTGCACAAAGGATTACAGAAATCATCAATCACAATGAATGGGAATGCAATCTGTAATCAAAGAATGAGACTGCCCATGTTCCAACCTCCAGGAATTGGAGTTCAGACTCATAGCACATTCAACAGCTGTTCTTCCAGGTAAAACTCAGTTCCCTGATAGGGCTCCAATAAAAAGACACAGCTCCCCAAAAAACAGTCTCTTAAATGGCTGCTCTGTTGGCAAAAAACAATGACCCCTCTCGCTGGGGTCAAAGGTAGGCAACTGGCATTAAACAAGAACACCACACGCCTCGGGAGTCTATGCACTAACAAGTCTCCTCTGAATTAAACTTGGAAAGTCATTTTTGTGGTTTATATCCAGCATGGTGCCTGCCTCCAATACATCAGTGGGAAAACAAGATCAATACCTTAGCATGGAACTTGCAATAAACTGCTCTCCCCTCAGCATTCACCAGTTTAAAGGTATGGGATCCATATCCGTTCATGTGGCGATAACCATCAGGAATCCCACGGTCACTGAACAGGAAAGACACCTGGAGGGAAGGATCAAACAACATTCATGGGCTCATCAGATCAAAGATAAGTGATCATTTGAGGCCCAGTTTGTTTATTGCATTAAGCTGCACCACTGGAAGCTATGTCAATGCCAGAAATTCCTGGAGGAATTTCTAGTTCAAGTTTTAAGAGGGTTAATGAAACAACTGCTTTGATTTTGCACAAACACCAACTGTGGATTAAACCTATGAGAGGTTTGACACCCACAAGAAATACATTCACCTCGTGAGACTGTTGTGATTTACCCCATAAGCACAGAACAGGGAAGCATGGCTAATTTACATTACACATGTGGGACTACACAGACTTCTAGATCAAACATGGCAAAGAGAAGGTTAAAAACATGCTGCTAGGACATGAGTTTCTTAAGCATCCCAAATAAAGTCAAAGGAGAAGCTTTACTTGATGCAAAGACTCAGGGCGAAGACTCCAGAAGTCCCACACCATGTCTGGATCCTTCAAATGAGTCTGAGGGTTCCTCTTTTGGCTATGGATGAAGGATGGAAACTAATTTGTTCAGAAGGAGAAAAGAAAAAAGAAATTATATGAGGTATAGCAAGCAATTCCTGGTACAAAACAAGACAGTTTCTCAGTATGTTTCACCATGACAGGAACAGCACACTGAGAACTGAGACAAAGCTCTGAGAGCACTGAAAAATCTTCTACTGCCATGCCCCTCCTGCAACCAAATTCATTCACAGTAAAACCAGGGTAAAGACAAATATGCACAATTAAGACAAACAGGCTGTTCAGCGTGACACTCATTTTGTGCTCTGTAAGGTCAGAGGTAAATCTCTTCACACTGGTCTGTCTGAACTTGACTGATTCATCACTGAATACACAGGTACTATAAAATATCTGTGCAGAACTCCCCCACTCAAGCAAAGCTCCTCTACTTACAGAGTGCTGCTAAAACTATTAAAAAAACAAAAAACACCCCCAGATTTAATAAAGAGAATCTGCAAGAAGCTCTTGAAGTGAAAGGTTAAACAGAAAAACATGAAAACACATAAGTAACCAAGCGTTAATTCTCAAATGTACTTTTTCAGTAACATCTTTTCAATTCAGAAGTGTTCAGACCACCCACTACCAACATTTAAGTGTGTCAAAATCAGAGCTTTTCCTTCTCAGTGAGGCAAGAGGAGGATGTGACTGAGCCTTTGGACTCTCCCCAAGGCCTGCTCACCAGCATGGCATCCCGAATAAAGAAGATGGGGGTATTATTGCCCACGAGGTCCCAATTCCCATCCTCTGTGTAGAACTTCATGGCAAAGCCTCGAGGGTCACGAACCGTGTCAGGAGACCCAGATTCTCCAGCTGGAGCAAAGACATGGAATGCACAAGTCTCAGGACAGGAAATGCACACAGAGGGTAAGCAAAGCCCCATGTAACGGGAATAGAGGCCATAATATCCTAGAAGGGCAGGGTCTGTCAAGGTCTTTTCTATACCAAGGAATTTGAGGCGTATTTTCAACTGTACTTCAAAGCGTAGGCAAGAAACTCACCCAGATATTAAAAGAAAGAACAAAAAAACCAAGTAGTTCCACATTAACCAATTAAGAGGGAAATTTGCATTATCACTAACAGCCACATCATCAGATTATAAGGCTGAATCATCTCAACCCACATTTGTTTCTGTGCCTCAAATCCCAGTGTGAAAGCTCTCAGGTAGTCAGGTAGAAGTCTCAGGCAGAAAGTCAAAGGTAGCAATCGAAACAGCGTGCCTAATAAAAAGCAACTTAGTATGGCAGGGTTGTAATCCTTTAAATTCCTCCTTGTTTCACCCAGAATGGAATTTTCAATGGGTAACTTCTAGCAGAGCAAAAGTGCCAACACAACACCTAAGCCAAAGTGTTCCCCAGGTGTTCAGAACACACTAAAGAAATAAGTAGGACACTCATCCTCTCGTTAAAACACCTGTGCTGTTCAGAGCACAGAGGAAGAAACGTGCTCAAACAGAGCAGGGGGAGGGAAGGGGAGGGAAGGGAGTGGGGCAACAACTCCCTCAGCAACATCCACAATCAAGCCAGCTCTGTGTCCTCATGCTCTGTCTGGACTCCTCCAATTTTGGGGACACAGCCTTCTTGGGCTTCTTTTTTCTCTCCAATACTTGCACAACAGAATCCTCACTAGGATTCTTTTAAACACAGACAAAGCAGTAACATACACATTGTGAATTAGAATTTCTCTATCAGACAAGATATTGACCACAGGGCACGTTTCAGCTCATGGCATTTAAGATTTTGCTAGTTCACTCTTCTAGAAATCAGAGTTCATTTATGGAAGATTGTTTTGTTTTCTCCTTTGCCCAGTATTTAGGTTACAGCATTCATCCCCAAAACATTCCCAGGGCTTTAGAGATTATATGCATTTAACTTCCAAGTGTTAAGCTGCAGCGTTGCAAGTGCTGATTATGACCCAACCAGAAACAAGGCAGGCTCTCTGTCAGAAACAAACACAGCTCAGGTCACCCTCCCTCTCACACTGCAGACACAAAAGTGCCTCCAGAGAGTTCTGACAGAGAGGCAGAAGCTCTGACATTGAAATGGCATTCACAGGGCAGGAACTGGTTGGCAGGAGGATTTGAAATGCCCCACAGCTCTCAGGGTAACCACAACATAGGGGTAAAAGAAACTTTCAAGTCTTACCTACAGTGGAGAACCGAATAGCAAGGGGAGTTCTCTTCCCAATGTGCTCAAACACTTTGGCCTTACAGAACTGGGTGATGTCGTGAGTGACTTCAAAATAGCCAAAGGCTCCTGAAGGACAGCAATTCCAACAGATCAGCTCTAGGTACTTGCCTTCCACTCACCTGGTATTCTACTGTGGCCCAACATCCAACCAAGTCAAAAGCAAACACGGGAATACACCAGTTTAAACACAGTTCACAGCCATGCACTAAACACTCCAATTACTTTAATTTACCAAATGAAACTTCTTTAAACAACAACAATTATTTGCACAATGTCCCCCCTCTGCTCCTTAACTGAGGGTTCATAGCTCCCAGCAGCAGGACAGAAGATGCTCTTCTGCCAACATCTGTGTATTTATTCTTTCTCTAATCCTGCTTATGTGTGGCAGAATTTCGGGTCCACCTGCAAGCTGGATGGAGCAACAAACTTCTTCCCACCCCCACAGAGCAACTTCTCCCATGCACATTCCCATTATAACTTCAGCCCCATTCTTGCTCTTTCAAAGGCAACATGTAACAAAAATCAGAAGTAACAGTTCTACCCTTCTAAGATGAATAACATATTTTAAAATTGTTTAGGTTTTTAAATGTAAATATTAAATCATCAGCTTGCTTTGGTAGAAAGACACATCAGAAGCCAAACTCTACATTCTCTATTCAAGAATTTGCAAACAAACACTAAGACAGAGATGGTAAATCTTCCCTCCTAGAGGAACGGGGTACTGTGGAGGAACAGGCAGAGGAAGCAGAGATTTACAGCAAATACAGTCAAGATCAAAGGACTGTAGCTACACTTTCATTACCTTGTTCAAACAGTTGTTCAGTGCTTCAAGTTTTGATCTTACCACTGTTGTTCATATAAATTTATTATAAAACTGATGACACTCAATTATGGATAACACAGTAGTTTATCTGTCACAATCTACACATGAACTCAAAAGCTTTTCAAGTCTAATTCTATACAAAGAAAAGAAGTGCGTTTAAACATACCTGCCCCTTTAGCATGCACAACTCTCTCAGGAATCCTCTCTCTGTCAAAGTGAGCCATCTCATCAGTGAAAACCACATCTTGGACAAGAAGAGGTCCACGCGGCCCCACTGTCAGAACATTCAGCTTATCCTCTATGGGGTTCCCAGCACCAGTGGTCAAGACATCTGGTTTCTGGAAGCAGGGGACAGTCCATCAACACCGGAAATTAAAAGCCCTCTATATTTCAGTCACACACTCTGCACAACTGTTCAACCACTCTATGTCACACACAGAAAATACTGATGTCAACTACTTCACAGTGCTGGGCCTGGGGCTATGGAAGAACAGGAGCTCTAGTCATGTATAATCCAAGGAGGTTTTCCATGGTTCAGAAATATTACTTGTTGAGACCACCAATCTTGCTTCAAGGAAAATAGGGGATGGTTTTTGCTTTAATGGGTTTAATTACTGTAAATAGACAAATTTGTCATCTGACTGAAGACTTTTTTTCTTTTCCCCAAGAGTCAACCCACAAAGGCAGGTACTCACAGCCACACCCAGACCTCCGGATGAGGCAGAAAATACAGGTAGTTACAGACACTTCGTTTAACTCGGGTGCGTGAATAACCACATAAAAGACATTTGACAGGATAACTGCATTGCCACTGCATTCTTCCTACTATGCAGCACACGCTACTATTTCAGCTGGCTGGCATTCCCAAAATATCCAAGTTCTTTAGCCTTCTCTCACTACTGCATTAGCATAAAGCCACAAACAAATTCAATTCCTTCAAGTTGCCTAGAAAACTCACCGACATTGAAATGTGCACAAACACGTAAAAAGACAACATATAACAAACAGGGTCATGAAGGGCAGAAACCTACAGGAAAGTTACCACTGGAGCTTTAGGGAAAGCATTTTAAGTCAGAGGAACATCTGCTTAAAACATTATCCATGGTTTGTCAACAGAAACATGCAAGAGTAGAAACTGTTCTCAGGAGGTTTTTTTCCCCGCTGCTTATTTATCACAGCTCCTACTTTGTATTTTGCTCCATTTTAAGTGAACCAAAGAAAACAATTTTACTGCTCACTTGTAGAAATCTCCAGTTTACACTGCACAGGAAGTTCTTCCATCTGAAATCAGTTTGAGAGCTCAACTTCTTCAAATTATGTCCTATAGAGTACAATTCAGCAACCTTAACTATGCATGCCTCAATAAGTTTGAGCTGTCATCTGCATTTGTAGTGGCAACTACAACTTTTAGTTGTACTTTTTTTATCACATTTATTGGTTTAGCATCACATATTGAAGTCAAACATCTCCACATTCCAGGAGCTCATTAGTTTTGCTGATTAAAAGCTCCAAGTTCCTCACAGATCAACCAAATATAATTTTTTTCTAACTATAGATTGATTTTTTTTTGTATTGGTGACTGACATACTCATTTAAGACAGGAGAGGTAGTTGGAGCATGACAAAAAGAGCAGCTCCTACCAATGGCACTTCTGAGTGTGACTTATCTCCAGCCTCCTGGTGTTATGATCCATCAGACATTTCCATCCTTCCCACGTGTTCTACACACACAGACTTCCCTTTCACCCTCACTGGAAGGCAACCTGTAACCCAAAACCCCTCTGCACAGTTTCAGCACCATCTGTGGACTGAGACTAGTACAATTCTAAGAACAGAAAAATTGGGGGACTGGATTCTGGTAACTGTTTCAACAGGAGGCTTAACTCCTGAAACCCCTCTAATTCATACAGTGACTCTTTAAAGCCACTCCTACTTGTGCCATCTTGAAGCACCAACCAAGTTTCACTCAGTCCACTGAAAAACACAGAAGTTGTGTGGAATTAGAGCCCTGGTTATCCTGGACTTCTTCATAAATTCTAAGCAGCCCATCATGTTTAAACTCAGAGGTGAAACTATGAAGCACACACCTACTCCTACAATCTTTTCCTCTGGTAAGACCTTGCAACAGCTTGGTAAAAGACAGAAGGGGAAGGAAAAGAGTGTTAAGGAGACTTTTTGAGTCACCTGTACCTGCACAATACCAGTCCTGTGATTACCTCAAGTGCAGAAAAAAACCTTTGTACGTTAGCTGTAAGCTCTGCAACGAAGAGCAAAGGTCCGTAGATATAACAAAGCCCTACAGAGCTCAACAGGCAACACTGTTGTCTAAAACCCACTTCACCTGTAATGCTGACACTTAGGACCAGCAGAAACAGCTGCTAAAACCACAGTTTGTGGAAACTTAGGCTATAAAAAAAACTTACAGCTCTGTCATTACACAGTCTCCTTTGTGCAGGCAGACTTTCTGAGAGGTTCTTTCTACCATTCTCCTTAGAAGTAAAACACATTTTTTTTTAATGGCAGGATATAATCTCTTTAGTTTTATGATAACATATTGGGCACACAAAATAAGTTCTGTCAGTGTGAAAGGAGAGTAAAAAACCACACAGTAGCTGTAAAAAGAATTCTCATGCTACTTTTAGGCTCGAGCTTGTTTGATGCCTGTGTTCTCATACAGTTGGGAGGTGCATACAGTCCAAACCTAAAACAATAAGAACTACACAACCTGCATTTGTATTTCTTGACAGCACCAACCTGCCACAAAGAGAAGGGAAATAAAGCCAGAAGATTTTCAGCCACTGCTGTTGTATACACCACACATCAAAGTACACACTTGCAGGCACTGCTGATACTTTCTACCTCATACAACTTACTTTAAAATTCTAATAAGGCCTCCCTGCTTTCTACCTTCAAGTCTCATGACTCCTTATGCAACACAGACTTCGGGTTGCCTCCCAATCTTCCAATTAACCTTGGCCTGTTTTCAAATGTTGCTTTGTTCCAGAAAAGCCCACATCCCTACAAAAACATTACTCATGGAGAAAAAGGGAACTATTATGACACACACTAGGATAGGATGACATCACAATTCATCAGGTAGCTTTCACAGAGGAAAATCAAATAAAATTAAGACAGTTTTTAACAGATACAGACAGTGGGAACTGAGGCATGTGCTTGCATCTCATCAGATTGCTGCTTATTAAAACCAGCAGGAAGAGTACTCAGTGCCAAATACACCATCTGTCAGAAAATATGTATAGAAACGGTCACAGTAATTCGACAAAGAAGGGAAATCACCCCTTGCAGCATGTACACATTCACCCAAACATTTTGGACATATCCCACATCTTCAGACTACTTTTAAGGGCTCCATCAACCCCTTGCCCAAATGCACTTCACAAACTGGTTTTGGCTGGAAGGGATCTTCGCTAGGGAGGAACACCTTCCACTATTATCCCGGGGTGCTTCAAACCTCGTCCAACCTCGGGCACTGCCCGGGATGGAGCCGCCACAGCTCCTCAGGGCACATAGCGCCAGGGCCTGCCTGCCCTCACAGGAAAACACTTTTTCCGTAAAAAAAACCTCACTTCAGCCTGGCCAGCGACTCCCCACAGGCCGCAGAGCACGGTTCTCCCCTTGCCATTAATCCCAGAGCTGTATTTTCACTGTAGCCCTGAGGGGGACACGGCGACCCCGCCGACCAGCGGCGCCCTGAGGGGGACACGGCGACCCCGCCGACCAGCGGCGCCCTGAGGGGGACACGGCGACCCCGCCGACCAGCGGCGCCCTGAGGGGGACACGGCGACCCCGCCGACCAGCGGCGCCCTGAGGGGGACACGGCGACCCCGCCGACCAGCGGCGCCCTGAGGGGAGGGCGGCGCGAGACCCCGAAGAGGACTAGCGGGGCCTTGAGTTGGAGGGCGGCACGAGACCCCCAAGAGGAGCGGCGTGTCTCGACGAAGAGGTACCTGCGAGCCCCGCTGGTTCTTCCACCGCTGGAGCTGGTCGGCCGCGTCGTCACGCCCGGCGGCCATTTTGCAATTGCGGGCGACCCCCGGTGCACAGCGCTGAGGGGGCTTCACTCACTCCCCACCACACAGGTCGCTCCACCACCACGATAAAATCACCCTGTCAACAGCTTATCGCCCTTTTATCGCCGTTTTATACCCGCGCTGTGGCCCAGCCTCCCTGAGGGGACCCCCGGCACCAGCGAGTAGCGGGGCGGCACTGCGAGCACGCCCCCGCCGCTCCGCGCTGTGCCCGCCCCCCGCTGCCTTCTCAGCCAATAGTCTGCCGATGGGCCGGGAGAAGCGCACTGTGATTGGTCAGACGGCACGTCAATCAAGCCGTGGGGCTCCGCCCACCGCCGCGCCCTAAGGGGGCGGCCAGACCGCGGCGGGACTTCGGAGAGTGCCGGACTCCCTGTCCTTGCGCCCTTCGTTGTCGCCGTGTTGTCCCGCTGTAATCAACCCTCACGGCGCTGCCGAAGTGTCTTTTCCGGCTTTAATTCCGATTTGGAGGCGCCGGAGGTTTCTGCATCTGCTCGCGGTGTTAGCCGGTGGCATAAGAAATCTCAGGCTCGGAGCACGGTGAAATATGCGCTTTGCGGGGTTTGGTTTGGTAGGAAAAGGTGTTTTTAAAGGGCGAAATCGAAGTGGCTCGAATGTGACTGTGTAGCTGTGTTAATGCCCGGTTTTGTGTTGTACCTTAAGCGAGGTACAGGTCGTACATTGACATCGTGTGCTGATGTTGTTTAGAGCTCTGAGTCTGTAACCTTAAAAAAAAACACCCGAGTTAATAATGTGCCTATACTTACAAATTCTGAGGTAAATCCTGTTCTCCGACTAGACGGGGTAAGGCGGTCCCCTGGCTTGGTGCCTAATTCGGTGATAAAAGTGGTTATTTCACCTATTTCTGACGGAAAACTTTGGATCGGCACACATATTTTGTCTTAAACTGTTTATCTGCGTCGTTATGTCTATGCTTTTTTTTCTCTTAGCAGGTCCAGTGTTGTCCAGCTCGTTATTTCAATCAGCCAATTGCTTTACCTGGTGTGTGTTACTGGGAATTCGAGGGTCACCCCTCCCGAATCCAGGTCTGTGCTGCACCAATTGTATTCCTTTTCCTCAGAATTAAGAAGAGAAAACTCCTATTTTTTTTCTGCTTTAGCCTTATTTGGGGCATTTCTTTCATGTCTCCAAGTCTCAGAGTCTTTTTTTTTCCTTAACATGATAACCAGCATTGTGAGGAAAAGCAAGAAAGATCACCCGTGTTTCTAATATTTTTAAACAAAATATGCATCATCAGACTGTACCTATTACTAGATGTATACATATACTACGTCTAGATTTAATATTAGGAGTGCACACACATTTATTTTTTTTTTAAATCAATAATTGGTATTTCAAGTTGATTACCCCACAACAGAGGGAAAATGCAAAGAGTTATTGTTTGCTTTTCCTTTAAAGTTTAACTTTGCTGGTCAAGGCGTGTAGATAAACTTGCTGGCTGCAAACCTGTTTCAAAATAGGAGCAATTTGCAAAAACTCCTTCTCTTTCCCTTCCCATCAACCCTTACTATATGCCAGAGGGAAGGAAAGCTGTGTACATACATACCTGGGGGTGTGCATAAAAATAACAAACAAGAAGACATTAAATATTGACTAAGAAAATATGCAAAAGCCAAACCAAAGCCCCAGGGAGAGCGGGTGGCAACATCAATGGCACAGACTGCATACAGTGTTTCCACCTCAGATAAAAGCTGTGACCATGTTTCCTGAGAAAGGTCATCCAAAGCTAAGCCTGACAAAAATACAACATTTACCTTTCATCCTGCTCTGATTTTCTACCTATGCAGTGAAGAAGGCATTGAGTACCGGTTTGACTCCCACAGGCACCTTGCTGTGGGTATCTTCACTTATTTCCTTTCTTCCTCCCTTCTATCTTGATATTTGTGTCCTGTGGCTTCTTATTTGCCTGTGTGAGCCTCCTGGTATACATACAGTAAGTAACCAAACCATTAACAATTCCAAATTAATCACCTGTATTTACCTGGGGAGACTGGTTCTGTGTTGCTGCATGACTTTCTGAGGCATGATCCAAACCACACTTCACCCTTAATTAAGATTTTGGGAGATGAGAAGTCATGCTGCTTTGCATTGGTGTTTTGTCTTCTGTGTTTAAAGTGAGTTTAAACACAACCTGCAAGGTCAGTGTCGCTCATGCACACACACACGATTGTGCTGTAAATAAAGCTTGCACATAAGTCAGTGCTTTACACCCAAGGGAATTATCTAGAATTATTGGGTAGAAAGTGCCTGTTGCTTTGCTAATGAAGTTACACAAGCAGCCAAAGTTTTATTTCATTCTAAAATACCAGAAACGTGAAGCACAAGAGACAGAGTGCTCACTTCTTAAATTGATTATTGATGGGACATCACAGGATTGGGAAGCTTCATTTTTGCCCCTTCTCCTGATGATGTTAAAACTTTTATCTTCCAGAGTACCCGAATTATGTATCCAGAGATGAGGTTTGGATACATTTTCTCCCTGTGCCACAAGGAATAAGGTCAGAAAGGAAAACATAAACGCTCTTGTTTAGGCTCACATAATAACAGTATAATTTATATTACAAAGTCTGTTTTCAGTTATGAAATCAATTCACCTACTGCATGTACTGCAACTGTGAAATAATATAATGAATCTATTCTCAAGACTTGAAGTAGTAATTGGCCTTTATAAATATCCAACCTTTGGATATTTGCATTTTATTTTTCATTTATTTACAATGAATATGTGGATATTTACAGTACCTCAGGAGCCTCTGCAAATGACTTTTCCACCTCTCCTCCTGCTGTCACATCTGGTGTGAACATCAGGGCCCAGAAAAATCAATGAAGGAATAACATAGACTAATATTTATCTGTTTACTTATGTGACAGAGGATTGAGTATGGCAAATACAGGCAGAAGAAGAGAAATATTTTTATTTTATATATATATATATTTATAGATATTATATTTTAGGAAAAAAAACAGAGAAATATGAGTAGCAACAACAGATCCATGTAACAGAAATGACAGAACATATTTTCTGTCTTGGTCCCAAGGTGACAATACACACCCAAAACAATTTCAGATGGCAGACTTGCAATTACATGGACGTGCATTCCATGCTGTTCAAGGCCAGGCCATCTCTGGGTTGTGGTGTGTGGTGAGGAGGAGAGATGGAACAAGAGATAGGTGACCATAACTGGAGGTCTTCTGTGCTCTGGGGGATATGCCTGGGAACATATGACAGCTTGAGCCATCATCATGGTGAGTTTACCCTTCAGTAACCCACATTACATGGAGCCTTTTTAACTCTGTGTCTTCAGCCAGCAGATCTAGTGGGAAACACTGGAAACACTGCAGTGACTTCAGTGCCACTGGGGCAGATGTCTTTGTGTGGGGTTCAGAAATGCCAAGGGCACGCCACACCCAGAGGAAAATCGGGGGGTTTCTGCATTTTTTACCAAAAAGAAAATGTAATTTGCAATGAGTTGTTAATTTTCATAAGCAGTGCTCGTGGTGATCATCATCAAGAAGCTGTGTTTCATATTTAGGGCTGGAAAGAGCTGAAATAGAGTCCTTGGGATAACTGAAAGAAGAAAAAGAGTAGAATAAGAAATGCAGCACTTCTCAAGTGGGGAGTTATTTAAACATGTGTTTGGCATCCTGGATATCTCAGTTCCATGGGTTTTATTCCTCATAAATACATTATTAAAATTATTTCACGTCATATACATACAAATTCCATTTATGTATTCATCTGCTTTTGATTTCCTTTCAAGCTCGAGCACCCAGAAGGTTATGAATGTTTCCTTGCATTTCTTCTCTGCATTATCTCAGGATTATCTAAAGGATGTCTAACTGAAGCTAATAAAACCTCTATTTTGAAATATGATTTTACCCATTAAGCTTCCTCCTGCACAAGAAGGGATTTGCAGCTAAACACAACAGTATTTTGTGATGTTGTTAGAATCAGAAGCTCTTAAGCTTTTAAATGGGTCAACCATTAGTATGACTTAGTCACATGCACTTTAAATTAGTCAAGTGCTTAATTGGCATGCTGGATGTTTGCATATATAAAATATACATGTGTGATCCAAGAGATACCTTGATACAATAGGTGTCATTTCATGTGTTCTAATTCTCTAGAAAGAAGAGAATCCTCCATGGAACTGGTTTTTCAAACCAAGTGAATTTGCAGAAAATTAAAGGCAATTACAAATGTTGGCTGTCCAGCAGCACTGGAAAATCAGTCTGTTGTTTCATTGCCAGGAAAAATTAGACAAATTTGGATATAGGCACATATGCCTAACAATATCAACACTGCCTTACCATCAGAGAAAGAAAAGCCCTAATTAGTGTAATTTTCAGTGCATGACTGACATTTAGGTTGTGAGCTGAGCAATGATGGATTTAGGCATCAAGGCTCATACCTTGAATTTCAGTTAGTTTGGGGACTAAAACAACGTTGAAATTTGTCATCTGGTCACATAATGTTCTTTACAGGGGTATTTCTGAATCTTCCTGTGAGTATAATAGCATGACTGGAAGAGACTATAAGGTCATCATAGGGAGTTTATGGGGGAAAAAAAAATAAAACCAACAAAAAAAGCAGCCAGTGGAATGGCAAAAAAAAAAAAAAAAAAAAAAGAGAGTGGCAAATGTGGACACTGGGAAACAAGGAAGGACAAAGAAGCTTGGTAAGGCACAAAAAGAGGAAATGTCACTGTCTTTGAAAGCAATAGGCAAATAGGCAAAAATTCTCCATACTTGACCTGGACACTGAGGCAAAACTTAAACCTGGGAGATTAAGTCTGGTGCTTAATGATGTGTCTGAAGAAAGGCTGGAGCCATCCTTTTTGTTTCAGTTGTGGAAGACGTGAAGCTCTGCAAGGAGGCAGACATCAAGGCCTCCTCCAGTGCATGTGACAACTGGGACATGCGGCATTTGGGTGCCACTTCATCAGGGAGCACTTTACATATATAATAACGTGCCCTGCTGACTCCATGGGTCAGGTTCCCATGGAATCACCTGCAGGGAACTGCTGCAGATTCCCAGGGTACAGATTGCCTGCCAGCATTCCATTAAGATCCTATTTTCTAAGTTGGATATGCTTATCATTAAATGTAGTTTAATATATTTTTTTATCCTGAAAACACACATACGCTTAAAAATATTTCATGGCAGCTCTAGATGCTGAATGTTAACTCATTTTTCAAGCATAATTTCAATGAATTGTGAAATAAATGCAGGTTTAAAGATCTGCTTTATTCTAGAGGGTGAATTGTGGCATCTCTTTAGTCGTCCAGTTGAAAAAGAGTAAGAGCCATAGACGTAAGACTTGAGGTTTGCCCCTTGAGATGGTGGCAAACAGAAGTAAGGGAATAATTAATCCTAGAGCACCAGCACACTAATTAGTATTGCTTGAATTGATAGGAGCTGCAGGCTCTCACTACCTTTGAAAATCTGTGTTTATTTTGCTGTGCATATTTTAGCCTTTTTCTCCCCTTGAAGTAAATGCAGCTCTCAGTCTATTTTACATCATAATAGGAGGCATCTAAGGACGGAATAATGGCAAAAATCTGTAAACCGGCTGCTTACATCTCTTAATTCTGACAATATAAACAACTGCAAAAAAATTCTGGGCTCTCAGGAGGTTCCAAAGAGTCAAAGGGCACGGTCAGAGTGAAATATAACAATTAGTAGCATCCTGATTGACCATGAAACAGCCCTTCCAGGCTGGAGTAAGTGATGCACCCACATGGCCAGGAGCTTGCTGATGCCGTGTGCCCCAGCTCTGGGGTAACGGCACCACTGGAGCTGCTGCTCTCCTTGGCCAAGAGCAGTTTTTCACCCTGCCTCGTTATGTGTCACTGTGGGTTGCAAAGGTGGCCACTGTCTTGTTTAAGAGTTGCACAATTACCAGGGACCTGCGTCTGGATTAAAGGCCTGGCCAAGCCCGGGAGTGTTCTGGCCACAGGTGGGTGCATGGAAAACAAGCAGCAGATTTTATTCCATAAGCTCAGGTATGGCTGTTTCTCAAACCAAAGCTCTCTTCTGTACATTTGGCATTGTTTTTCTAAGGTTTTCCATCCATAGGAAATTCATTGTCTCTAACAGCTAAGTTGAAATGATGGAATCGTCTAATATACTTTAAAAAAAGGCAAAATAATTCCATAACTGCAGTAGTATTTACAGCATTTGGTTAGACATTGAATTCAACTTTTGCCATTTTAAAGATTGCCTCCTTTTTATGTGTATGAAGAGTTATGTTTTTAAAATGTGCATCTTCCTTGTAAAGGCTGCTAAGGAGATAATAGTTATTTTTTGCCCCATCAACACAGAACTTGGCTGTTTCATGACAGGCAAGAGGTGAAACTTCTCTGGAAACTATAACAAATGATGAATGTGTTTTGTTTTTCCTTTCCTGGAGGTTGACATTAAGCTACCAGGTTAATTGGTATGTTTCTTCCTAGCTACTACTTGCTGCCTGCACCCCGGCTGGCCCTTCACGGGATATTTATGAGATGTTTGCAAGCCATTTCCATTGCCAAGAAACTCAGGGTGGAGGGATAAAAATGAAATAGAGATCATAACTTACAACCCACCGAACTTACAAACACACTGGAGCCTTCTGAACAGATCTGCAGGGATCTACCTGCATTCCTGCCCAGCTTTGGGTTTGTGCTTTTCCCATTTCTCCTGGATTAAGGGCAGTGGTTGAACAGCACAGCTGGGTCTCCATCCAAATCGTGGACTTCCAAACGGTTTGAAGAGAATTGCATGTTTTTCTCTGGATATGTTGCCTTCATTTTTTCAGTATTTTTAGCCTAAAATAATTTGATCAACTTTTGCAGCGGCATGATACTAACCATGAAAATTAGGCCTGTTTATGTCAGCCAAGAACTTTTCATTCACCCAGAGTGAGAACAGCTATTTCTCAGCAGTTGTCTGGTTATCCTACTATTTGGCAGAGGAGTTTATCAATTTGGAAGTTTACATTTCCCCCCCCTCCTTTTTTTTTTTTTCTGTTAATGTGGAAGGGGAGTTCTTTGTTTTCACAATGTGCTAATCCCTCTTCTGTTTGGTGTTTTCTTCTCATAAACATACCTGGAATCTGAAAATAGATTTCAAGATATGGAAGGCTGAGATATCTTAAATTTGCATCAGAGACTCCTGGGGCTTTTCACCATCTTCTTTTGTATTGATTGTTTCCTCCTTTTACTCATAGGGATTGGAATTAGTACATTCTATTCTACTGGACTCAAGAGTCACCTTCTAAGTATTCCCATAAAACCCAGGAAGAAACGTGCTAGGAAAGAG